>CM024551.2:38480427-38789450 GCA_014182405.2 Eucalyptus sideroxylon
TGACTCGAAAGAACGTGAAATTTGAATGGAATGGGGAATGTGAAAGGAGTTTCCAGGAGCTTAAAAGGAAATTGACCTCGGCTCCAATCCTAACTATACCAACTGGACTTGATGGTTTTACAGTGTATAGTGATGCATCTCACAAAGGACTGGGATGTGTTTTGATGCAGCATGGCAAGGTCATAGCCTATGCATCTAGACAATTGAAACCCCATGAACTGAACTACCCAACGCATGATTTAGAATTAGCAGCTATAGTGTTTGCCTTGAAGATTTGGAGACACTATTTGTATGGGGAAAAGTTTGAGATTTATACCGACCATAAGAGTTTGAAATATATGTTCTCACAAAAGGAGTTGAACATGAGACAAAGGAGGTGGATGGAATTGTTAAAGGATTATGATTGTGAGATAAAATACCATCCAGGGAAGGCGAATAAGGTAGCGGATGCTCTTAGTCGTAAGTCGGCTATGGAGATGGCCAGTTTAAGAATGGCAGAATGGAGCTTGTTAAAGTCCGTAACGGACTCAAAGTTTAAATTAAAAGTAGATTGTCTTACCGGTATGCTTAGTGCATTAAGGATTGAGCCTGAAATTATTCAGAAAGTTAAAATCTTACAAGAGTCTGACCGGAGATTATGAAAGTGAAAGATGCAGTGTCTTTAGGGAAAAGACCAGAATTTCAAGTCTCTGAAGATGGAGTAGTAAGATGCCGGGGACGACTTTGTGTTCCCGACAACGAAGAATTAAAGAAGGAAATTCTGTCGGAGGCACATAAGAGTAATTATAGTATTCATCCGGGTAGTACAAAGATGTACAAGAATTTACGCCAGCAGTTTTGGTCGAATGGTATGAAAGCAAATACGGCTAAGCACGTTTCTCAATGTTTGACGTGCCAATAGGTAAAAGCAGAACATGGTAAACCTACAGGACTCTTGAGACCATTAGACATACCAGAATGGAAATGGGAGCATATAACAATGGACTTTATACAAGGATTACCAAGGACGTCAAGTGGTCATGACTCTATCTGGGTTATAGTGGACCGTTTGACTAAATCTGCTCATTTCCTAGCGGTTCGCATGGACTACCCAATGGATAAATATGCGGACATATATGTAAGTCAAGTGGTACGCTTACATGGTGTTCCAGTAACTATTACCTCAGATCGGGATTCGAGATTTACTTCGAACTTTTGGCGAAGTCTTCAAATTGCATTAGGAACTAAACTTCAGTTTAGTACTGCCTTTCATCCCTCAAACAGATGGACAAACAGAAAGAGTAATCCAGACATTAGAGGATATGTTGAGGGCTTGTGTAATTGATTTCAAAGGAAATTGGGATGAAAGATTGCATTTGGTGGAGTTTGCTTATAATAATAGTTTTCAGAAAAGTATAGGCATGGCTCCCTATGAAGCATTATATGGAAGGAGATGTAGGACTCCTGTCTATTGGAATGAAGTAGGTGAAAGGAAATTGAAAGGACCTGAACTGGTACAAGTTACCACCGAGGCTATTGAAATTATTAGAAAAAGGCTTAAAACAGCTCAGAGTAGGCGGAAGGACTATGCAGATAGGCATAGAAGGCCTTTGGAGTTTAGTGTAGGAGACCATGTATTCCTTAAGGTATCTCCAATGAAAGGAATATCTCGATTTGGAATGAAGGGTAAGTTAAGCCCTAGATTTGTCGGACCTTTTGAGATACTTGAAAGGATAGGGGATGTAGCTTATCGTTTAGCGCTGCCTCCTAAGTTAGGAAATTTGCATGATGTGTTTCATGTATCGATGTTGAGAAAGTACCAGCCGGATCCTGGTCACATACTCGATCATGAAGCCATTGAAGTGGATGAGAAAGTGAGGTACATTGAAGAGCCTATGCAGATATTGGATCGAAAGGAACAAATTCTTAGGACCAAGACAATTCCTCTAGTTAAGGTATTATGGCGACATCATGATATGGAAGAAGCCACATGGGAAAGTGAAGATCAGATGAAGGAAAAGTACCCCTACTTGTTTCAAAAGGACATGAGTAACGTTTAATTTCGAGGAAGAAATTCTCTAAGGAGGGGAGAATTGTGGCATCCTAGAATTCCTTGCCAGTCATTAGGGGTGCTCAAATTAATGTCTTGTATTAAGGACTATGGCCAAATTTAATGGATAAATTTTGGAAAAGGATGATCTATCTTTGGCCATATGTATTGTGGGTTAGAATATATGGATTTGTGATTTCAAGTGTATAATTATTTAATTTATACACTATAGTACTTTGATTCAATAAGGATTTAATTAGTATTAGAAAGGAGTAAAAATTTGATTTAATTTAGGCTTGGGTCTTAGGCCCAAGAGTGTGGACCTTTGATGGGCCAAAAGGCCGGCCCATGAAGCCCATGGAGAGGGCTACCATCGATCAAGGAGAGAGGCAGAGTGGCTGGCCCAAACCTTCAAGCCCATTATGCATGGGTTTGCCAAGTGGCAAAAGGGGGACTTCATCCATTGGCCATTGTGGGTGGCTTCTCAATGATGGCTAATGATGGTTTGTGGGGGGAAATAAAAGGGAGAGAGTGGCCGGTTTAGGGGGCTGTCGTCCAAGCCAAGTGAGAGAGAGAGAGGGTTGCGAGAGAGTGAGGAACCGAGAGAGAAAGGGAGAAGCCGCGCGAGGGAGGAGGTCCGCTCGTCCGTCCCCCATCGGTCCGCTCGTCCGTCACCGTCCGTGTGCCGTTGTTTGCTCGATTTTGGAGGCAAGTTGGGATCTATATTCTGCTCTTGCATGTTGTATCTTGTGGGTGTGTTTGTATGGTGATGAATCTCGGACGTTTAGGATGTGAGAAACCGAAACTTTGAGTGTGTTGTTTTTGAAATAGTATTCTGTTTTCGAGTGTACCCACAATGTTGTAGAGGCTTGCATGTGGGTTTTGAGTCGGATTTTGGCTTTGACTTCTTCACAAAAGTTGTAGACAACATCTCAAAGTATAACATACTAAAATTTGAGACAAAATGGTTGAGTTTTAAGGGGTGAAACCCTTCCTCTACGAAAACGCTAGATCTGAAACTGTTTTGTTGACCTCTTGGTGGTTTTGTGTGTTGCATGTCACTTTTTACTGAGAATTTCACTTCTACTTCTTCACAAAGTTGTAGAGAACATCCTGAAGATTAACATACTCAAATTTGAGGTAAAACGAGCAAGTGTAGCCTAGTGAAACGATTTTCTTTTGAAGACGGTAGATCTGGAAGTATTGTACTGGACTCCAGCGACTTCGTGGACTATATGGTGACTATCCTTTGAGAATCTCACCTAGATCCCTTAATGAAAGTTGTAGTGGACCTCTTGAGGCAAAACATATCAAAATTTCAGAGGAAATGAAGGAAGATAAGTAGGTGAAACCTTGATTTTTCGGAGACAGCTAAACTGGACTGTTCGGTACTAGGAACAGGAGCTTCGACCGTCTATAGTTAATTATCTAGAGCGAATCTGGCCTAGATGTCTACATAAATCTACCTTAGGGTCTTTACTATAAGCTTGTAAAATTTCATAATTTTTGGAGGTCATTCGGGTATTTTAATCAAAATATTTCAAGAACTGCCCAATCTGATTTTATTCGAATTTTGCATGCTGTATTGTGTGCGCTATATCTTCTTGTGTGAAGCTCTTTTGGGCATGTGTTCTTCATGGAGTTGCTACCTTTATGTCTTGTCTATCACATGTTCTGATTTTATGATTTTTGAAGATCATATGGATATTTATTTTATATGTTTTCCCAAATTGTGCAAGCTGGAATTCGGTAAATTTCAAAAGTCATGATGTATGGATTATTCTAAGTTGTGTGGACCCTATGAATTGTATTGTCATAAGTTATTGTATCTTGCTGCATGTATGATGATGATTGGAAATGCATATAAGAATCAAATGATGAAAATGATCTTGTTTGCCATCACATCATATGCCATGTTGAAATTGAGCTATAATTGAAAATGTGAACTATGATAAGTGAGAAGGCCGTCGGAGGTGTGAGCCGACGATGCCCCGGGAGTGTCGGGATGCCTGGCTAGGGAGTGTAAATGCCGGATGCCCGGTGGCCTTAAATGGCTGAATGCCGGAGGGTCCTCGGGAGTTTCGAGATGCCCGGAGAGTGGGGGAGCCGGAAGCCCGGAGGTTTGTGCCGGGGGATGCCTCGTGATGCCAGTTGGGGTACGAGATGCCCGGAGGTTTGTGCCAGATGCCCGGAGGTTTGTGCCGGAGGTTCCTCGCGATGCCAGTGGGGTGCGAGCGATAAATGTGGGATGCAAATATTGGTCCCGGGAATAAGAGAAATGTGGCGGTTCAAAATGAAAGAATAAAATTTGGAAATTGAAATTGAATTATGCATGGCATGCATGGATGCATGATGATGCATGGATGTATGCATGATGAGTGCATGGATGTGACATGATGATGGTATATGTGACATGATGATGGTGAGTGCATGGATGTATGTGCACCTATGGCATGATGGTATATGTGACATGATGATGGTGAGTGCATGGATGTATGTGCACCTATGGCATGATGGTATATGTGACATGATGATGGTAAGTGCATGGATGTATGTGCACCTATGGCATGATGGTACATGTATGATATGATGGTGATGATTACATGAGGATGTATGTACATGTGGTATGATGACATATGCATGGCTTCAAGGTAAATTATGCATGGATGCATGAATGACATGTGTTATGCTATGATTGTTATGATTGTATTGTGTGATGCATTGAGTGGTTTATTGGGTCCTTTACTTGCTGAGTGGCTATACTCACCCCTTCGGGGACCAACATTTCAGATTAGAAAGATGCCGCTCCCTGCTGTCACGCGGGGCGTCTTTTACGGCCTTCCTTCGGATGTGGAGGTCGAGTGTGTGGAGATCGACTATCCCACCATCCCTGGTCTGACGTTCATTCGGGTTCGTGCATTAGTGATGTATGATGTGGGCCTGGCTGAGGGCCCTGTCATTTAGGAGTTCATATCTGTTCACGTTCGTCGAGACGGAGTGATGCGGGGGATGTTGCCGCCGCCACCACCTGACGCACCGGGATGGGTGTGACATCCTATGCATGAGAAGTTGGAGCTGCAACTTTTTGGACAATAACCAACACTAGTTGATGGAGGATTTTGCATGATTGACATAGAGGGTCGAGTTGTCTCTTTTTGGGGTTATGGCCGAGTGTAGTGAAAAGTCTTGGCCTTTCTTTTGTTGTACCGACCCAAGAAAATCCATCATGAAAATATGTAAATAAAAGTGTCTTGGCTTTATCTTTTCTTATGGTGTTTAGTGGTGTGCATTGTATCATGATCGTTGGAGGGAGAATTAGTAGACTTGATTATGCTTCCGTGCTTCCGCAAATAAGATTGCGCTGGGACCGGCGCCGATAAAAAAAAAAAAAAAAATCCGAGATGCCTAGGAACTAAGGTTCTTCTTTGGTAATCTCTCCAACAGATGGTGACCGTGGAGCTAGGGCTGTTGCCGTCCGTTCGGTGACTGGCTAAGGCGAATGGCTTGGTTGGAAGACGGACAAGGGTCTCTTGGATGGTTGGGTGGCTAACAGAGGGGAATGGACATGCGGTGGTTGAGGTGAGGCGCTGTGGAGTTGAGCTGGTCAGCTAGACGTGGAGGGGCTTTGTGGTGATGCTGGAAATTTGAGATGGTGCAGCAACAAGTGGAAGAAGAAGAAGAAGAAGAAGAAGAAGAAGAAGAAAGGTGGAGGGGGTTCGGCTGAGGGGAGCTACACACATGGGGTGAAGGAGAGAGGGGAGAAGGAGGGAAAACTAAGTCAAGACAAGGGCTAATAGCAAGCCAAGCAAAATATCAAGCCACTCAAGTGTTTAGCCCCAATATTCTTCAGCCTAAGAAATCTTGGCATCCTCCAATGGCTAATTTCCTTCCATTTCTCACAAAATAAGCCAATTTGGTAGCCAAAAATCCCATGCAAACAACCCATACGAATTTCCTCTTCTTTTCCAATTTGTCTGAAATTGATTTTTCCGAAAAATCCCGGACTTGACGAAAATTCACCGAAAGATGAAACAAGGTCCCAAAAATAAATCGTGACATGTTTGAATGTTTGATTCCTGAAATTGAATTCAATTTCGTGGTTAAAATTGACCGAATGTGATTTTAGTATAACCTAACCTACTGGGTAGCTTTTAGGGATTTTAGAGCGTTCGACCCATGGTCGATAATTGTTTATCCGCATTTGTGCATCTCCAACTCGCAGATGACTTTCAGTTGTTGTAAAAATCACAAGGTTTAAATTACTTGTACCAAGTATAAAATCGATAGAAAACCGGGTTAGTCCTGTTCGATGCAAATTTCGCAATCACGTGGAATCACACGCAATTTAATTACGTGATTCCAATGAATCAACCTATATCCAATCACAATTCAATTATAACAATGTCGTATTGACCTTTGCCGATTATTATGGTCGAGCAGTCGATTTCCAATCGAATTTTCGAGTCTGTCACGTTTATATCCCTTAATAGCTTCACCTAATAGATTAGTTAACTCGTGGGTGGCCAACTTAGAGTTAAATGACCATAAGCTCGTCGACAAAATGCCTATTTCATATAATCAAGACGGGGTTGAATTTCAAGATGTCACATTGCAACTATAATCAAGTGAACTCACAAGAGGTTTTCCTAGAAGGTTAAGTAATGATGCCTTTAATGGATGGGAACCATGAGGGAACTTTTATGGTCAAGTACTCTTAAATCCGACCTTGCCCCCTTCCTTTCCCTGAGGGCCGGGTGGCAGAGAGATTGGGTTGCAATAGGTTTAGCGACTCCACTAGAGACTGGTTACTTGATTAAGAAGACTTGAAGTCGTTAAAAATGGTTGTTGTGTCGACTGACGTGTCTTATGTAGGATCGTCTGCATGTCAAAGTCGCATGCACAATGAGGTTAGTTGTTGACCACGTGTTTAATGGTCTTGTAGGTGGGAGTTATAAGTGGTGACATGCTTGTAAACCCTTTATTATAAAGGTAGAGTAAGGCTATATAAATGTATGTGGGGTTTTACTAAAGTGCTAGATGTTTAAACTTAAATGCATGTTTACAAGCTTTAGCACTACATCGCACATGCAACCATAGTCTAAAACTCCGATCGCCTAATTTAGAACTTTATGAGGGTTTATAGGTGGAATTCATGAGTGAACACTCATTTTTGTATAATCCATGCTTCTGTAGATCTACTCATCCCGATTGATAAAAGTAACATTGACCGATGATAGTAGCGATGGTAAACTACTTTCATCTTTGGGGATGAGGACCTTGAGTCTTTAGCATACTCACCTTAGGCATCGAAACCTCATAAGTCCTCATGCGATATGTAATTTGTGCTTGCCATGTGTTTGGTTGGCAAGATATCATTCTTGTCTTATCATTGTTATCTTTTTTAGTTTCCCAATTTTAATCGCACACTTTATATTCCGACGACGATAAATCTTCAAACGTGAATGCCTCTTTAGGTTTAGGCTTAGATGGGAAAGTTTGAGATCGACGTGATCCCCATGCCAAGAAGTCTCAAGACCATATGGGATAATCTCGAACGGAAGCATCAAGATTACATGGAGAAGCATCAAGATTACATGGAGAAGCACATAGGCTTTCTCCCGACCTTACCGAAGGTTGAGCCTCGAATTGTCATGGTGAAGGCATTGGTCAATTTTTGGAATCCTGTGACCTCCACCTTCATGTCTAACCAATATGAGTTGACCCCTAAAATTGAGGAGTTCGTGATAGCCATTGGGTTAGGTAAGCCTTCCCTAGGTTTCGCTACTCCTCCTATTGGTCAAAATCCAATCTCTCTCTTAAGTCAATTCCTTAATATCCCATTTGATAAAATTAGAACCATTCTTAAGGAAAAATTGAATTCTATGCCTTAGACATTCCTTGAGCAACATCTCCTTAGTCTTAGACCTAAATCTAGGAATCAAATTCTCCGTGTTTTTCTTCTGATATTCTTTGGCCTTGTCATATTCCCTTATACTCAAAAAAAGTATGGATCCTTTAGTTACTCACATTGTTAATCAAGTTTGCGCCTTTAGCCATTTTTATACACATGATTCTTGTTGAAACCTTTGTGTCCCTCAATCGGTTCAAAGCAAATGGTCAAGGAACTCTTAGAGCCTCACTAGGTTTGCTCCAAATTTTGCTTGTCTCTCACATCAATGAGTTTGCCCCTTGTCTAAGAATCATCAATGTCACAAAGAATTATCATTCGATTCTCATGTTCCACGAAAAGAATGAATTCTTCCGATCTTGATCTTTCTCTATAATGGTTCCATTTCCTCAAAAGTCTCACCTAAGCTAATCTAATGGCATGTCCGATGGCTTCGGAATCCCAAGGTGTGCCTTATTAGTGGAGTTGATGACCCACTCCCTCTCGTCAGGTTAATGGGTCTAACGTTGTATTACCCTGCAAAGGTGTTCCGCCGATAACGCACGCTTCAAACGATCCTACTCCTCAAGCTGGGGTTGTACCATATTGATTATCATAATGAAGTCATCACGGAAGACCAAATTGGCCATGTCAAAGCCACGATCCAAGATAATATTAGGTATGGCATACCCAATCCTTATATCCTGTACTCGTTGTTGACAAGTTCGACCTGGGGGAGAAATGAAGACCCATCATGCGACTATTGATTATATATACTGCCAAGTGGAACCTGAGCTCGAAGTGGAGCTACCCAATATTCTCAAACATCCATGAGTCCCATAAGCTCATATTGAGAAGCATGAAGATGAAGCCTTGATCGATGTGGAATGTTTGGCCCATGATAACAAGGGTCTTCGCACGATCCCGCTTATCTTTTAGGATTCTTATTTAGGAATCTTTCATGTATCCTTTTCCTTATAAAAGGAACTTTCTTTGAATTTCCCTTGCTGTAATCAGAAATTTCCCCGTGTTCACTTCCATACTACATGTAATTTCGATCCATTTTCTAAGCTTCAAGGATGCAAGATCCTGCTTTCCTTGTTATTGTTCGTTGTAATCTATAAAATTCAACAAGTTTTTTCTTTTCATGTGATTTTTAGAAAAGGGGTATTTGGATTAAATTTCGATTGTTGCCATTTTCAATTGTATAATTTCTTTTGAAGAAATCTTGATGAGATAATGTTATATGATACTAGGGTCATATACGTTTTTTTTTTATCACTATTTCCTCTAAAGAAGATATAAAACTGATAAGATTTGTATTTTCTTGATCTCCTTTCGTTGCGTATTAATTCAAGTTCCTCCTTTCACGAAGGTACTAAAAGACGGCTGAGAAACAATTTATCTGGAACCCACCGCCAGGCAAGGATAAAGAACAAGGATACCCATGCTCGCATCATTACCATGGAGAGTTAAATGGCGTAGATGATGGTGTTACTAACTAATCTCTCTAATCAAGTCAAGAACTTGACGCTTGTAACTCTTGCAGCTGCTACTGCTAATCCTCCCAATGCGCTTACTGACATGTCAGTAGCTGAACCTATTGAGAAAGGACCTGTTGGGAGACCCTGACTCCTCACTTTGATGAAGAAATCTCAAAACGCCTCGCGAAGATTGAGGAATGTCTTTGCATGCTATAAGGCTACTAGCTTCAGGGGTTTGACAAGTTGTCACCCTTCACCAAAGTAACGGTTCCTGAATTTGACAAGGAGCCTAAGTATGATAGCATTGGATGCCCCAAGACCCATTTGAAGTATTACTAAGTGAAGATAGCCCACTACTTTGACAATTTTCCGCTTCTCATTAATTCATTTTAGGATAGCCTAGTTGGTCCTGCGCTGACCTGGTTTATCAAGTTGGATTTGGAGAAGATCCTACTTGGGAGGATCTTGCAGATGAGTTCCTACAGCAGCACAAGTTTAACACTGAGATTTGACCTACTCAAGAGGAGCTACCGTGTAACATCCTCGATTTCAACCTTTCTTTTGGTCCTAACTTGAAAGCTAAGCTAGATAGGCCTTAGGTTAGTCAAACCTTCCTAGAAAATAAGCGTGAACAATTATGAACAAGTGTGAAAAGCATTAAATGTGGATAATGAGTGTGGAGGCTTATGTGTCCCAAGTAATTATGTGATATCCTATGACATCCATATTTTGCCGGATCTTGAATACATAACGGCCCATCATGGATTGATGAATTTGTCATCGCACTACATTGTTGGCACCACTTGAGGATGTCGTTTCGTCACTACCATTGCTGGACCAAGATGTTACGTTTCGTAATGACCTTACGACGTACCCTTATAATTACGTCTTGCTATGTCATGACGATTCGATCACTGTGAAACTCAACGTCTCATCAAAAATTTCCTTAGGTAAGGCCATTTGTGACCAACCTCATCCGCATTTGCACTTTATTGAGCTAGCCTCCCATGCCAGCATCTGACGTCTCCATATACATGTTTGATATGACCAACTATAAAGGGGAAAAATGGCAATTCCAAAACGCCCATTCCTTCCTCTGCCTGAGAACCGGGGATCTTCAATCTCCCATGCACGTCCCTCCATTCGTGGGTAAACAAATGAAGGAAGTTGACCCATGCAGCCACGTGAGGCTACCGTCGGTGGCCAGCGCATGGGGGAGGCTCGAGCAAAGGGAGACACGTCCCTTGCATAGGGCATACGAGATGTCACACGCTCGGCCATGAATTCCTGGCTGTTCTCCCCTACGGCTGCCACCGATATTTTTTTGAATTGCTGACTCATGGAGTCAACAATCGGCAAAGACAGCAGCAGAAAGAGCTGCCCTCATTCTCGAACACCATTCTCCCAATTAGTGCAACACCTCCATAGAAACTCTCTCTTTCACGTTTCGTCTCCGCCCACTGCCGTATCGTTCAGCCGCCTTAGCTGTGCCCGTAGCTGCCGCACCACCGCCAGCCATCAATGCCACAGCTCACGGATTCGTGTCACCGCACGTCACCAGTCACGTCCCCACTTGTCGTTGCCTAGTCCAGCCTGCTGTCAACGCTGTTGGACCTAAGGCAAGCCGAAGTCTACTAATCTATATAATGCATTGCTGTTGTTGCCCGAGGAAGTGCATTACTAGATTGCATTGTTTGAGTTCTTGTGTTGAACGGTGGATTCGGGATGACTGAATTGGTTTGGGGCTAGGCTATTGAGGGAACTTCATATTTCTCATGAGTAAATGCGATTTTGGCCTTCGAATATGCATCCATCTTTCCTGTTGCGAAGCTCTGGAAATTTTGCTTGTGGACTGTTTTGGAAATCTCTCGAATTGCGTTGAAATTTCTATGTACCAAGGCACTGCTCGCAAATGTTTCAAGAAATGTTTGGTGTCCTCGAAATTCTGAACTTTTATATGAACCATTTTAAAACCTGGAAGTCGGGATTGAGATTTAGATTCGCCGATGTGCCGATTTCACATTTACTTACAGTTTTGACAAATTGTTACATCTTGAGCTGTGAGGCGCGAAAATGACTCGAGGCTTTACATGTGAATTTTGAAAAACATTTGAGGGTAACCGTGAAAGTGAATTTTATGGATTTGGTATTGTGCTTTTGATTTCATGAATTGATTTCATCGATATGAGAATGACATATCTTTAAAGACTATTGATGTTGTATTGGTGTGTCTTTGAAATTTTTTCTTTGCATTACTTGATACCATAAATTAGAATCATAAAAAAAAAAAAAAAACCCAAGAGATTTTCCATGTTGGTGATTCGAAAACATTTTGACATTAAATTGATTTGATTACTACACCATGGTTGAAATGTTATCATTCCGTCGGACCCTCGGGTCAACGATGCCTCAGGTATTGGGTTGCTTGGAAGATCGTAGTGGTGATGCCTCTAGAAGCCTAGGGATTGGGGAGCCCTAGATGTCACGCCCCGATCCTCAGGCACGCACACATCCGTCTCACTTGGTCGATTTTATAATGCGATATCCCAGGACTATGTATCGCCGACCCCTTTCATTTTTTTTCAAAGCACATGCGGAAGCAGTTAAAATCCCTAGACAATAAAACGATGGGATAGAAAAGCAGAGCCATATTTTTCGTATTGAAATTTATAACCAACTTTTACACAAAACACAAACCACTTCACAATTATTCACATCAAAATGGAGATCTCAAAAGAAGGCAGAAACTTAGACGAACTAGGCCATACTCAAGGCCCCTCTCAGGATTGTCTTCTTCTTCCAAAAATCTTTCTCCTTAAGATTCGCCTCCGAGTTCTCCTTCTCGGATTCCTCCTCCTCAGCTCTTCAGTGGGGTCCTGAAATGGTTTCCCCAAACTGGGATGAGACTACGTCTCAGCGAGTTCTACCCCACTAAGTCCGATTAGAAAACCATTATACTAAAGGTTGCCTAATCACGCACAGGGCAGAGGACTTACCTTGGCCTCAGATGCCACCTACAAGTCAGTACAATTCACAATAAATACCCATTCACTTCAAACAAATCGAACTAGTCAATTACATGACATACGAATCAATCCCCACTATGGGATATTTAAAAGCTAGGCCACGTGCATTCTCCAGGACGACCTTCCAAGTCTCCAAGTTCACATGCCTCAAACCTTAGGCCCACGTGCATTCTCTAAGGCGACCTCTTTGCCAAGGTGGTACATCAAGTCACCGAGCCACGTCCCCTTTTAAATGTCATTCTCAATTACGGATCCACGTGCATTCTCTAAGGCCCTCATTTGCCAAAGTGACGCATCAAATTGTTGGAGAAATCTTTCCAGAATATTTTGAAGCTGACAAAACGTTTCTATCAGACTAGTCTCGATATTTGCAGACCTTCTGTTTAGAGTCTGAAGACTTTCTAATCACTAGACTCAGCACTCAAGACTTAAGACTCAAGACTCAAGACTATTCTCATTAACAGTTTTTTTTAATCCAGTGACGAAGGCAATCCAGAGCCGAAGTATTTGGTTGATGATTTAGTCCTATTCTCTGGAGAAGATCTCTTGGCTGGATAAAAATAACGGATTTTTTTATTCGTAATCTAGATCGTTTGAAGATCCGATGGTCGACGAAATATTCTTGGAATGTTCTATTCTTGGAAACCAAGATCCTGATTGTATGAGCGAACAAGGTTGATGGGCTATCGTCAGGTTCCTTTAATAGCTCGAATGATCTTCTTAATTGATTCCGTCCAACGGGTAGATTGGAGGAATTCCTTTGGTAAGTGCCAACGGGTATGATGGCATAAAGGAGTATAAAAAGGAAGACGTTCTTGTTGCTTTAGTGCATGATCGATAGAGAAATTCCAGAGTCTGAAGGACCTTGATTATTAGTCGATATATTTTAAGCGAAATTGTATACACAGAGAGTGTCTATACTTAGTGAGACATTGAGGGAGTATGGTAGATCATCTACACCGAGAAATCAAGGAAGATCAACGCTGTAACATCTCTTTGTTCATAGTGGAATCCAGCCAATAGGCTGTCAGTGCAGAAGAGTGGACGTAGGCTTGAAATAAGCCGAACCACTATAAACCGCGTGTTCAATTTTTTCTTCCTTTCTCTCAGTCTTACTTTGATTATTGTTTGTCTCAAATCTATCAACTGTGTAGTATTGTGCAATTATCGAGAAAAATCTTTTATATACTTATTCACCCCCCTTTAGATACTTATACTAGTTATATCAATTGGTATCAGAGCCTGTGTACTCACTTTATTTGAAGTGTTTTATTTCAGAGTAAAAGATCCATGGCTAGTATACTAGCACAAGGGCTCATGGAACGGCAAAGCAATACCAGACCACCGTACTTTGATGGAAATGATTACAACATTTGGAAGAATAAGATAAAAGCTTTCCTACGATCAAAGGATCCTCTGGAATTGGACGTTGTAGAAAAAGGAATTACTTCTACAGCTGCATCAGTTTCTAAAAGAGGGAAAGAAACTGTTGAGACCAGTGGAATGACTTAGGAAGAGATAATCAAGAGACAAGCACTCGATGCAAAAGTAATTTACTCTTTATATTGTGCTTTGTCACCAACTAAATATAATAGAATATCTTCTTGTGTTACAGCAAAAGAAGTTTGGGACAGATTATATATCACCTATGGAGGAACATATCAAGTGAAGGAAACTAGAATTAACATTCTCCTCGGTCAATATGAAGCCTTCAAAATGAAACCAGGAGAATCTATAACTAACATGTTTAGCCGTTTTACAGATATTGTCAATGGTCTTGAGAATCAAGGACAAAAAATTTCTGACCCCATGAAGGTAAACAAGTTACTGCGTGGACTCTCCAAGGATTTGAATCACATAAAGACTTCAATAAGAGAGACGCAAAGAATTATGCCACAATCTGTCGACAAGCTGATTGGAACTCTTCAGTCGTATGAAGTGGAATGAATTAATAAAGACGAAGATCCAAAAGGTAAGAAATCCATTGCATTAAAATCAAATGATGATTCTGATGATACAGATTCTGAAGATGATATGGACGATGGGGAGCTTGCTCTCATGATAAGAAGATTCAGAAAACTGAATAGAAAAGGAAGAAGGTTCAACTCAAAGAAACAAAGTTTTCAAAGACAGCAGACCAAGTCTGTGATGATGAGGAACCAAACAAAGATGTAGTTTGCTTCGAATGTAAGAAAAGGGACACATCGGACCCAACTGTCCTCTTCTAAAAAGAAGAGAGGAAAAGCTGAAAAGTTTCAAAAAGCTCTCAAAGCCGAAACCTGGAGTGATATAGAGTGTGAAGAAAGTGATAATGAATATGCCAACCTATGTCTGATCGCACATTCAGACTCAGACTCAGATTCTGGATCAGACTCAGATAGTGAATTTGAGGCAAGTAATTTTAAAATTCCTGTCAAAGTTTCTAAATACATTGATGAACTGTGTTTTAGTCTTAAGACTTCTCTCAAAAGAATTTCCGAACTTAAAAGGAAAACTCAGCTCTAAAACAAAAGGAAAACGTTTTAGAAGAAAGAGTTAAAAGTTTAGACTTGAATGTTTCCACTCTTAAAGAAAATGAAGATAATCTTTTGAAAGAAAATGCTCTTTTAAAAACTGACTTATGAAATATTTCAAAGAAATTTTCGATAGGGTCCGAAAAACTTGAAAAAATTCTTTCAGCTCAAAGACCTTACTTCAATAAGTCTGGTCTAGGCATGACAACATAAATAATTCCCTTGATTGATTTTCCTAAAGTAAAAGAAAGAATTAAGAAAAGACCTTCGAGAGAGGCTTACAAAAATCATTTCAATAAAGTTTTTGTAAAGTCTGTAGGTCGAAATGCTCTCAGATGTTTAAAGTGCAATAGTCCGGATCACTTTGAAAAAAAGTGTCCTATGGTTTGGAAACCTGTTAAAAAAGTATGGGCTAATATTGTTTATCTTACTAACACCAAAGGACCCAAGAAAATTTGGGTACCAAAGAAAGCTTGAGACTCTCTTTTAAATGTAGGTCTCCGTCAAGAAAAAGGTAAAGTGGTATCTTGACAGTGGATGCTCAAGACACATGACAAAAGACTCAAATTACTTCATAAAGCTTATTCAAGTAAATGGTGGAAAAGTTTCCTTTGGAGGAAACAGCAAAGGAAGTATTGTAGGATTTGGAACTGTGAAAATTGGAAATCTCATAATAAGTAATGTTTCCCTAGTGGAAGGACTCAATTACAATCTTCTCAACATTAGCCAATTGTGTGATACTGGTTTTAAGATCTTCTTTCAAGAAAGAACATGTTCTGGAACCAGTAAAGACTCTACTCAGTCTTTCATGGTTGAAGACATGGAAATATCTATCTTCTGGATGTGAAACCAAATGAATCGCAATGCCTAATCTCAATTCAAGACGAAGCAAGCTTATGACACAGAAAGCTTGGTCATGTCAACATGAAGCAATTAGCCAAAATCTCATCAAGGCAGCTTGTTCGATGTCTACCCAAATTACCATTCCAAAAGTCCAATCCATGCATACCATGTATTCTGGGAAAGTAGGTAAGAAATTCATTTAAACAAATAAATCATGTCTCTACTAATCATGTACTACAGTTGCTGCATATGGATCTTTTCGGACCAACCAGAACCCAGAGCATTGGAGGTAAGAAATATTGCCTAGTAATTGTGGACGATTACTCCCGCTTTACTTGGGTATATTTCCTTGCAAGTAAGTCCGAAACCTTCTCGTATTTTGAAAAATTTGCTAAAAAGGTTCAAAATGAAAAATGATGTGTTATCTCAAATATAAGAACAGATCATGGAGGTAAATTTGAAAATCAAGATTTTACAAAATTTTGTGATGAATCTGGCTTTAAGGATGTGTTCTTCTCTCCATATACTCCTCAGCAAAATGAGGTTGTGGAAAGAAAGAATAGATCTTTTCAAGAAATGGCTAGAACTCTTTTAATTGAAAGTAAAATTTCTTCACGATTTTGCGCTGAAGCTATTTCAACAGCGTGCTATATCATTAATAGAGTCTTCTTAAGACCTATTCTAGAGAAAACCCCTTATGAGTTATTCAAAGGTAAGAAGCCCATTGTTTCATACTTTCTTGTGTTCGGTTGCAAATGCTTTATATTGAAAAATGCAAAAGATCGAGTTGGTAAGTTTGAAGAAAGATCAGATGAAGGCATCTTCCTTGGATATTCTACATCAAGCAAATCCTTTGGAGAAAAATCAATTCAATTTTATCCGTTCCAGACTCAACATTTTGAAGCTTGAGGAAGTTAAAGTCTAGAGACTCTCCAACCCTCAGACTCAGACATTCATGGCTATAGACTATAAGTTGTTATTATATTCAAACTCGAAAAGGTACGATCTTTAGTTCAATTAATTTATAATTTCCGTGAAAAACGAAATCTTGTCTTTTCAAAAGGATTAACTTCTATTCGGCAGTTATTGATTTTAAAAAGAAGTGTCTGTTCACTTTCCTTGTGCCGATTGATCTTTCATTTTTTTAAAAACTGAGTTATATATATACAGTTTTCTTTTTCGCCTAAACTTCAAAACCCTAAAAGGCATTCTCCTCCCAATCCTGTCTCTACTTCGTGTTCATCTTTGAGAAAGTTGTCATCTTTTCTTGGGAAAGCGAGTAAAGGAATCTTTCAACGACAAGGAAGGATGTCTTCTTCGAGGAAGTCTTCAAGAATTGCGAACAGGGGACCACAGAGAATGAGGGAAGGGCCTACCCATTTCGATCTCACCGAAGAAGAAGATTTATCGAGTCAGTAACAGAGCCCGATTCACTCTCCACCATGTCACTCAACACCATATACCCCACAAGGTTCGGGTCAACAACCAGAAGAAGAAATAATCGAGGACGCATACCCTGTAAGAGTCCAAAAACCCTCTTTTATTTACAAGCTCTATTGTGCGATGAAGAGCATTGGGACTCCGCTGAACTACGTAGATGATTTCCTTAAAGATAAGAATTATGGGAATGAGTATATCTTTTTGCGACAAATGGAGGATTTGGGAATTGCTCCCAAAGGAAAGGCTGAGGAAGCACTTGCGAACATTCCAAGTGATCCTCATATATCGGGGCCAAATTCGACTAACGAGAACGATGATGATAAAATGTTCAGTGAATTTCAACCTAGAATGGGTGTTACTGCGAAGGTGAAGGGAAAAAGAATGGAGTTGTTTAAATCGAAGGAACAGGAGAATCTGTTCTTCAGACTGTTAAAATGAGGGGTGATAAACCCTAGGAGTGTTGATTTCGATTTATTGGATGCTATTAATGTGAACTTAAGGGAGAAGTTCAATCTGCTTCAACTTGAGCAATTTTACTTCGATACCACAGATGGTTATGCACAATTGACAGCATACTTCTATATAAATCTTAGCTTTTTAGATGCGAATAGAATATCATTCAGTGTTCGAGACCAGGACCATGTGATAGATGTGGACATGTTGGCTGACATAATTGGAGTTGAAAGAGGATGCTATCAACCGATCAAAGTTTCAATTGCTCGTGCCTCATTGGAGCTTGTCAAAGATAGGGATACAGAGGGAAGAATTACCTATTCAAGGATGCATGCCATTAACATCTTGCTTCACAAAATTGTGATCAACCAGTATCGGCCGAAGTCTACATCCAAGACTGACATGTCTAATTCCGAGGCAAAATTGATGTACGCGATTAACTCAGGGAAGAAGTTCTCTCTCCCTCACACCATTCTCTTTCACATGTACAGAGCAATGGCGAAGGACAAGGGCTGATTGCCTTACCCAGGTCTGGTGACCAAGATCTTTAGACACTTGAATACTGAACCTCCACATACTCTTTGTGTTCGACCATGCGAAAAAAATTGTGGTAGGTTTTAAAATGCTGACAAAAATGCGTTTGAAAGAGCTTGCTAAGGCAATGGAGAAGTTCAGAGTGAAGACTCCAGTACCTTCTACTTCAAAGAGAAAAGAGAAGGAGCCCATTGGTGCCCCATCCAAAAAGAAAAGAACTCTCATCTTGGAGGATGTAGATGAAAAGGAAGATCTCACTATCTCTGCATTGATAAGGACTAGACGTTCTGTACCTGAATCGATGGAACATCAAAAGAAAGGGAAAGAAGCAAAGGAAAGAGAACAGAGAGAAGAAGAGGAGCAAGCAAAGAACAGAGAAGCAGAGGAGCAGCAAGAGAAAGAGAAAGAAGCTGAAGAAGAAGGAGAAGCAGAGAAAGAAAAGTTTGCAGATGAAGCCGGAGAGAAGGGGAATCTAGATGCTGAAGAGCCTGACCATCATTCTTCCCCATTTGAGGTTCTAGAGATAGGGGAAGATGGTGAGCAAGGAAGGACTACACCAATTGCTGTCAACATTGAAGGTGTAAGACGCTCACCAGCAGATCCAGAAGATTTTCAGGCTTCTCAAATGCCTGAAGAAGGACATGATATGTCAATACCAAATTTGCAAGATTATACAGAAGCTCCATCGTCTGCATTCACTCCATCCGAGAGAGCAAATTCAAGCACATAGACGGACAATACAACAGATTTTCGTCGTATCCTTGATGTTCTTCTGGAAATGCATGGTCAAATCTATGCTCTGGACTGTGGACTTCAAGTCATGAAGAATGCTAGACAAGCATCTTCTGGTACCCTGGTGGATCAAATGAAAGACCTCGCTCTTCAAATTCAAGCCAATGCCAAAGGAGAAGAGGTGGCTCATCTAAGGGAAGACTTAAAGAGGCTGGAAGGCATTGTACAGTCGATGGGAGATTTCCAGATTGTGCGCATTCCCAAGCAGACTTGACTCTTTTCTCACCTTTTTAATGATAACAAAAAGGGGGAGAATTGCAATTTGAACTTTAAACTTTGACTTTAAATTTATTTTGTGTGTTTGAATGTTTGTTTTTGAGTATGACTTGGGTGAACTTGGGTGTGAACTTGAATTTGACTGACTTAGGTGTAGATTTTGATACTTGACTGTTTGCATTTATATCAAGTGTTGTTGTATGGTATTACTCATGAAAGATTAACCAATTTTCTGTGGATGCAGAGTCTGGTTGATTTATTAATCTTTATGAGATAGCCATATTGCTTGAGTAATGATTTTGCAGGTCAAAGTTGTTCAAATCTACAAGAAAGTTTTGTCACCATCAAAAATGGGGAGATTGTTGGAGAAATCTTTCCAAAATATTTTGAAGCTAACAAAACGGTTCTATCATTCTAGTCTGGATATTTGCAGACCTTCTGTTTAGAGTCTGGAGACTTTCTGATCACCAGACTCAGCACTCAAGACTCAAGACTCAAGACTATTCTCATTAATAGTTTTTCTAATCAAGTGATGAAGGCAATCCAGAGCCGAAGTATCTGGTTGAGGATTTAGTCCAATTCTCTAGAGAAGATCTCTTGGCTGGATAAAAATAACGGATTCTTTTATTTGTAATCTAGATCGTTTGGAGATCCGATGGTCGACGAAATATTCTTGGAAGGTTCTATTCTTGGAAACCAAGATCCTGATTGTATGGACGAACATGATTGATGGGCTATCGTCAGGTTTCTTTAATAGCTCGAATAATCTTCTTAATTGATTCCGTCCAACGGGTAGATTTGAGAAATTCCTTTGGTAAGTGTCAACGGGTATGATGGCATAAAGGAGTATAAAAAGGAAGACGTTCTAGTTGCTTTAGTGCATGATCGATAGAGAAATTTCAGAGTCTGAGCACCTTGATTATTAGTCGATATATTTTGAGCGAAATTGTATACAGAGAGAGTGTCTATACTTAGTGAGACCTTGAGCGAGTGTGGTAGATCATCTACACGGAGAAATCAAGGAAGATCAACGCTGTAACATCTCTTTATTCATAGTGGAATCCAGCCACTAGGCTGTCAGTGCAGAAGAGTGGATGTAGACTTGAAATAAGCCGAACCACTATAAACCGCGTGTTCAATTTTGTCTTCCCTTCTCTCAGTCTTACTTTGATTATTGTTTGTCTCAAATCTATCAACTATCTAGTATTATGCAATTATCGAGAAAAATCTTTTATATACCTATTCAATCCCCTCTAGGTACTTATACTAGCTATATCACAAATCACCGAGCCACATGTCCTTTTTATGATGCCCGGGCCCACGTGCCTTCTCTTAGGTGCTATCTCACCAAAGTGATGCATTAATTCACCGAGCCCACGTGTCCTTTTAGATGCCAAACTCTATCACCGAGCCACGTGCATTCTCCAGGACGACATATCGAGTCTCCGAGCCATGTGCATTCTCTCAGGCGACCTTTTCGCGAGGGTGACATATTCAACCACTGAACTCACATGCATTCTCCAGGTGACAATCCAATTCACCGAGCCCACGTGTCCTCTTTCAAGTGGTTACCAATCTACTTTCAATACCGACAACCAATGCCCAACGATTTCTCAATCAAATAATTAAATCAATTCAACAAAGCATTAAAATGCTGACTAACAAACTTGGCCATTTACCAATCAACAATTCAATTTCAATCAATTCCAATTAATTTAGGGTAAATCCTAAAATATCACAATTTATTCAATCCCATACAACGTGGAGCTCAAATAAATAAACGGACTGCGCCACGACGATCAGCACGAGATTTCGGTCGTCGGCCATCAAAATCTTAATTTCCGAAAAATAAATAATTAATTTATTAATTTCGAAAATTAAATAATTAATATTAAAAAATTCAATTTAGCTCAAAATAAAGCCTGATTAAATAAACGGACTTCATCACGGTAATCAGCATAATTTTCCGGTTCTGAACCATCTCAGTTGAATTTTCGAAAAATAAATAATTATTTAATTTAATTCCGAAAATTAATGTTTAAATACTAAAAATTCCACTTAGGCCCGAAAAGCCTAATTGGAGCCCACTAAGGGTCGGGAAAAATCCCAAGGCACTTCCAATAATTAGTAGACCACGTCTACTTGCTAATTGCACAATCAATTTATCTAAATCGCATCACAATTGACTAATAATTACTAATTTATTCTAATCTAACAACCTAAACGTAATTAATTAAAACTAAACCAACCTTAAGAATAATTAGCCAACTAATCTTGGATTAGTGAGATTACTCACCAAATCACGCGCAAATCCGATCAATCCGACGGCGGCGTCACGGGGAACGAAACTTCCCAAAGCGACTCATGGATCCGGGGCCCAGAAACGGCCCAAAATGGCTTTGAACTAGCTGGAAACCCACTCGTGGGTTTGCTGGTCGGGGCTAGCCGGGGCTACTCTGGCGGCTAGGGCGGCGAGGGGAGGCTGGCGGAGGGTGAGGGGGACGCGGGGGAGGTCCGGCGGGGCTGGGCGGTGGCCGGAGGTGGTCGGATGAGGGCTGGACAGAGGCGAACAACGATTGGGTCGCGTGGATTCACTCAGGGGAAGAACGTCTGGGCGGAGGAAAGGGTTGGCGGCGCACGACGGCGAGTGGCGCGCGCACAGGCGTGCGGTGCAGCGGCGAGACTAGCGGCGACGGCTGAGGGGTGAGCTGCTGTCTCCGATTTTTGCTTCTGGTTTCGCTTGCTCGATCGTGCGAAGGAGAAAAAGAAGAAGAGAGAGAGAGAGATAGGATAGGTATTGACTAGTCAAAAGGAAAGAGAGAGAGAATAGGTGGTGGGGAATTCGCACGAGAGGGGAAAGGGAGAGGGCAGAGGAGAGAGAGAGAAAAGAGAGAAAAAGGAGAGGAAAAAGAGAGAGAAAGAAAAAGGGGAGAGAGAGAAAAAAGGAAAAAGAAAATGCATAATGCCTTTATGCCAATTTTCCTTTTCTCTTTTCCTTTTCCTTTATATTTTCTTTTGGTCTTCAATTTTTCTTTCAATAATTTCTTTATTGAAATTTCGGACCCGTCAATAAATTGGAGAGCGATGAGACAGGATCCTAAAAATAAGAATTATGACACGCTTAAAATTCGATTCCCGAAATCGAGTTCAATTTCGTGATTAAAAATCGATCAGACGTGATTTTAGCTCTATCCAACCAATTAGGTAGCTTTTAGGGATTTTACAGCTGATACATCTCTTAACGGCTTTATCCAATAGGTTAGTTAACTCGTGAGTGATCAGCTTAGAGAAAAAGGGCCATAGGCACGCCGACGAAATGCCAATTTCACTTTATCGAAACGGGGTCGAATTTCAGGATGTCACACTAGAGGTTCCCTGGGTTTTGGGATGCCTGGAAGTATGACGACACACGTTCTGGAGGGTTGGGGACATCATTGACATGGTGAGCCCCGGAGGTTCCTCGTGATGCCAGGTAGGGCGCAAGATACTTGAAGGTGTAACGTAACATGCTCTTGATGCCCGATGATTGAAATATGGAATGAAAGGCCTTCGTGATGCTAGTTTGGGTGTGGTATGCCTAGAGTGACACAAACACTAGTCCCTCAGAAGATGGTGGTAGTGAATCAAAATCTATTGAGTTCTAAAGCTAGATTGTTCTACTGTGTTATGCCATTTTGTTAGAAAACTCTATTGGTTTAATACATATCCATTTCTCCAGTTATGTATTTTGTTTATTTTGCACGAAATCAAGTAATGATAGTTTTACATAATATAATTTAGTAGAACTTTGACTGCTGAGTAGTTGTACTCACCCCTCGTGGGACTAACGTATTTCAGAGTAAGAAAGATGCCGCTACTGCTCACTCCTCTTGGTACTTTCTATGGCATTCCTATTGATTTGCAATGGGAACAATAAGAGCATCATGATCTTAATCTACTAGGATTGACTTTCATTCAGGTGAGAGTGATACTGACGATTGACACCGGCCTCCCCTTGAGCCCCATGCATTAGGAGTTCATCGTCTTGTATGTCCGTAGGAACGGATGTACTCTGGGGTTGCTGCCACCGCCGCCAAAGGACAATGACAGGGGTTTGAGTGGGATAGAGTGACCGAGGACGTGGGGACAGCAGGGAAGTTTTGGACGTCGGCACTTGATGAAGGACGACATGTGAATAGCTACTGGAAACGTCGGTCAATTTTTGGATATAGGCAAGTATAGGAAACTTTGGCTTTTGATGTACCAACAAACGATGTTCATCCAATATGTGTAAATAAAAACTGTTCGGTTAGTATCTATGTGTGTATTTAGTGTGCATTATTTCAGTGTTTAGGAAAGGAGTTATTGGATATGCTTCCACCATATAAATTGCGCAAGGACCAATGAAAAAGCGATAGACTCCCCAGACTTGTGGATTCCCTGAAATCCAATGATCTATAATGGAGAATATCCAGGACAAGGAAGTGATGTAGTGACCCTAACAAATTGGGGGCCATCAGGGGGCACCACAGTGGGTGGTATCAGAGCTTGGCTTGGAGTGATAAGATGTATTAGTAGAAAATGAGGATATAATGATGCACACAATAAGGCACTTTTTAAGAGTAGTTAACAAAATATGAACAACGAGTGATTAAGTTCACTCGTAAGTTACTGGTAATGATTGTGAGTTACCTTTAAGTGCAAGTAACATTTTATGTTACTAAGGCGACTTCAGTAATTCTTTTACGCTATTTCTTAGTTGATTAGTGACACAGGGTCACTAATTGCTCTTGAGGCAAATGCTTGATGAACCGCAGGAAACCATAGTACAAACTTGGAGTTCTCACCCATCAAGGGCTAAAGCCTCTGCTTCAAGGGCAAAACCCTAGATGGAAGCTATCCTGTAGGCATTTGCTAACATAGGAAATTTCATGGAAAGACAAGCTCAACAACAACTCGGAGCAGAACGTCGCCCTCAAGGATTGGTGGAACAATTCCTGAAGTTGAAACCACCTAAGTTTACTGGAATGGGAAGTCCTGAGGAGGCAGAACAATGGATCGACGGGATAGAAAGAATTTTTCGGTTGTTGAATTGCAATGATGCCGAAAAAATAACCTTGGTGGAATATCAATCGGAGGTTAATGCCAAGCATTGGTAGAGAGCTTCTAGAGACATGATCTTTCCACCCGGTATTGCCATAAACTGGGATGAATTTGTTAGAGATTTCAATAGAAAGCATTTCTCTAATTGTGCCCGAGATAAGAAAATTACTGAGTTTGTTCAATTAGAACTAAAGGAGTTGATAGTGGACCAATATGAAGCGAAATTCTCTGAGCTGTCTATATATGCTCCTAGATTGATTGAGAATTGAGAGGAAAAGGCTAACAGATTCCTAAAGGGACTAAGGATAGATATTCGTAAACAACTAGTACCCCCGAATATAAGAGATTATCTTGAGATTTATAAAAGGGCACAACTGGTGGAACAAGAATGGATTGGCTTCATGAGCAACGGGCATAGATGGACTGTTATAGAAAGGTGATTCAATTTAATCAACATGATCAACCTAGTTTTGAATGTTTTGGAGGTCAGATAATGAGGCACCCCTGGAACGGCCCCCGATCCATTAGGGTCGCTATACTTCACTTACCTTTCACTTGATCTAGCAAGCATCACTCTAATACCATAGAATATGGGTCCCTAAGTCCTGGGGGTTTATATCATTTAAAATCGGTCCCCGCACAGTTCATCCAACGAAAGCATATTCGAAATCTCCTTAACCCATACTCAAACTAAATAAGGCAATGCAATGCACACCAACTACACATTTCATATATATATATATATATATATATATATATATATATATGTATGTATATATAAGTTAGAGCTAACCCACTTTTATTTACATAGCTTGATGGACATCATGAGTCGGTACATCAAAAGCCCAAGGCTTTACTAAGCTTGGCTATAACCAAAAGTACCTAACCCCACAACAATCATGTACATCAGCCCATCATTTAGTGTTAGCCGTCCAAAAAGAAGCGTCATACAAAACCAGAACCCACACACGAACAAAAACTAACCCCCGTATCGGAGTGATGATGCTCCGTACACTCAACCTTGGTATGCCATAAAAAGTATCAGGGGTGACTGGCGATAGAGACATAACTCCTAGTATGAAATGTTAGTCCCCAAAAGGAGTAAATACAACCACTTAGCAGTAAAAGATCTATCAAACTACACAATGCAACAAGTAAGACAACCAAGATTTCATGTGAAATGCACATATCATCCATGCAATCATGCATATATCTCCATGAGATCCATTCAATGCCTTAATGACCACAATTTCAATGCCAAATAGTACCAACTCAAGTTCATAGACAACTTATGTCCAGTGCCATATGCACACACATGCGCATGATTCATTTTCCCATTTTGATTTTCAAAAGGATCTCATTTTTCCCAGGGACCAATATTTGCATCCCTCCTGACTCTCGCACCCAAATCTAGCACTGCGAGACATCCAACACACACCTCCGGGCATCCGGCACACATCTCAAGGCATCTCACAGCCCAACTGGCATCACTAGGCCTCTGGCACACACCTTTGTGCATCTCAAAACTCCCGAGGACATCCAGCACACACCTCCGGGCATCCCAACACTACCGAGGCATCGTTGACTTAGCCGTCCGACGGTATCATCAACATCACAATGTATACATATATGTCTCACTTTCAAAATAGCATTTTATGCAATAATATCAAAGGTTTCAATCAATTTTTGATGTCATATGATATGCTAAATGTCACCACATATGTTGTATAAATAACAACCCAAGATATCATATCTCATAGAGCAATTCATTTGTTCTTGAAAATAAAATAATTTTCGGATAAAACAGAATGCACTCCTTTAATTAAAATTCTGGAAAAATTAGTAAAAAATATTAATAAATTTTGAGAATTTAACATGTTATAAACGAGATCTATAGAAAAAGGTTTCATGAAGAACACAATGTCAAAAGAACTTCTTACGAGTCACTATGGTCCATGCATCACAACCTTAAGACTTCAAACATCACCATTGCGCAGTTTTAATAAAAAATTCGGTATAACCCATAAATTAACTCAGAAAATTCCAAAAATCTGATATGTTATAGATAGGACCTAGAGGTAAAATATTTGTGAAGAAATAAAAGTCATATTCATGATAGATAAAGAGCTATAATCACTATAACTCTCCCTATCCCTCGGTAACAGTTTCCAGATCTAACACTTTCAAAGAAAAATCGTTTCACCGACCAATACTTGTCCGTTTCTTCCCAAATTTTAGTATGTTACTCCTCGAGATGTGATCTACAACTTTCTTCAAGGACACAAAGTCAAAGTTCGGATAGATAATTACAGAAAATTCATGGAGTCACCAAAGGTCAAGCTGTTTTTCCATGAAATAGTTTGCTAGCCTAAAGAACTACTCCTATACTTTCGAAAATTCCAACATCAAGCATATCCAAAATCTATTACACTTCACACACAACCATAGCAAGCATCGTGTAGATCAATGGACTTCACTTGCCTTAAGTTCACACAACCACATCAAGCAAACAGCAACTTGAGGGCTTCGGGCGCAGCTCGATCGACGGCGAAGCTAGGCAACGTTGACGGCGGCAGAAGGCATACGCACGGCAGGGCTGGTCTCCTTCTTCCCCTCACCGAAGCACCCTCACCACTCTCTCTTCTCTCTCAGTCACTCTCCCTTTTTTCTCAATCTCTCTCTCTCAGTGGTTCCCTTGATCAATCCGCCTCCCCCTCTCCCTTTTATGTGCTTAACTGACTAGTAATCATTGGATTTTTGCATGGAAGAGACACTTGGCTCCAAGAGGAAGACAAGTGTCTTCAACAAGAGGACAAAGAGAGGAGGTGGCGTGGCCTCCATCTGGTTGCCCCCCCCATGGGCCGACAGTTTTGTGGGCCTCTTGGCCTACTTTGGGCCAGAAAGTTTTTGGGCCTAGATGTCCAATTTAAATGGTCCATAGAAAGTAATAATAAAAATAATAATAAGCCCATAATTCTTACACAACTTTAGGGCATTTCGATTTTTATAGAAATCAATTAACATTCCCATAACCTTTTTTTTTTTTTTACATAGGTGGTTCGGTCCAAAAGATAAAATAACGTGGCCGATGATGTAATTGTCCATATATGATATCAATGCCACAGTCCAACAATACTCCCGTCGATTGATCATGACTGTCACCTATCCGAGGATCGTCTAAATTTTTGGATGCCACAATTCTCCCCTCCTCAGAGAATTTTGTCCCCGAAATTAGACATTACTTATGTCTCTTTAAACAAGTGAGGGTACCTTTGCCTCATCTCATTTTCACTTTCCCATGTGGCTTCCTCCACATCAAGATGTCGCCATAATATTTTAACCAATGGGATTTTCTTGGTTCTAAGAGTTTGCTTTTTTCAATCCAGCACTTGCATACGCTCCTCAATGTACCTCACTTTCTCATCCACTTTGATGGCTTCATGATCAAGTATATGTCTTGGATTGGGCTGATACTTCCTCAACATTGATACGAGGAACACATCATGCATTTTCTCTAGCTTAGGAGGTAAAGCTAGTCCATAAGCTACATCTCATGTCCTTTCAAGTATGCCAAAAGGTCCAACGAATCTAGGGCTCAACTTACCCTTCATTCCAAATCGAGATATTCATTTCATAGGGGATACTTTAAGAAATACATGATCTCTCACATTAAACTTCAAAGGCCTTCTACGCCTATCCGCGTAGTCTTTTTGTCGGTTTTGGGTTACATTAGGTCTTTTCTTATTATCTCAACCGCTTCTATAGTAACTTGTACTGACTCAGCTCCTGTCAGTTTTCTTTCACCTACTTTATTCCAACAAACAGGAGTTCTACATCTTCTAACATACAACGCTTCATAGGGAGCCATGCCTATACTTTTCTGAAAACTATTGTTATAGGCGAACTCTATCAAGTGCAACTTTTCATCCCAACTTCCCCTAAAATCGATAATACAAGCTCTCGGCATATCTTCTAGAGTTTGGATCACCCTTTTCGTTGGTCCATCTGTTTGAGGATGAAAAGTAGTACCAAATTGAAGCTTCATCCCTCAAACATTTTGGAGACTTCGCAAAAAATTGAAAGTTAATCTAGAGTCTTGATCTGTGGCACCCCGAAGCACCTAAGGTCACCATAGATACCAAAGAAGAACCTTAGTTCCAAATGCATATTTTTTTTTCTTTTTAAATGGTCCTAGCGCATCTCATTTGCGGAAGCATAATCAACTCCTAATAATTCTCCCTCCAACAATCATGATACAATGCACACCACTAAACACCATAAAAAAAGATAAAGTCAAGATACTTTTATTTACATATTTTCATTATGGGCTTTCTCGAGTCGATACAACAAAAGAAAGGCCAAGACTTTTAGCTACACTCGGCCATAACTCCAAAAAGAGACAACTCAACCCTCTATGACAATCATGCAAAATCCTCTAACAACTAGTGTCAACTATTGTCCAAAAAGTTGTAGCTCCTACTTCTCACGCACGGGCAGTTACATCCATCCCGGTGTGTCAGGCAGTGGCCGCGGCAACATCCCCTGCATCACTCCTTCTCGACGAACGTGAACAAATATGAACTCCTGTATGACCTGGTCCAGCCAGGCCCACGTCATACATCACTAACGCACGAACCCGAATGAACGTCAGACCAGGGATAGTGGGACAGTCGATCTCCACACACTCGACCTCCACGTTCGAAGGAAGGCCGTAAAAGACGCCTCGTGTAACAGCAGGGAGCGGCATCTTTCTAATATGAAATGTTGGTCCTTGAAGGGGTGAGTACAGTCACTTATCAGGTAAAGGACCCAATAAACCACTCAATGCATCACACAATACAATCATCACAATCATAGCATAACACATGTCATTCATGCATCAATGCATAACTTACCTTGAAACCATGCACATGTCATCATACCGCATGTACATACGTCCTCATGTAATCATCACCATCATGTCATTTATGTACCATCATGCCATAGGTGCACATACATCCATGCATTCATCATCATCATGTCACGTATGTCATCATGCCATAGGTGCACATACATCCATGCACTCACCATCATCATGTCACATATGTCATCATGCCATAGCTACACATACATCCATGCATTCATGCATACATATTAGCATATCATGCATAATTCAATTTCAATTTCCCAATTTTATTCTTTCATTTTTGGCCGCCACATTTCTCTTTCCCAGGACCAATATTTGCATCCCACATTTCGCTCGCACCCCAACTGGCATTGCGAGCAACCTCTGGCACAAACCTCTGGGCATCCTGTACCCCAACTGGCATCACGAGGCATCCCCCGGCACAAACCTCCGGGCTTCCCGCTCCCCCACTCTTCGGGCATCTCGAAACTCCCGAGGACCCTCCGGCATTCAGCCATTTAAGGCCACCGGGCATCCGGCATTTACACTCCCTGGCCAGGCATCCCAATACTCCTGAGGCATCATCGGCTCACACCTCCGACGGCCTTCTCACTTATCATATTTCACATTTACAATTATGGCTCAATTTCAACATGGCATATGATGTGATGGCAAACAATATCTTTTTCATCATTTGATTCTTATATACATTTCCACTCATCATCATACATGCAGCGAGATACAATCACTTATGACAATACAATTCATGAGGTCCACACAACTTAGAATAATCCATACATCATGACTTTTGAGATTTACCAAATTCTAGCTTGCACAATTTTGGAAAATATATAAATTGAATATCCATATGATCTTCAAAAATCATAAAATCAGAACATGTGATAGACAAGACATAAAGGTAGCAACTCCATGAAGAACACATGCCCAAAAGAACTTCACACAAAAAGGTATAGCTCACACATTACAGTTTGCAAAATTCGGATATAATCATATTGCGCAGTTCTTGAAATATTTCAGTTTAAATACACGAATGATCTTAAAAAAATTATGAAATTTTACCAGGTGATATTAGAGACCCTAAGGTATATTTTTCATGAAGACATCATGGCCAGATTCGACCTAGATAATTTACTATGGACGGACGAAGCTACTGTTCCTAGTACCGAATAGTCCAGTTTAGCTGTCTCCGACAAATCAAGGTTTTGCCTACTTATCTTTGTTCATTTCCTCTGAATTTTTGATATGTTTTTCCTCAAGAGGTTCAATACAACTTTTATTAAGGGATCTAGGTGAGATGCTCAAAGAATAGTCACTTTATAGTCCACGAAGTCGCTGGAGTCTAGTACAATACTTCCAGATCTATCGTCTTCAAAGAACAATCGTTTCACTAGGCTTAACTTGTTAATTTTACATTAAATTTGATTATGTTAGTAGTCAAGATGTTCTCTATAACTTTTGTGAAGAGGTCGAAGTAAAATTATTAATAAAAAGTGACATGCAACACACAAAATCACCAAGAGGTCAACAAAACAGTTCCAAATCTAGTGTTTTCGTAGAGGAAGGGTTTCACCCAATAAACTCAACCATTTTGTTTCAAATTTTAGTATGTTATACTTTGAGATGTTGTATACAACTTTCCTGAAGAAGTTGAAGCCAAAATCCGACTCAAACCACACATGCAAGCATCTACAACATTCTGGGTCAGGTGGTATAGTCGAAAACAGGATGCTATTTCAAGAACAACACACTCAAGCTTCGATTCTCACACCCTTAACGTCTGAGATTCATCACCATTTCAAAAACACATACAAAATACAGCATGCAAGAGCAGAATATGGATCCCAACTTGCCTTTGTACTGAGCAAACAACGGCACACGGACGGCGAACGCACGACGACGGGCAACGAACGAGCGGATGGACGAGCGGGCTTCCTCCTTCGCGTGTCCTCTTCCCCTCTCTCTCGGTTCCTCACTCTCTCGATACCACTTGACTTACACATATGTCCGCATATTTATCCATTGGGTAGTCCATGCGAACCGCTAGGAAATGAGCAGATTTAGTCAAACGGTCAACTATAACCCAGATAGAGTCATGACTACTTGACGTCCTTGGTAATCCTTGTATAAAATCTATTGTTATATGCTCCCATTTCCATTTTGGTATGTCTAATGGTCTCTAGAGTCCTGCAGGTTTACGATGTTCCGCTTTTACCTGTTGGCACGTCAAACATTGAGAAACGTGCTTAGCCGTATCTGCTTTCATAACATTCCACCAAAACTGCTGACGTAAGTTCCTGTACATCTTTGTACTAGCCAGATGAATACTATAATTACTCTTATGTGCCTCCGACAGAATTTCCTTCTTTAATTCTTCGTTGTTGGGAACACAAAGTCGTCCCTCGCATCTTACTACTCCATCTTCAGAGACTTAAAATTCTGGTCATTTTCCTAAAGACACTGCATCTTTCACTTTCAAAATCTCCGGGTCAGATTCTTGTAAGGTTTTAACTTTCTGAATAATTTCAGGCTCAATCCTTAATGCACTAAGCATACCCGTAAGACAATCTACTTTTAATTTAAATTCTGAGTCCGTTACAGACTTTAACAAACTCCATTCTACTATTCTTAAACTGGCCATCTCCATAGCCGACTTACAACTAAAAGCATCCGCTACCTTATTTTCCTTCCCTGGATGATATTTTATCTCACAATCATAATCCTTTAACAATTCCATCCACCTCCTTTGTCTCATGTTCAACTCCTTTTGCGAGAACATATATTCCAAACTCTTATGGTACGTATAAATCTCAAACTTTTCCCCATACAAATAGTGCCTCCGTATCTTCAAGGCAAACACTATAGTTGTTAATTCTAAATCATGCGTTGGGTGATTCAGTTCATGGGGTTTCAATTGTCTAGATGCATAGGCTATGACCTTGCCATGCTGCATCAAAACACATCACAATCCTTTGTGAGATGTATCACTATACACTGTAAAACCATCAGGTCCAATTGGTATAGTCAGGATTGGAGCCGAGGTCAATTTTCTTTTAAGCTCCTAGAAACTCTTTTCACATTCCCCATTCCATTCAAATTTCACGTTCTTTCGAGTCAATTTAGTTAAAAGACTTGCCAATCGTGAAAATCCTTCGATAAACCTCCTATAATAACCAGCCAGTCCTAAGAAACTCCGTATTTCAGTAGATGTTGTCGGTCTCGGCCAATTTATTACCATCTCAACTTTCGCCGGGTCTACTGCAATTCCTTCCCCTGATACTACGTGCCCTAAAAATATTATTTGATCTAGCCAGAATTCAAACTTACTAAATTTGGCATATAGCTTATGCTCTCTCAAAGTTTGCAAAACTATCAGGATGTCAGGATGTCATCAATAAAAACAATCACAATCTGGTCTAAATAAGGTTTAAATACCCTATTCATTAGATCCATAAATGTGGCTGGTGCATTTGTTAGTCCAAATGACATAACAAGGAACTCGTAATGTCCATAACGAGTCCTAAACACAGTCTTAGGGATGTCTTCTTTCTTAATTCTTAGCTGATGGTATCCAGACCTTAAGTCAATTTTAGAGAAGACGAACTTCCCTGGAGTTGGTCAAAAAGATCATCAATTCTAGGCAAAGGGTATTTATTTCTAAGGGTTACTTGATTCGGCTGCCTATAATAAATGCACAAGCGCATCGATCCATCTTTCTTTTTCACAAACAAGACCTGTGCACCCCAAGGTGAAGCACTTGGTCTAATGAATCCTTTGTCAAGCAACTCATGTAGTTGCACTTTCAATTCCTTTAATTCGACTAAGGCCATCCTATATGGGGCTTTTGATATAGGTCTTGTTCTAGGCATTAATTCAATTTCAAATTCAATTTCTCGCTTTGGCGGTAATCCAGGCAATTCCTCAGGAAATACATCTTGAAATTCACTAACTATCCGAATTTCATCAAGCTTAGGCTCTTCCTTAATATAATCTCTAACCATGGCCAAGTACCCTTGACATCCTTTGTCAAGTAATGCACAGGCTTCTATTGCTGAAATAAGTGCTACACGTAGGTAGGTCTGACCTCCCAAAAATTCACAGCTAGACTGATCAGGTAAGGTAAATTGGATCACTTTCCTATAACAATCCATCTTGGCCTGATACTTATGAAGCCAATCCATTCCTATGATAACATCAAAATCATACATGGCCATTATGACTAAGTTTATTTCCATATCCTTTCCTCCCATTGTTATCTTACAATTTCCACACACCAGCGTAGACAATAACATATCATTTAAAGGCGTAGAAACACAAAGAGGCGTCTCAAGAGGCGTAGTTTCTATCTCCTTCAACTGTTTATATCTTTCAGACACAAATGAATGCTTAGCACTCGTATCAAACAATGCATATGCCTTTTTATTATTTATAAGGATCGTACCTGAGATAACATTTTTGGAAGCTTCCCCTTCCTCTTGGGTGATCGCATACACATTTCCTTGTGCTGGTGGCCTCTGAGGATTCCTTGGTAAGTTCTGCCTAACAACATTCCATTGTGGTTGTTGCACTGAGCCAATACTCACGTGCGACTTTTCTTGTGGGCAGTTTCTCTTAAGATGACCTATTCATCCACAACTATAACATTTCGGTTGCCCATTGCAAGGTCCTGGGCCATATCGCCCATTACACCTTCAACACTCCTCATTTTGATAAGGTGTTCTTTCTAAATTCAGGCTACCCCTGCCATTTCCAAAGTTCCCGAAATTGCCCTTCTTCTTAGACTCCCAGGTCTGACCTTGTGTGGCACCTCGAAACATCTTAGGTCACCACAGGCACCAATTGCTACACCTAATGGACACTAGTTACATCTCTTAGTAAAAGCGTCGTAGTTCATAGGCATTTTTTTTCTCTCTTTATAATGGTCCCAGCGCGACTCATTAGCAGAAGCATAATTTAATATCGTCATCTCTCCCTCCAACAATCATGATACAATGCACACCACTAAGTACCATAGGAAAAGATAAAGTCAAGCCACTTTTATTTATATATTTTCATGATGGATTTTTCTCGGGTCAATACAACAAAAGAAAGCCAAGATTTTAAGCTACACTTGGCCTTATCCCAAAAAGATACTATGACCCCTAAAGTGATCACGTGACATCCTCCATCTAACAGTGGCGGCTACTCCCAAAAAGAAACATCAGCTCTCTACCCCTCACACGGCCATCACACCCATCCTGGTGCGTCGGGCGGTGGTGGCGGCAACATCCCCCTAAACACTCCATCTCGGCGGACATGAACTGACAGAAACTCCTGAATGATAGGGCCCTCAGCTAGGCCCACATCGTACAAAACCAGAACTCGCACTCCCACAAATGTCAGTCCAGGGACGAGGACGCAGTCGATCTCCATACACTCTACCTCTACATCCGATGGGAGGCCATAGAAGGTGCCCCGCATGATGGTAGGGAGCGGCATCTTTCTAATCTGAAATGTTGGTCCCCAAAGGGGTGAGTACAGCCACTCAGCAGGTAAAGGACCAATAAACCACTCAATATATCATACAATACAATCATCGCCATTATAGCATAACACATGTCATTCCAACATCCAAGCACAATTTACCTTGATATCATGCACATGTCATCATCATATCACATGTACCATCATGCCATAGGTGTACATACATCCATGCACTCACCATCATCATGCATCCATGCACTTATCATCATCATATCACAAGTACTCATCATCATCATGTCACATGCACCATCGTGCCATAGGTGCACATACATCATGCACTCACCATCATCATGTCACATGCATTCATCATCATCATATCACATGTATTCATCATCATCATATCACATGTATCATCATTATCATGTCATACATATATCATCATGCATAACTTAGTTTCAATTTCATATTGGGCTGCCATGTTTCTCTTTCCTGAGACCAATGTTTGCATCCCACATTTATCACTCGCACCCCATGTGGCATCGCGAGAACCATCCAGCACAATACCTGCCGGGCATCCGGCACAATACCTGCCAGGCATCTTGTACCCCAACTGGCATCAAGAGGCATCCCCCGGCACAATACCTGCTAGGCTTCCGGCTCCCCCACTCTCCGAGCATCTTGAAACTCCTAAGGACCCTCCGGCATCCGGCCATTTAAGGCCACCGAGCAACCGGCCTTTACCCTTCTAGCCAGGCATCCCGACACTCTTGGGGCATCATTGGCTCACACCTCCAACGGCCTTCTCATTTATCTTAGTTCACATTCACAATTATAACTCAATTTTAACGTGGCATAAGATGTGATGGCAAACAAGATCATTTGATTCATATATGCATTTCCAATCATCATCATAACAATACAATTCATGGAGTCCATAACACTTAGAATAGTCCATATATCATGCCTTTTTGAAGTTTACTAAATTCCAGCTTGCACAATTTTAGAAAACATTTAAATTAAATATCCATATGATTCCCAAAAATCATGAAATCAGGACATGTGATAGACAATAAATAAGGTAACAATTTCATGAAGAACACATGCCCAAAAGATTTCACACAAGAAGATATAGTTCACACAAATACAGCATGTAATTTCGGGTAAAATCAGATTGTGTAGTTCTTGAAATATTTCAATTAAAATACCCGAACGACCTCTAAAAATTATGAAATTTTACCAGGTTGTACTCAAGACCATAAAGTAGATTTTTCATGCAGACATATAGGATAGATTCGTTCTAGAAATTTTTCTACAGACGTCCGAAGTTCCTGTTTTGAGTACAGAACTGTCCAGTTTAGCTATCTCGGAAATATCGAGTTTTCACCTACTTTTCCTTCTTCTTTTCCTCCAAAATTTTGATATCTTTTGCCTCAAGATGTCCCCTAAAACTTTCATGAAGGGATCTAAGTAAAATTTCCAAAGAATAGTCACCATATGGGTCCAAGAAGTCTCGGGTGTCCAGTATCGTATTTCCAGGTTTACCGTCTTCAAAAGAAAGTCAATTCACTAGGCTACACTTGCTCATTTTACCTCAAATTTGAGTATGTTAGTTTTTATGATGTTCTCTACGAGTTTCATGAAGAAGTCGAAGGGAAATTCTCGGTAAAAAGCAAAATGCAACACACAAAACTACCAAAAGGTCAGCAAAGCCGTTCCAGATCTAGTGTCTTCGTAGGAGGAGGGTTTTGCCCCTTAAAAATCAACCATTTTGTCCCAAATTTTAGTATATTATACTTTGAGATGTTTTCTACAACTTTCATGAATGAGTCAAAGTAAAAATCCAACTCGAAACATGCACACAAGCCTCCACAAGTTTCTGGGTCAGGCGGTATACACGAAATCACCAAGCTTTTTCAAGAACAAACCACACTAGCTTCGGTTCCTTACCTCTAAACACCCAAGATTCAACACCATTTCAACCACACATGCAAGACACACATGCAAGAGTAGAAAATGGATCCTAACTTGCCTCTAAGATCAAGTGAACAATGGCACACGAATGGCGAACGGACGGCGACGGGCGGACGAACGGCGATCGGCTCCTTCTTCCTCCTCTTTTGGCTTCCCTCTCTCTTGTGCAACTCTCTCCCTCTCTTGGCTTGGTCGAAACTCTCAACTGGCCACTCTCTCTCCCCCTTTTGATTCCCCACAAAGCCATCATTGGCAGTCATGAGAAACCTCCCCAATAGCCAATGCATGGAGCCTTCTTTTTGCCACTTGGCAAAGCATGCAAGATGGGCTTAGGAGTGGGCTTGGAAGAAGTGGGCCGGCCACTCCTCCTCTCCTTGGTCGACGGCAGCCTCTCCATGGGCTTCAATGGGCTGGCCATTTGGCCCACCAAAAGTCCATGCTATTGGGCCTAAGGCCCAAACCTAATTAAACCCCAACTTTACCTTTAAACACTTTTAATTCTTTCTTTAATAGATTTCAAGTTTTAAATTTCACATGGCCAAAATCTTGTAACATTTTATCTATAGGAATTTAGTCTATGAGGTGCATAGCCAAGAATGGATTATTCCCATTAATTTATCATATAATACTAATTTTAAGAACTCAAGAACACAAGCATATATCACTTAGTCTTAAGAGGAAACTAATGGCTAAAGCATAAACCATAGGTAATTTCATTACCTAATTATGAGCTTTAATACACCTTAGAGCTTGTCTTGAATTTTTGGGATGCCACAATTCTCCCCTCCTTAGAGAATTTCGTCCTCAAAATTAGAGACCACTCGTGCCTTCTTGAAACAAGTAGGGGTACTTTTCCTTCATCTGATCTTCACTTTCCCATGTGGCTTCCTCCATATCATGATGTCGCCATAATACCTTAACCAGAGGAATCTTCTTAGTCCTAAGAATTTGTTCCTTTTGATCAAATATCTGCACAGGTTCTTCGATGTACCTCACTTTCTCATCCACTTTGATGGCTTCATGATTGAGTATGTGACCAGGATCCAGCTGGTACTTTCTCAACATCGATACATGAAACACATCATGCAAATTTCCCAACTTAGGAGGCAGCGCTAAATGATAAGCTACATCCCCTATCCTTTCAAGTATCTCAAAAGGTCCGACAAATCTAGAGCTTAACTTACCCTTCATCCCAAATCGAGATACTCATTTCATTGGAGATACCTTAAGGAATACATGGTCTCCTATGTTAAACTCCAAAGGCCTTCTATGCCTATATGTGTAGTCTTTCTACCTACTCTGAGCTGTTTTGTGCCTTTTTATAATAATTTCAACAACCTCAGTGGTAACTTGTATCAATTCAGGTCCTGTCAATTTCCTTTCACCTACTTCATTCCAATAGACATGAGTCCTACATCTCCTTCCATATAATGCTTCATAGGGAGTCATGCCTATGCTTTTCTGGAAGCCATTATTATAGGCAAACTCCACCAAATGCAATCTTTCGTCCCAATTTCCTTTGAAATCAATTACACAAGCCCTCAACATATCTTCTAATGTCTGGATCACTCTTTCTATTTGTCCATTTGTTTGGGGATGAAAAGCAGTACTAAACTGAAGTTTGGTTCCTAATGCAATTTGAAGACTTCGCCAAAAGTTCGAAGTAAATCTTGAATCCCGATCTTAGGTAATAGTTACTGGAACACCATGTAAGCGTACCACTTGACTTACATATATGTCCACATATTTGTCTGTTGGGTAGTCCATGCGAACTGCTAGGAAATGAGCAGATTTAGTCAAACGGTCCACTATAACCCAGATAGAGTCATGACTGCTTGATGTCTTTGGTAATCCTTGTATAAAGTCCATTGTTATATGCTCCCATTTCCATTCTGGTATGTCTAATGGTCTCAAGAGTCCTACGTGTTTACGATGCTTCGCTTTTACCTGCTGGCACGTCAAACATTGAGAAACGTACTTTACCGTATCAACTTTCATACCATTCCACCAAAATTGCTGACGTAAGTTCCTGTACATCTTTGTACTACGCGGATGAATGCTATAATTACTCTTGTATGCCTCCGACAGGATTTCCTTCTTTAATTCTTCGTGGTCAGGAACACAAAGTCGTCATTGGCATCTCACTATTCCATCATCAGAGACTTGAAATTCTGGTCTTTTTCCTAAAGACACTGCATCTTTCACTTTCGAAATCTCCAGGTCAGACTCTTGTAAGGTTTTAACTTTCTGAATAATTTCAGGCTCAATCATTAATGCACTAAGCATACCGGTAAGACAATCTACTTTTAATTTAAATTCCAAGTTCGTTACAGACTTTAACAAACTCCATTCTACGATACTTAAACTGGCCATCTCCATAGCCGACTTACGACTAAGAGCATCCGCTACCTTATTCTCCTTCCCTGGATGATATTTTATCTCACAATCATAATCCTTTAACAATTCCATCCACCTCCTTTGTCTCATGTTCAACTCCTTTTGCAAGAACAGATATTCCAAACTCTTATGGTCCGTATAAATCTCAAACTCTTCCCCATACAAATAGTGCCTCCACATCTTCAAGGCAAACACTATAGCTGCTAATTCTAAATCATGCGTTGGGTGATTCAGTTCATGGGGTTTCAATTGTCTAGATGCATAGACTATGACCTTGCCATGCTGCATCAAAACACATCCCAATCCTTTGTGAGATGCATCACTATACACTGTAAAACCATCAGGTCCGGTTGTTATAGTCAAGATTAAAGCCAAGATCAATTTCCTTTTGAGCTCCTGGAAACTCCTTTCACATTCCCAATTCCATTCAAATTTCACATTCTTTCGAGTCAACTTAGTTAAAAGACCTGCCAGTCATGAAAATCCTTCAATAAACCTCTTATAGTAACCAGCCAGTCCTAAGAAACTTCGTATTTTAGTAGGTGTCATCGGTCTAGGCCAATTTATTACCATCTCAACTTTTGTTGGGTCTACTGCAATTCCTTCTCCTGATACCACATGCCCTAAGAATATTATCTGGTCTAGCCAGAATTCACACTTACTAAATTTGGCATACAGCTTATGCTCTCTCAGAGTTTGCAAAACTATCCTCAAGTGTCGCTCATGCTCCTTAGGTCCTTTCGAATATATCAGGATGTCATCAATAAAAACAATTACAAACTGGTCTACATAAGGTTTAAATACCTTATTCATTAGATCCATAATGGCATGACTAGGAATTCATAATGCCCATACTCTTTCTATATTTTTAGCTGATAGTATCCTAACCTTAGGTCAATCTTAGAGAAGACCGAACTTCCTTGGAGTTGGTCAAACAAGTCATCAATTCTAGGCAAATGATATTTATTTTTAATGGTCACCTGGTTCAGTTGCCTATAGTCAATACACAAGTGCATCGATCCATCTTTCTTTTTCACAAACAAAACTAGTGCACCCCAAGGAGAAGCACTTAGTCTAATGAATCCTTTGTTAAGCAACTCTTGTAGTTGCACTTTCAATTCCTTCAATTCGACTAAGGCCATCCTATATGGGGCTTTTGATATTGGTCCTATTCCAAGCATTAATTCAATTTCAAACTCAATTTCTCGCTCTGGCGGCAATCCAGGCAATTCCTTAGGAAATACATCTTGAAATTCGTTGACTACCCGAATTTCATCAATCTTAGGCTCCTCCTTAGTATAATCTCTAACCATGGCTAGGTACCCTTGACATCCTTTATCAAGTAACGCACGGGCTTCTATTGCTGAAATAAGTGCTATAGGTAGATGGGTCTGACCTCCCATAAATTCACAACTAGACTGATCAGGTAAGGTAAATGGGATTACTTTCCTATAACAATCCATTTGGGCCCGATACTTACGAAGCCAGTCCATTCCTATGATAACATCAAAATCATACATGGCCATTACAACTAAGTCTATTTTCATATCCTTTCCCCCCATTATTATCTTACAATTTCCACACACTAGCGTAGACAATAGCATATCCTTTAGAGGCGTAGAAACACAAAGAGGCATCTCAAGAGGCGTAGTTTCTATCTCATTCAACTGTCTATATCTTTCAGACACAAATGAATGAGTAACACCCGTATCAAATAATGCATATGCCTTGTTATCATTTATAAGGATCATACCTGAGATAACATTTTTGGAAGCTTTCGTTTCCTCTTGGGTGATCGCATACACTCTTCCTTGTGCTGGTGGCCACTGGGAATTACTTGGTAAGTTTGGCCTAATAGCATTCCGCTGTGGCTGTTGCACCGAGCCAATGCTCGCGTGCGACATTACCTGTGGGCAGTTTCTCTTAATATGACCTATTCGTCCACAACTACAACATTTCGGTTGCCCATTGCAAGGTCCTGGGCCATGTTGCCCATTACACTTTCGACACTCCTCATTTTGATAAGGTGTCCTTTCCTAATTCAGGCTACCCCTGCCTCGTCCAAAGTTCCCAAAATTGCCCTTCTTCTTAGATTCCCAGGTCTGACCTTGACCTGTATAGGGTCTCTTACCCCATCTTACATCACCAAAAGACAATGGTCTCTTATTCTCCGAATGTTCTCTTACCAACTCCCGCTCTACCAACTGTGCCCTTTCATAGATCTCATTATAATCTCTTATCTTCAAAGGCACCAGTTGTTTCCTAATATCAGTCCTCAACCCTTTCAAAAACCTATTAGCTTTCTCTTCTTGATCCTCAATTAGCCTAGGAGCATATCTAGACAATTCAGAAAATCTTGCCTCATACTAGTCTACTGTCGGCTCCTTTTGTTCTAATTGAACAAATTCAGTAATTTTCTCATCCTTAGCACAGTCAGAAAAAATGCTTTATGTTGAAAGCTCTCACAAACTCTTCCCAGTTAACCTTATTACCTGGTGGGAAGATTGTGTCCCTCAATGCTCTCCACCAAAACTTTGCATTTCTCTCTAGCTGGTACTCTGCCAAAGTTATTTTCTCAGCATAAGTGCAGTCCAACAACCTGAAAATTTGTTCCATTCCATCAATCCAATGCTCTGCCTCCTAAGGACTTCCCATTCCACTGAACTTAGGTGGCTTCGGCTTCAAAAACTGCTCCACCAATCCTTGAATACGACGTTCCGCTCCAGGTTGTTGCTGTGCCTGCCTTTCCATCAGATTTCCAATATTAGCCAATGCCTACACGATGCCTTCCATTTGGGGTTCAGCCCTAGCAACAGAGGCTTCAGCTCTCAATGAATGAACACTTCCAGCTCGCACCATGACTTTCCTGTAATTTCCAAGCATTGCCTCAGGAATAATCTGAGACTCACTGCCTCCATTCAAAACAACAACTACTACTACATAAGTAACGTATACATGTTACTGGTACCTAAAGACAACTCAAAATTAACTACTAGGGATCTACGAGTGAATACTCATCACCCGTTATTCAAAGTTAATCAATTATTCTGTTTTATGTCCTATGGTGTGCATTGTCATCATGGTCCTCAATTTCCAAATGAGGCTCCTTATCACTCCACCTATAACCATTGCTCTAATACTAAAAAGGGCGGCTGTGGCACCACGAAACACCTTAGGTCGCCACAGGCACCTATTGCTATACCTAATGGACACTAGTTACATCTCTTGGTAAAAGCATCGTAGTTCATAGGCAAATTTTTCTCTCTCTTTAAAACGGTCCCAACGTGACTCATTAGCGGAAGCATAATTTAATATCGCCATCTCTCCCTCCAACAATCATGATACAATGCACACCACTAAGTACCATAGCAAAAGATAAAGCCAAGCCACTTTTATGTACATATTTTCATGATGGATTTTTCTCGGGTCGATACAACAAAAGAAAGCCAAGATTTTCAGCTACACTTGGCCTCATCCCAAAAAGATACTACGACCCCTAAAGTGATCACGTGACATCCTCCATCTAACAGTGGCGGCTACTCCCAAAAAGAAACATCAGCTCTCTACCCCTCACGCGGCCATCACACCCATCCTGGTGCGTCGGGCGGTGGTGGCACCAACATCCCCCTAAACACTCCATCTCGACGGACATGAACTGATAGAAACTCCTAAATGACAGGGCCCTCAACTAGGCCCACGTTGTACATAACCAGCACTCGCACTCGCACAAATGTCAGTCCAAGGACGAGGACACAGTCGATGTCCGTACACTCTACCTCTAGATCCGATCGGAGGCGATAGAAGGTGCCCCACGTGACAGTAGGGAGTGGCATCTTTCTAATCTGAAATGTTGGTCCCCAAAGGGGTGAGTTGTGACATCCCGAATTTCGACCCCGTCCCGAACATATGAAATGTGCATATCGTCAACGTGCCTATGGTCCTTTTTCTCTGAGCTGATCACTCATGAGTTAACTAACTTATTGGGTGAAGCCGTTAAGGGATATATCCGCGGTAAAATCCCTAAAAGCTACCTTATTTGTTGGATTGGACAAAAATCACGTTCGGTCGATTTTAATCATGAAATTAAATTCGGTTTTGGGAATCAAATATTCGGGCGTGTCACAATTCAATTTTAGGATCTGTCTCATCGCACGTCAATTTATTGACGAGTCCGAAATTTCAATAAAGAAATTATCGGAGGAAAAATCGAAGGCCGAAAGAAAATAAAAAAGGGAAAGAGAAGAAAATTCAATAGGAAAAGTAATGTATTTACTTTTTCTTTTTCTCTCTCTCCATTCTCTTTTCTTTTCTCTCTCCCTCTCTTTTCTTTTCTTTCTTTTTCTCTTTTCTTTCTCTCTCCTCTCTCCTCTCCCCTCCCATCCGTGCGAATCCACCCCACCGCCCATTCCCTCTCTCTCTCTTCTCTCTCCTCTCTCTTCTTTCTTCCCCGCACGCTCGACCGAACCCCCTTTTTCTTCTTTCTTCTTCTCCTTCTTTTCTTCACGCCGAGCGAACCAGAACCGCTCGCCCCCCCGCTCGCCGTCGCGCCGTCGCACCGCCGCCGTGACGCGCCCGAGCGCCAGCGCGCTTCGCCCGCGCCCGCCGCCGTCCGCGTGCGCCTAGGCCGCGCGATCCAGCTCGTCCCAGCCCCGTTTCTTCTCTGTTCCAGCACCGTCCGCCCTTCCCCAGCCCGCCTCCGGCCACCGCCAGCCCCGCCGGACCTCCCCCGCGACCCCCTCACCCTCCGCCGGCCTCCCCTTGCCGCCCTAGCCGCCGGAGCAGCCCCGTTCGGCTCCGTCCAGCCAACCCACGGAATGGGTTTCAGCTGGTTCGGGCTCGGTTTTGGGCCGTTTCCGGCCCCGGATCCGCGAGTCGCTTTGGGAGGAATCGTTCCTCGCGTCGCCGCCGTCGGATTGATCCGATTTGCGCGCGATTTGGTGAGTAATCTCACTAATCCAGGATTAGTGGCTAATTATGCTTAAAGCTGGTTTAGATTTAATTAATTATGTTTAGGTTGTTAGATTAGAATAAATTAGCAATTATTAGTCAATTGTGATGTGATTTAATTAAATTGATTGCGCAATTAGCAAGTAGACGTGGTCTACTATTTATTGGAAGTATCTCGGGAGTTTTCCGAACCCTAATCGGGCTTCAATTTGGTGATTCGAGCTTAAGTGGGATTTTTGGCATTTTAATATTAATTTTCGGAATTAAATTAAATAATTATTTATTTTCCGAAAATTCAAGGAAGATGGTCCGGAACCGGAAAATTATGCTGATGACCGTGGTGAAGTCCGTTTATTTAATCGGGCTTTAGTTTGAGCTAAATTGAATTTTAATGTTAATTGTTTAATTTTCGAAATTATTATTTAATTATTTATTTTTCGGAAATTAAGGTTGAGATGGCCAGTGACCGGAATATTATGCTGATGATCGTGGTGTAGCCCGTTTATTTAAATTGGCTTTCTTTTGAGCTAAATGGAATTTTTAATAATTAATAATTAATTTTCGAAATTAATTAATTAATTATTTATTTTTCGGAAATTAAGATTTTGTTGGCCGACGACCGAAATCTTGTGCCGATCGTCGTGGCGCAGTCCGTTTATTTATTTGAGCTCCACGTTATATGGAATTGAATAAATTGCGATATTTTAGGGATTTACCCTAAATTGATTGGAATTGATTGAGATTGAATTGTTGATCGGTAAATGGCCAAGTATGTTACTCAGCAATTATAATGCTTTGTTGAGTTGTGAAGTGAGTAGAATTGTGAGAGTGATTTGAATATACTCTTGGCTAAGACTCATCAGGTATGTTAATACCGTGTGAAAATTGAGTGAGTTGATGAGTATGTGGGGATTCATCCCAAGATTGACCAGTGTCGGCATTCAATTAGAATTTGACTATGAGAGGTTGTGAGTTAAACCTCGGAAGCCGCCGAAGTATGGCTATGCTAGTTGGGCCAAGATTTGCCACCGAATTTGGAGTCGGTCGCGCCTGTTAAGGCCGTAATCTGCCACCTGATATGGGTCGCGCCTGAGAAGGCCGTAATCTGCCACCCGATACGGGTCGCGCCTGAGAAGGCCGTAATTTGCCACCCGATATGGGTCGCGCCTGATAAGGCCGGAATTTGCCACCCGATACGGGTCGCGCCTGATAAGGCCGTAATTCGCCACCTGATAAAGGTCGCGCCCATTGGGCCGTAATTTGCTACCTAAAGATAGGTCGGTTAACCAATGATTCGATACGTTGTCATGAATTGACTGATTGAGTGGAAATGATCTTGAATGATCCGACTGACATGTAATCGACTAGGTCGATTGATCTTTGCTTTAATCTGGGATTGTGAAATGATTGATTGAATGGAATTGATCGTGAGTGGTTTTGTTGACGTATGATCGATTGGGTCGATAGATCGAAATGTCGATCTGTGATATGATTGCTTGAGTACCTATTGTGAATTGTACTGACTTGCAGGTGGGATCTGATGCCAAGGTACGTCTTCTGACCTATGCGTGTTTAGGCAGCCTTTAGTATAATAGTTTACTAATCGGGCTTAGTGGGGTAGAACTCGCTGAGACGTAGTCTCATCCCAGTTTGGGGAAAACATTTCAGGATCCCGACGAGGAGCTGAGCAGGAGGAATTTGTGAATGAGAACTCGCAGGTGAAATTGAGGAAGAGAATGATCTGAGTGAAGAGGATTCAGAGGAGGATCATGATGATCTCGAGTATGACTTAGACGAGGATTGAAATCCCATCTCTTTGTGAACCCTTTTGTATATGTGTAGATAGAGTGAGACTCGAAGTTGCGAATAGTTTGTGAAGTGCTCTGTCTAATGCCATGTATAAAGGTTTGGTTGTAAATTTCAATATGAAAGATATAGCCTACTTTTCTATCCCATTGTTTTATTGTCTGGGGATTTATAATTGCTTCCGCATGTGCTTAATGAATGAAAGGGTCGGCGATACATTGTCCTGGGATATCGCATTATAAAATCGACCAAGTGAGACGGATGTGTGCGTGCCCGAGGATTGGGGCGTGACATGAGTACAGCCACTCAGCGGGTAAATGACCAATAAACCACTCAATGCATCATACAATACAATCATCGCAATTATAGCATAACACATGTCATTCCAGCATCCATGCACAATTTACCTTGATATCATGCACATGTCATCATCATATCACATGTACCGTCATGCCATAGGTGCACATACATCCATGCACTCACCATCATCAAGCATCCATGCACTTATCATCATCATATCACATGTACCACCATGCCATAGGTGCACATACATCCATGCACTCACCATCATCATGTATCCATGCACTTATCATCATCATATCACATGTACTCGTCATCATCATGTCACATGCACTCATCATCATCATGTCACATGCACAATTGTGCTATAGGTGCATGTACATCATGCACTCACCATCATCATGTCACATGCATTCATCATCATCATATCACATGTATCATCATTATCATGTCATACATATATCATCATGCATAACTCAGTTTCAATTTCCCAATTTCATTCTTTCATATAGGGCCGCCATGTTTCTCTTTCCCGGGACCAATGTTTGCATCCCACATTTATGACTCACACCCTACCTGGCATCGCGAGAACCATCCGACACAATACCTGCCGGGCATTCAACATAATTTGTGCCAGGCATCTCGTACCCCAACTGGCATCATGATGCATCCCCTGCCACAATACCTGCCAAGTTTCCGGCTCCCCCACTCTCCGAGCATGTCGAAACTCCCAAGGACCCTCCGGCATCTGGCCATTTAAGGCCATGGGCAACTAGCCTTTACCCTTCTAGCCAAGCATCTCGACATTCCTGGGGCATCGTCAGCTCACACCTCCAACGGCCTTCTCACTTATCTTAGTTCACATTCTCAATTATAACTCAATTTTAATGTGGCATATGATGTGATGGCAAACAAGATCATTTGATTCATATATGCATTTCCAATCATCATCATACTTGCAGCAAGACACAATCATTCATAACACTACAATTCATGGAGTCCGTACAACTTAGAATAGTCCATATATCATGCCTTTTTGAAGTTTTCTAAATTCCAGCTTGCACAATTTTAGAAAACATTTAAATGAAATATCCATATGATTCCCAAAAATCATGAAATCAAGACATGTGATAAACAAGACAATAAGGTAACAATTTCATGCAGAACACATACCCAAAAGAGTTTTACACAAGAAGATATAATTCACACAAATACAGCATGTAATTTCGGGTAAAATCAGATTGTACAGTTCTTGAAATATTTTGATTAAAATACCCGAGCGACCTCCAAAAATTATGAAATTTTACCAAGTTGTAGTCAAGATACTATAGTAGATTTTTCTTGCAGACATCTAGGCCAGATTCATTCTAGAAAATTTTCTACAGACGTCCGAAGTTCCTGTTTCAAGTACCGAACCGTCCAGTTTAACTATCTCCGAAATATCGAGTTTTCACCTAGTTATCCGTCTTCGTTTCCTCTAAAATTTTGATATCTTTTGCCTCAAGAGGTTCCCAACAGCTTTCATGAAGAGATCTAAGTAAAATTTCCAAAGAATAGTCACCATATGGGTCCAAGAATTCTTGGGTGTCCAGTATCGTATTTCCAGGTTTACCGTCTTCAAAAGAAAGTCAATTCACTAGACTAAACTTGCTCATTTTACCTCAAATTTGAGTATGTTAGTCTTTATGATGTTCTCTATGTGTTTTATGAAGAAGTCGAAGGGAAATTCTCAGTAAAAAGCAACATGCAACCCACAAAACTACCAAAAGGTCAGTAAAGCAGTTCCAGATCTAGTGTCTTCGTAGGAGGAGGGTTTTGCCCCATAAACTCAACCATTTTGTCCCAAATTTTATTATGTTATACTTTGAAATGTTTTCTACAACTTTCATGAAGGAATCAAAGTCAAAATCCAACTCAAAACACGCATGAAAGCCTCCACAAGTTTCTGGGTCAGGCGGTATACACAAAATCACCAAGCTTTTTCAAGAACAAACCACACTAGCTTCGGTTCCTTACCTCTAAACACCCAAGATTCAACACCATTTCAACCACACATGCAAGACACACATGCAAGAGTAGAAAATGGATCATAAGTTGCCTCTAAGATGAAGTGAATGACGGTACACGGACAGCGAACGGACGGCAACAGGCGGACGAACGGCGAGCGGCTCCTACTTCCTCCTCTCTCGGCTTCCCTCTCTCTCGCGCAACTCTCTCCCTCTCTTGGCTTGGTCGAAACTCTCAACCACGCACTCTCTCTCCCCCTTTTGATTCCCCACAAAGCCATCATTGGCAATCATGAGAAACCTCCCCAATAGCCAATGCATGGAGCCTTCTTTCTGCCGCTTGGCAAAGCAAGCAAGATGGGCTTGGGAGTGGGCTTGGAAGAAGTGGACCGGCCACTCCTCCTCTCCTTGGTCGACGGAAGCCTCTCCATGGGCTTCAATTGGCCGGCCATTTGGCCCACCAAAAGTCCATGCTATTGGGCCTAAGGCCCAAACCTAATTAAACCCCAACTTTACCTTTAAACACTTTTAATTCTTTCTTTAATAGATTTCGAGTTTTAAATTTCACATTGCCAAAATCTTGTAACATTTTATCTATAGGAATTTAGTCTATGAGGTGCATAGCCAAGAATGGATTATTCCCATTAATTTATCCTATAATACTAATTTTAAAAACTCAAGAACACAAGCATATATCACTTAGTCTTAAGAGGAGACTAATGGCTAAAACATAAACCATAGGTAATTTCATTACCTAATTATGGGCTTTAATACACCTTAGAGCTTGTCTTGAATTTTTGGGATGCCACACCTTGACCTGTATAGGGTCTCTTACCCCGTCTCACATCACCAAAGGACAATCGTTTCTTATTCTCTGAATTGTTCCCTTACCAACTCCCGTTCCACTAACTGTGCCCTTTCATAGATCTCATTATAATCTCTTATGTTCAAAGGCACCGGTTGTTTCCTGATATCAGTCCTCGACCCTTTCAAATACCTCTTAGTTTTCTCTTCTGGATCCTCAATTAGCCTAGGAGCATATCTAGACAGTTCAGAAAATCTTGCCTCATACTAGTCTACTGTCACCTCCTTTTGTTCTAATTGAACAAATTATGTATTTTTTCTATCCTTAGCACAGTCAGAAAAATGCTTTATGTTGAAAGCTCTCACAAACTCTTCCCAGTTAACCTCAATACCTGGTGGGAAGATTGTGTCCCTCGAAACTCTCCACCAAAACTTTGCATTTCCCTCCAAATGACACTCTGCCAAAGTTATTTTCTCAGCATCATTGTAGTCCAACAACTTGAAAATTTGTTCCATTCCATCAATCCAATGTTCCGCCTCCTTAGGACTTCCCATTCCACTGAACTTAGGTGGCTTTAGCTTCAAAAACTATTCCACCAGTCCTTGAGTACGGCATTCTACTCCAGGTTGTTGCTACGCTTGTCTTTCCATCAGATTTCCAATATTGGCCAATGCCTGCAGGATGTCTTCCATTTGGGGTTTAGCCCTTGCAGTAGAGGCTTCAGCCCTTGATGAATGAACACTTCCAGCTCGCACCATGACTTTCCTACAATTTCCAAGCAATGCCTCAGGAATAATCTGAGACTCACTGTCTCCATTCAAAGCAACTACTACTACTGCATAAGTAACATATACATGTTACTGGTACCTAAAGACAGCTCAAAATAAACTACTAGGTTTCTATGAGTGAATACTCATCACCCGTTATTCAAAGTTAATCAATTATTCCGTTTTATATCCTATGGTGTGTATTGTCATCATGTTCCTCAGTTTCCAAGTAAGGCTCCTTATCAGTCCAACCTATAATCATTGCTCTGATACCAAAAAGGGGGCTGTCGCACCCTGAAGTGCCTAAGGCCACCACATATGCCAAAGAAGAACCTTAGTTCTTAATGCATATTTTTTTTTTCTGTTTTTTTCTTTTTAAATGGTCCCAGTGCATCTTATTTGCAGAAGCATAATCAAGTCCTACTAATTCTCCCTCCAACAATCATGCTACAATGCACACCATTAAACACCATAAGAAAAGATAAAGTTAAGACACTTTTATTTACATACTTTCATGATGGACTTTCTCGGGTTGATACAACAAAAGAAAGGCCAAGACTTTTAGCTACACTCGGCCATAACCCCAAAAAGAGACAACTCGACCCTCTATGACAATCATGCAAAATCCTCCATCAACTAGTGTCAGTTATTGTCCAAAAAGTTGCAACTCCTACTTCTCACGCACGGGCCGTCACACTCATCCCGGTGCGTCAGGTGGTGGCAGCGGCAACATCCCTTGCATCACTCCGTCTCAACGAACGTGAACAAATATGAACTCCTGTATGACCAGGCCCCCAGCCAGGCCCACATCATACATCACTAATGCACGAACCCGAATGAACGTCAGACCAAGGATGGTGGGATAGTCGATCTCCACACATGACCTCCAATTCCAAAGGAATGCCGTAAAAGACGCCCCATGTGATAGCAGGGAGCGGCATCTTTCTAATATGAAATGTTGGTCCCCGAAGGGGTAAGTACAACCACTCAGTAAGTAAAGGACCCAATAAACCACTCAATACATCACACAATACAATCATCACAATCATAGCATAACACATGTCATTTGTGCATCCATGCATAACTTATCTTGAAACCATGCAAATGTCATCATACCTCATGTACATACATCCTCATGTAATCATCACCATCATGTCATACATGTAACATCATCATGCATCCATGCATTCACCGTCATCATGTCACATATACCATCATGCGATAGGTGCACATACATCCATGCACTCACCATCATCATGTCACATATGTCATCATATGTCATCATACCATGGGTGCACATACATCCATGCACTCACCATCATCATGTCACATATGTCATCATGCATAGGTGCACATACATCCATGCATTCATGCATACATATTAGCATATCATGCATGATTCAATTTCAATTTCCCAATTTTATTCTTTCATTTTGGGCCACCACATTTCTCTTTCCCGAGACCAATATTTGCATCACACATTTATCGCTCGCACCCCAACTGGCATCGCGAGGAACCTTCAGCACAAACCTTCGGGCATCTCGTATCTTAACTGGCATCACGAGACATCCCCCGACACAAACCCCTGGGCTTCTGACTCCCCCACTCTTCGAGCATCTCAAAACTCCCAAGGACCCTCCAACATTCAACCATTTAAGGCCACTAGGCATCCGGCATTTACACTCCTTGGCCAGGCATCCCGACACTCCCGGGGCATCGTCGGCTCACACCTTTGACGGCCTTCTCACTTATCATAGTTCACATTTACAATTATGGCTCAATTTCAACATGGCATATGATGTGATGGAAAACAAGATCATTTTCATCATTTGATTCTTATATTCATTTCCACTCATCATCATACATGTAGCAAGATACAATCACTTACGACAATACAATTCATGAGGTCCATACAACTTAGAATAATCCATACATCATGACTTTTGAGATTTACCGAATTCCAGCTTGCACAATTTTTGAAAACATATAAATTGACTATCCATATGATCTTCAAAAATCATAAAATTAGAACATGTGATAGACAAGAAATAAAGGTAGCAACTCCATGAAGAGCACATGCCCAAAAGAACTTCACACAAAAAGGTATAGCTCAAACATTACAGCTTGCAAAATTCAGATATAATCAGATTGCGCAGTTCTTGAAATATTTCAGTTTAAATACCCAAATGATCTTAAACAATTATGAAGTTTTACCAAGTGATATTGGAGACCCTAAGGTATATTTTTCATGAAGAGATCAAGACCAGATTCGTCCTAGATAATTTACTATGGATGGACGAATCTACTGTTTCTAGTACCGAACAATCCAGTTTAGCTGTCTCCGAAAAATTCAGGTTTCGCCTACTTATCTTCCTTCATTTCCTCTGAAATTTTTATATGTTTTGCCTCAAGAGGTCCACTACAACTTTAATTGAGGGATCTAGGTGATATTCTCAAAGGATAGTCACCTTATAGTTCACGAAGTCGCTGGAGTCCAGTACAATACTTCCAGATCTACCGGCTTCAAATGAAAATCGTTTCACTGGGATAAACTTGTTTATTTTACTTCAAATTTGAGTATGTTAATAACCAGCATGTTCTCTACAACTTCGTGAAGAATTCAAAGTGAAATTCTTAGTAAAAAGTGACACGCAACACACAAAACCACCAAGAGGTCGACAAAACAGTTCCAGATCTAGCGTTTTCGTAGAGGAAGGGTTTCACCCCTTAAAACTCAACCATTTTGTCTTAAATTTTAGTATGTTATACTTTGAGATGTTTAATACAACTTTTCTGAAGAATTCAAAGCCAAAATCCAACTCAAACCGTGCATACAAGCATCTACAACATTCTGGGTCAGGCGGTATAGTCAAAAACAGGATGCTATTTCAAGAACAACACACTCAAGCTTCGATTCTCACACCCTAAACGTCCAAGATTCATCACCATTTCCAACACACATGCAAAATACAGCATGCAAGAGCAGAATATGGATCCCAAATTGCCTTTGTACCGAGCAAACAACGGCACACGGATGGCAAACGCACGAAGACGGGCGACGGACGACCGGGCTTCCTCCTTCACGTGTCCACTTCCCCTCTCTCTCGGTTCCGCACTCTCTCGGTAGCTCTCTTTCCCTCTCTTTGCTTGGACGACAACCCCCCATAACTGGTCACTCTCCCTTTTATTTCCCCCACAAAAACCATCATTTGCAATGATTAGGAGCCACCCAAAGTGGCCAATGGATGAAGGCCCCTTTTTGCCACTTGGCAAAACCCATGCATAATGGGCTTGAAGGTTTGGGCCGGCCACTCTCCCTCTCTCCTTGGTCGACGGAAGCCCTCTTCATGGGCTTCATGGGCCGGCCTTTTGGCCCATCAAAGGTCCACGCTCTTGGGCCTAAGACCCAAGCCTAATTAAATCAAATTTTTAACCCCTTTTAATACTAATTAGGTCTTTATTGAACCAAAGTACTATACTGTAAAAAATTAAATAACTATACACTTGAAATCACCAATCCATAAATTCTAATTCACAATGCATATGGCCAAAGATAGGTCATCCTCTTCCAAAATTTATCTACTAAAACTCAGCCATAGTCCTTAATACAAGACATTAATTTGAGCACCCCTAATGACTGGCAAAGAATTCTAGGATGCCACACGATTAGATGTGATCATTACAGGAATACCATGTAAGCGTATTTGCTAGCTTACATATATCCTAGCAAGTGTATTCATCGAGTAGTCTACGTGGACCACTAGGAAGTGGGCAGACTTAGTCAAGCGATCTACTATCACCCAGATCGAGTCGTGACCACTTGATGTCCTTGGCAGTCCTTGCACAAAGTCCATCATTAAATGTTCCCATTTCCATTATGGTACGTCCAATGGTCTTAATAGTCCTGTGGGTTTGTTGTGACATCCAAATTTCACCGACCTTCATTAGTGTAATTAGATCATTAGGAACTTAGATTAATTAGATTGGGCTAGAAAGTGAACCCGATGGATCGTGAGAAATGTGTGGGCTTGAGGAATAAGTGGGCCAGACAAATTGGGCTTAAGAAATCTAATGAGAGATTATGGGCTTGGACATGACTTGAAGCGGGCCAAGATTCGGAATTATTAGATTTGTAAATTTAGTTTAGTGGGCCGGATTGTTATAGATTAAGCCTGTTGGACCAGAGACGAATATTTAGGCCCGAGTGATTTTATTTTCAACTAAGTTTATAGATTATAGTTATGATAATTTGATTAATGATTGTAATGCTAATATCAATTTTTAACTTTAGCATTTCTTGTGATGAATTTTCTATAGACTAACACTAAGTGGTTAATATGTCATATAATTTCATAACTTTATATGATTATAATAGAAATAAAATCTAATGGAATCGAAAGGGAATTAAGTAAAAAACTTTAGAAACTAATGAACCGACTAATGACACGGATTAGAGACTAATTTAATTTGAGTGACAGATGGCAAAAGACATCAAACTTGGAGGCCACAACACCTCTCTCTCTTTTCTCTTTATTTTTCCTCATCACCCACGGTTTCAATTCCCACAAACCGAGACATGCAAACTCAAGAGACATAATCATTAGCAAATCTCATCATTAGTCTAACCTAGGGATTAGCCTTGTAGATCTATTTCCCTCATAAGTTTCGGGACTCTCACTCTCTCTTCAAAAATCGAGAAACCCATCTTCATCTTCTTCTTCTCGTTTTCTCTCGGTCGAGCAGTGAAGAACCAGAAGCAAACCAGCGATTTCTTCTTCTTGCATGCGAGATTTTGGTGTTGATCTTGAAGCATCTTTGTGTTGTTTAGTAGCTGAAGCAAGGTAAGGAAAGATATAACTCTAAATTAAAAGTTATCCATTGTTTTGTCAAGAAAGCTTGCAGATCTAACCAAATGGTGAAGGATTTGATTTGTAGTTGCTGTTTTGGGGTTAATCTAAGCTTAGTAAGTGTTAGATTGAAGGTAGAAGCCATTGCATGTTGCTCTTGAGCCTTGCATATTTCGAAAACTTGATGAGAGTTGGCTGTTTTGATTGAGCAAAGAGAAGAGATGTTTGCTGAGTGAAGAAATGAGGGGAATGTTGTGATGTGTGAGTTGAAGTGTGGATATATGCTTTGAGCCGAGCTGCAAAAGGATTCTTTGTTGAGAAAACTTGCTGAAGTTACTCTTAGTTGCTGTGATTAAGTAATGAAGGGTTGTAGAAGAGACTTGTGGAAAAATAAATGGTTTGGTCGGGCTAGGAGTGAAGGAATCATGTATACCTATTATGTTCTAGGAGAATACGGTTAGGGAGTCTTCTGTTTTGTATTATTTTCTTTATGTATATTGATGAAAATAAGAAATGAACCATTCTACATGATAAAACATCCATTAGATTGAATTAGAAACCTAGCTATGATTATATGAATATGAAAACATAGAGATAGAAGTGAATTTAGTAAAACCAGTAAACTGTTTTTGTGAGAAACGGTTTGACCTTTCCGGATTATATGAATTTTCTGTATTTACCTAGTTAGAATTTGACTTCAAATCCTCAATGAAAATTGTAGAACACATCTGAAGGAATAACGTGTCAAAATTTGAGATGAAGTGGATAAGATTTGACTAGTGAAACAATTTTATTTGTAGATAAAGAATCTGGACGTTGATACAGGGTGCTAGCAAAGATTATAGCAATTGTTACTCTTAATACAGTGAGAATTAGACTTAAGTTTCTTCACGGGAATTGTCAGTCTGTCTTAAATAAAACATACTAAAATTTGGTAGTATTTCGACAAGAATTGATAGGCCTTTTGTATTTGAAATTGAAATTGTACATTTAGCTAGTAAATTGTCTAGACCCGAGGACATATACTAGATGTTGTGTCTTTTATATTAGACTTGTATGACACACATAGAGTCTAATAAACCTCATAATAGATGTTAGTCATATAAGAGTAAGTCTCACATCTTATTTGATATATAAGTGCATATAGTATCATGCGTGTGTAATGAGTGCGGTGCATAGTGCTTGATTATGGGGTAAATATCTGTTTGGCATGGAATGGGACATGTCGTAACAGGTTTTATCTTATAATTTGGACATGAACGTGTGCTAGGTTCATGAGAGTTAGATATATAGTTAGATACTTTGGAGTCTTTTCTTTTGCATACGATAAATGCATTAATCAAAGGTGTGGTGGTGTGAAACGTGTGCATAAGTGAGTGAATGAGCCCATCGGTACAGAGATACCAGTGATGCCCCTAGAAGTTTGGGATGCCCTTGCTGAGTGGTCTTGGATGCCTTTGTAGAGAGATACTAAGATGCCTCAAAGTGAAATGCCCTTGTGTGTAATCAAGGATGCCTTAGTTGTGTGATACTGAGATGCCTCGGAGTGAGATGCCCCTTGCTAAGTGGTCTTGGGAGGACCTCGGTTGTGTGATACCGGGATGCCTTGGAGTGAGATGCCCATAATAGAAATATTGTGGAAGTTCGGATGAGGTAACTTCCGGAATTGACTCAAATAGGCCGGTAGAGTTTCGGTTAGTGATTGATCGAGGGTGGATCATATGCTCACTAAATATAATTCTACTTGGCGAGTGAGTCCATTTACTGTTGTTGCATTGCATCTTGATATAAGATTTAGCTTGAGAAAGGTAAGCATAAAAATGGCTGCTCATAAAGTGATTATATACATAATGTGTTAATATCAAATTGTTCATGTTTGTGATATACTTCCTTTAATATCCTAAATTGTTTAATGATTCTCTTGCAATATCGATGGTTGTGGATTGTTTAAGTTAGAGTTTTATCATTCATTACTAGGCAAGGTTGTTTGCTCATACCTTACTTTTTCAGATTGATAGCATGGATGTACTGCTAGTAGCTCAATATGGGGCGGTAGTGCGTCTTGATGTTTCTCTTTATGACGTGTATGATCCCGACATTGACATGATTTTCTCCAAATATGAGGCTACTTTATGGATGGATGACGATAGAGCTGACTTGATACTAATGAAGTTCGTTGCATGGTTTATCAACCATGAAGGGGAGATATTTGGCCCTTTACCCTTTGGTGCAAGAGGACCTGGAGCGGGGATGGATGGCGCCTAGACACCTTGGATCATGTAGAAGCTAATTTTCTTTTGTTTTCTTTTGTTAGATGTGGGCTGGTCTAGGAACTCGTGGAGTAGTTACCCTCATCCTTTATCCCTGACTTTTGTTACGCCTTACTTTTGTTATGTATATGTTGTATATATAGGCGATGAACATGGAAAGAGTCCAGGTTGATAAATTTTGTAAGCTCTTATGATGATAAGAAGAAATGAAGCTTCTCGTGATCTTGTTTATGTGCATGAATGATTTGGCCAATACTTAAATTGAAGGTAGAGTGATTGTAGGATAACCTCATAACATAAACTTGAGATTTTAAATAATCCATGTTATACATGCTAACCTTCAATGGAAAACACTAAAGATTATCTAAAGGAGGTTACAAGTTAGACAAGATAATAATAATAATTATAATTCCACTTGCGCTTAGTACGTGACGCCCTGGGATGTCACATTTGCGATGTTCCGCTTTCACTTGCTAGCATGTTAAACATTGAGAAACATGTTTAGCTATATCCGTCTTCATGTCATTCCACCAAAATTGCTACTGTAAGTTTCTATACATTTTTGTGCTCAACGGATGAATACTATAATTACTCCTATGTGCTTCCGATAGGATTTCCCTTCTCACTTTTTCATTGTCAGGAACACAGAGCCGTCCTTGGCATCTTACTACTCCACCCTTAGAGGCTTGAAACTCCGGTCTTTTCCCTAAAGATATAGCGTTTCGTATTCCTACGATCTTCGGGTTAGATTTTTGTAGAATCTTAACTTTTTGAATAATTTCAAGCTCGATTCTTAATGTAGTAAGCATCCTAGTAAGGTGGTCTATTTCCAACTTGAAGTCGGAATTTGTTATTGACTTTAACATATTCTACTCTATCATCCTTACACTAGCCATGTCTATAGCCGACTTTTGACTAAAGGCATCTGCCACCTTATTTGCCTTCCTTGGATGGTACCGTATTTCACAGTCATAATCTTTTAATAATTCCATCCACCTTCTCTATCTTATGTTCAATTCTTTTTGCGAAAACAAATATTTCAAACTATTATGATCTGTATAGATTTCAAACTTCTCTCTGTACAGATAATGTCTCCACACCTTCAAAGCAAATACTATAGTTGCCAATTCTAAATCATGGGTTGGGTAATTTAACTCATGAGGCTTCAACTGCCTTAATGCATAGGCTATGACCTTACCATGCTGCATCAAAACACATCCCAGTCCTTTATGAGATGCAACACTATACACCGTGAACTCATCAGATCCAGATGGTGTAGTTAGAATTGGAGTTGTAGTTAACTTCCTTTTAAGTTCCTGAAAGCTTCTTTAACAATCTCCACTCCATTCAAACCTTACATTCTTTCGGGTCAGTTTCGTTAAAGGGCTTGCCAAGTGTGAAATTCCTTCTATAAACCTCCTATAATAGCTAGCCAGCCTTAAGAAACTCCATATTTCAGTCGGTGTTGTCGGTCTAGGCCAGTTCACTACCATCTCAACCTTTGCAGGATCTGCTACAATTCCATTTCCTGACACCACGTGTCCAAAAAATATTATTTGGTCTAGCCAGCATTCACACTTACTGAGTTTGGCGTATACCTTATGATCTCTTAGTGTTTGCGATGCTATCCTCAGGTGTCATTCATGTTTTTCAGGTCCTTTAGAATATATCAGGATAACATCAATGAAGACAATTACAAACTGATCCAGATAAGGCTTAAATATTATGTTCATTAAATCCATAAATGCGGCTGGTGCATTCCTTAATCCAAAAGGCATAACTAGGAACTCATAATGTCCATAATGAGTCATAAATGCAATTTTAGGAATGTCTTCTTTCTTTATCCTTAAATGATGGTATCCTGACCTTAAGTCAATTTTAGAAAAAACTGAACTTCCTTGCAACTGATCAAATAAATCATCAATTCTAGGCAAGGGATACTTATCTTTTATAGTCACCTGGTTCAGCTGTTTATAGTCAATACACAAATGCATTGACCCATCCTTCTTTTTCACAAATAGAACTAGTGCACCCCAATGTGAAGCACTTGGCCTAATAAATCCCTTATCAAGCAATTCTTGTAGTTGCACCTTCAATTCCTTCAATTCCACCAAGGCCATTCTATATGGGGCTTTCGATATTGGTCCTATTCCAGGCATTAGTTCAATTTCTAACTCAATTTCTTGTTCCGGTGGTAATCCAGGCAACTCCTCAGGAAACACATCCTAAAATTCCCTGACTATTCGAATCTCATTGATTTTAGCCTCTTTCTTAGTAAGATGTCTTACTACTGCTAGGTATCATTGACATCCTTCATCAAGTAGTTTATGAGCTTCTACCATCAAAGTAATGGCTATAGAGGGGTTTGTCTGATCTCCGAAAGATTCAAAACTAGACTGGTCAGGTAACATGAACTAGATCACTTTCCCATAGCAATCTACCTTAGCCCGATACTTATGGAGCCAGTCCATTCCTATGATAACATCAAAGTCATACATAGCCATCACAACTAGATCTATTTCCATATCTTGTCCTCCTATAGTTATCTTACATTTTGCACACATCATAGTAGATAATACCATATTCTTTAAAGGCATGGAAACACAAAGAGGTGTCTCAAGAGATGTAGTTTCTATTTTACTCAATTGCCTATATCTTTTAGATATAAATGAATGTGTAGCACTCGTGTCAAACAATGCATATGCCTTCTTGCCATTTATAAAAATCGTACCTGAAATAATGTTCTTGAAAGCTTTCGCTTCCTCTTGGGTAATCGCATACACCTTTCCTTGTGTTGTGGTCTCTGTGGATTCCTTTTTGGATATGGTTCAGCAGTACATTGCTGTACTCATCGCATCGGGTTAACATTCGGTTGCGACCTCTCTTGTGGACAATCTATCTTGAGGTGATTTACCTGTCCACAACTATAACATTTCAGCTGTCTATTGCAAGGTCCTGGGCCATGTTGCCCATCACATCTTTGACAAGTATTATTTTGATAGGGTGCTCTTCCTATATTCATGCCATCCCTGGCTTTTTCAAAGTTTCCAAAATTACTATTTTTCTTAGAATCCTAGGTTTGACCTTGACCAGGATAGGGTCTGTTACCTCGTCGGATATCACTAAAGGTCAACTGTCTCTTAGACTCTGATTGCTCCGTCACTAATTCCTGCTCTACAATTGTGCCCTTTCATAAATTTCATTATAATCTCTTATGTTCAAAGGCACTAGTTTCTTTCTAATATCGGTCCTTAATCCCTTCAGGAATCTTTCAGCTTTTTCCTCTCGATCCTCAATCAATCTGGGAGCATATCTAAACAATTTAGATAATTTTGCTTCATACTAATCCACTATCAACTCCCTTTATTCCAACTGAATAAATTCAGTGATCTTTTTATCCTTGGCACAGTCAGAAAAATGCTTTCTATTGAAAGCTCTAAAAAATTCATCCTAGTTTATATCAGTACCTGGTGGAAAGACCTGGTGGAAAGATCGTATCTCTTGAAGCTCTCCACCAAAACTTTGCATTTCCCTCCAGCTGGTACTCTGCCAAAGTTATTTTCTTAGCATCATTGCAGTCCAACAACTGAAAAATTCGTTCCATTCCATTTATCCATTGTTCCGCCTCCTTAGGACTTCCTGTTCCACTAAACTTAGGTGGCTTCAGCTTCAGAAATTGTTCCACTAGTCCTTGAGGGCAACGTTCCACTCCAAGTCGTTGCTGCGCTTGTCTTTCCATTAGATTTCCTATATTGGCCAATGCCTGCAGGATGTCTTCCATTCGGGGTTCAACCCTTGTAGTGGAGGCTTCAACCCTCGATGGATAAAAACTTCCAGCTTGTACCATGATTTTCCTGCAGTTTCCAAGCATTTGCCTTAGGAATAATCTGTTACTCAATGTCTCCATTTAAAAGCAACTACAACTACATATATATAAGTAACATAAACATGTTACTGGCACCTAAAGACAACTCATAATAATTACTAGGGATCTATGAGTGAATACCCATCACCCGTTGTTCAAAGTTAGTCAACTATCCCAGTTAGTATCCTATGGTGTGCATTGTCATCATATTCCTCAATTTCCAAATGAGGCTCCTTATCACTCCACATATAACCATCGCTCTGATACCACCCGTTGTTGCACCCCTGAAACGGCTCTCGATCCGTTAGGGTCACCACAGTTCGCTTACCTTTCACTTGATCTGGCAAGCATCACTCTAATACCATAGAATTGTGATGGGTCCTTAAGTCCTGGGGCTTTATATCATTTAAAATTGGTCACAGCACAGTTCATATAATGGAAGTATATTCGAAATCTCCCTAACCCATACTCAAACTAAATAAGGCAATGCAATGCACACCAACTACACATTTCATATATATATATATAAGTTAGAGCCAAACCACTTTTATTTACATAGCTTGATGGACATCATGAGTGGGTACATTAAAAGGCCAAGGCTTTACTAAGTTCGGCTATAATCAAAAGTACCTGACCCCATAGCAGTCATGTACATCGGTCCATCATTCAGTGTCGGCCGTCCAAAAAGAAGCTTCATCCTCCCTCCATCATGCTCAGTCACACCCTATGTAGCACGGACACTCTCTGGAAGCCTTCGTGTCATGTCTGACACTCCGACACGTGTCCGACACGCTCCGACACGATCCGACACACGGTCAACAAGTATCAAAAAATCTAACACGTGGTCAACTCTCTCTGACACGCTCCGAAACGCGAATCCAGAATTCTAACACGCGATTCCGACATGCATGGGGTCAATTTTAAAAATTTTCTAATACTTGAGCGGTCAAAATATAAATATACACAAAAGAAGTAATAAAAGAAGTAACAAAATTGCTATAAATATACACGCACGGGGTCAATTTTTTTTTTCATTTTTGTTTTTTTTAGAATTGTTTTAGTTTTTTTAAAAGTCCTTTACTATGAAAGAAGTAATAAAAATGCTATATATGATAAATAAATAAATTTAAAAATGTCATTTCAGGATTTTTCTTTAAACAATGTTTTTTTCCTCTAATTTTTATGTATTATTGTAACAAATTAAAATAATGAATGATATTATTTAATATTTTTCGTGTGAATTAATTCTAGGCTATTTTTATTATTATTTATTTATGTATTTATACTAAAAAATATATTTAATATTTAACGTGTTGGAACGTGTTGAAATTCTTTATTTTTAAGAAATAACGTGTCGGCATATCGTGTCATGTTGTGTTGCATGTCGCATGTCTGTGTCGATGCTACATAGGCCACACCTAAGTCGGTCTGTCAGCCGGCGGTGGCGGCAGCGTCCCCAGCATAGCCCCGTCGCGGCGGACATGCATGGACAAGAACTCCTAAATGATAAGGCCGACGGGTGATCCGACGTCGTACAAAACCAGAACCTGCACATGAACAAAAACTAACCCCCGTATCTCGGGGTGATGATGCTCCGAACACTCAACCTCGACATCGGTCAGTATGCCATTAAAAGTATCGGGGGTGACTGGCGACAGAGACAACTCCCAGTCTAAAATATTAGTAAGGGGTGAGTACAACCACTCAGTAGTAAAAGATCCATCAAAGTACACAATGCAACAAGCAAGACAACCAAGATTTCACGTGAAATGCACATATCATCCATGCAATCATGCATATATCTCCATGAGATCCATTCAAAGCCTTAATGACCACATTTTCAATGCCAAATAGTACCAACTCAAGTTCATAGACAATTTACGTCCCATGCCATATGCACACACATGCGCATGATTCATTTTCCCATTTTGATTTTCAAAAGTATATAATTTTTCTCAGGGACCAATATTTGCATCCGTCCTAACTCTCACACTAAAATCTGGCATTGTGAGACCTCCAGCACACACCTCCAGGCATCCCGACACTCCCGGGGCATCGTCAACTTAGCCGTCCGATGGTATCATCAACATCACAATGTATACATATATGTCTCACCTTTAAAATAGCATTTGATACAATAATATCGAAGGTTTCAATCAATTTTTTTATGTCATATGATATGCTAAATGTCATTACATATGCTGTATAAATAACAACCCAAGATATCACATTTCATAGAGCAATTCATTTGTTCTTGAAAATAAAATAATCTTCGGATAAAACAGAATGCACTCCTTTAATTAAAATTCTGAAAAAAAATTAGTAAACAATTATAATAAATTCTGAGAATTTAACATATTATAAAAGAGATCTAGAGAAAAAGGTTTCATGCAGAACACCATGTCAAAAGAACTTTGTACGAGTCGCTATGGTCCATGCATCACAGCCTTAAAACTTCAAGCATCACCATTGCACATTTTTAATAGAATTCGGTATAAACCATAAATTAACTCAGAAAATCTTGAAATTTTGATATGTTATAGATAAAACCTAGAGGTAAAAGTTTCATGAATAACTCAAAGTCATATTCATGATAGATCAAGAGCTATAATCACTATAACTCTCCCTAACCCTCGGTAACAGTTTCCAGATCTAACACTTTCAAAGAAAAATCGTTTCACCAACCAATACTTGTCCGTTTCTTCCCAAATTTTAGTATGCTACTTCTCAACATGTCATCTATAACTTTTGTCAATGACATGAAGTCAAATCTTGGCTAGATAATTACAGAAAATTCACGGAGTCATCAAAGGTCAAGCTGTTTTTTCTTGAAACAGTTTGCTAGCCTAAAGAACTACTCCTATACTTTAGAAAATTCCAACATCCAGCATATCCAAAATCTATTACAATTCACACACAACCACAGAAAGTATCGTGTAGATCAGTGGACTTCACTTGTCTTAAGTTCACGCAACCACATCAAGCAAATAGCTACTTGAGGGCTTCGGGGACGGCTCGATTGACGGCAAAGCTAGGCGGCGTCAATGGCGGCAGCAAGCGTATGCACGGCGGGGCTGGTCTCCTTCTTCCCCTCACCGAAGCACCCTCACCACTCTCTTTTCTCTCTCGGTCACTCTCCCTTTTCTCTCAATCTCTCTCTCTCTCGGCAATTCCCTTGATCAATCCGCCTCCCCATCTCCCATTTATTTGCTTAATTGACTAGTAATCATTGGATTTTTGCATGCAAGAGACACTTGGCTCCAAGAAGAAGACAAGTGTCTTCAACAAGAGGACAAATGGAGGAGGTGGCGTGGCCTCTCCATCTGGTTCCCCCCCCCCCATAAGCCAACGGTTTTGTGGGCCTCTTGGCCTACTTTGGGCCCGAAATTTTTTGGGCCTAGATGTCCAATTTAAATGGCCTATAGAAAGTAATAATAATAATAATAAGCCCATAATTCCTACACCACTTTAGGGCATTTTGATTTTTATAGAAATCAATTAACATTCTCATAACCAATTTTTTTTTTCTTTTACATAGGGGGTTCGGTCCAAGAGATAAAATAACATAGCCAATGATGTAATTGTCCATATATGATATCAATGCCACAATCCAACAATACTCCTGTGGCACCCCTCAACACGGCCCTCGATCCGCTAGGGTCACCACAGTTTGCTCATCTTTCCTTTGCCATAATAATATGTCACTCTGATACCATTTAAATTGTAGTGGGTCCATAAATCCTATGGGTTTGTATCATCTCAATCGGTCCTAGCACAGTTCATATAACGGAATATTATTCGACATCTCCCTAACCCGTACTCAACTAAATAATAAAATGCAATGCACACCAACTACACTTTATATATATATATATATATATATATATATATATATATAAAGTTAATGCCGGACCACTTTTATTTACATACTTTGATGGACATCACGAGTCGGTACAACAAAGGGCTAGGGCTTTAACTAAGCTTGGCTATAACCTAAAAGAACTTGACTCTACATCAGACATGTACATCAATCCATCATCCAGTGTCGGCTATCCAAAAAGTGTCATCCTCCACCAGTAACCCGCTCTAATCACACCCAGCCTGGTGCATCGGCCAATGGCGGCGGCAGCATCCCCATCATCATCTTGTCACGACGAACATGGACGGGCGGGAACACCTGGACTACAGGGCCATCAGGTAGACCCACATCATAGATAACCTAAACATGAACACGGATAAACACTAGTCCACGAACATCGACAAAGGGGTGCTCCGAGCACTCGACCTCAACATTAGACGGTAAGCCATAAAATGCACTATGTGTGACAGGTAACAAATGCATCTCTCAATTTGAAATGTTAGTCCCCAAAAGGGGTGAGTACAACCATTCAGCAGTAAAGATCCATCAAACTACATAATGCAACATGCAAGACAACCACAATTTCGTGTGAAATGCACATATCATCCATGTAATCATGCTTGTATTTCCATGAGATTCATTCATTTAAGGCAATTTATATTCTATGCCATATGCACATCCATGCGCATAATTCATATCATCCATACAATCATGTATATATCCCCATGAGATCCATTCAATACCTTCATGATCGCATTCTCAATGCCAAATAGTACCAACTCAATTTCATAGGCAATTTATGCATCATGCCATACGCACACACGCATGCACATGATTCAATTCTTATTTTAATTTTTTTCAAATAGATCTATTTTTTCTTTCAGGGACCTGTGTTTGCATCCCTCATATCGCTCGTACCCAACCTAGCATCGCAAGGAACCTCCAGCACACACCTCCGAGCATCCGGCACACACACTTTGGGCATCTCACACCCTAATTGGCATCACAAGGAACCTCCGGCACACACCTCTGTGCATCTGGCACACACACTCCGGGCATCTCGAAACTCCCAAGGACATCCGGCACACACCTTCGGGCATCCAACGGCGTCGTCTCACTCGACCCTTGGGCATCCCGACACTCCTGGGGCATTGTCGGCTCACACCTCCGACGGTATCATCATCATCACAAGGCATATTCACATATATATCTGATTTTCAAATTAGCATTTGATGCAATAATGTTATAGGTTTAAACCAGCCTTTTTGATGTCATATGACATGCCGAATGCCACCACATATGCAATACAAATGACACTTAAGATATCACATCTCATAAAGCAATTCATTTGTTCTTGAAAATAAAGCAATTTTCGAATAAAGCAGAATGCACTACTTTAATTAAAATTTTGGAAAAATTAGTAAACGAACTGAATAAATTCTAAAAATTTACCATGTTATAAACGTGATCTATAGAAAAAGCTTTCATGAAGGACACCATGTCAAACGAGCTTGGTATGAGTCGCTGCAGTCCATACATCACAGCTTAAAGTTTCGGAACATCACCATTGCACAAATTTATTCATAAAGTAGGTATAAACCCTAAATCAACTCAGAAAATTCTGAAATTTTAATATGTCATATTTAAGACCTAGAGGTAAAATTTTTGTGAAGAAATAAAAATCAAATTCGTTTTGGATTAAAAGTTATAATCGATTTAATTCTCCCTACTCTCAGTACAATTTTCCAGATTAATCCCTTTCAAAGAAAATTCGTTTGCCCAATCAATACTTGTTCATTTATTCACAAATTTTAGTATGTTACTCCTCAAGATGTCATCTACAATGTTAATCAAGGACATGAAGTCAAATTCAAACTGGATATTTTTATAAAATTCACGGAATCACAAGGGGTCGGTCTGTTCTTACATGCAACAGCTTGCTTGTTGTAGGAAGACTACCACCATTCACTCGGATTTCAGTATCCAACATCACAACTCAAGCATCTCCAATACCCATTACACTTCACACACAACCACAACAAGCAAAATGTAGGCTAAAGGACTATACTTTCCTTAAATCCCCCAAAACGAGTAAGCAAACAGCGACTTGGGGCTTCAGCGGGCTCGATTGACGGCAATGCTAGGTGGCATCGACGGTGGCTGCTGGTGCACGCACGGCGGGCCGGTCCTCTTCACCCTTCATCCAAGCACCCTCACGAACCCTCTCTCTCTCTCTCACAGCTTTCTCTCTTTCTCGGTTGCTGCCTCAACCATTCCACCCCTCTCTCTCTTTTTCTTCCTTTCACCCTCATGATTAGCTAGTAATCATGAGGTTTTGCATAGCATTGGACACTTGGCTTATTTCATGGGACAAATGAAGAGGGTGGCATGAGCTTCTCCACTCGGCTCCTTCTCCCTCCTTTGATCGACAGCCCTATGGGCTTCATGGGCCGAGCTTAGTACTCGGCCGAATGGTAGGGGGACGTGGGCTGGTTTTTGGGCTGGTTTGGCCTTGAGAAAATCAGCCCACACCTCCTATTTCCCACTTTAATCCCCACTCATATAAATACCTAATTACAAATTTATATGGCCATAAAACTTTGTAACATAAATCAATAAAAATCCAACTTATAATGTTCATGGCCAAGAACAAATTTTCCTTACCAATTTATCCTTTAATACAATCTTTAATCACACATGGACATAGGACGCATTCCCAATACAACAATAGTCAATTCAATGCTCGGCCTTGTTAAAATGAAATCCGTTGGTCTAATGATTATAATATAGTCCAATAGCACTTCCATCACCTATTCAAGGTTTATGGTATATCCAGGGATTGTCATGAAATTTTAGGATGCCACAGTTCTCCCTTCTTTAGAGAATTTCGTCCTCGAAATTAGACATTACTTATGTCTCTTTAAACAAGTGAGGGTACCTTTCCCTCATCTCATTTTCACTTTCCCATGTGGCTTCCTCTCCATCATGATGTTGCCATAAAATCTTAACCAATGGAATTTTCTTGGTCCTGAGAATTTGCTCCTTTCGATCCAGTACTTGCACAAGCTCCTCAATGTACATCACTTTCTCATCCACTTTGATGGCTTTATGATTGAGTATGTGACTAGGATCCGGCTGATACTTTCCCAGCATCGATACATTGAATACGTCATGCAAGTTCTCTAGCTTAGGAGGTAATGCTAATCGATAGGCTACATCCCCTATTCTTTTAAGTATCTCAAAAGGTCCAACAAACCTAGGGCTCAGCTTACCCTTCATTCCAAATTGAGATATTCCTTTCATAGGGGATACTTTAAGGTACATATGATCCCTCACATTAAACTCTAAAGGTCTTCTACGCTTATCAGCGTAGTCTTTCTACCTACTCTGGGCTGTTTTAAGTCTTTTTCTGGTAATTTCAACAATCTCAGTAGTAATTTGTACCAATTCAGGTCCTGTCAATTTCCTTTCACCTACTTCATTCCAACAAATAGGGGTCATGCACCTTCTTCCATATAATGCTTCATACGGAGCCATGCCTATACTTTTTTGAAAACTATTGTTATAGGCAAACTCTATCAAGTGCAACTTTTCATCCCAACTTCCCCTAAAATCAGTAATGCAAGCCCTTAGCATATCTTCCAAAATTTGGATCACTCTTTGTGGCACCCTCGAACACCTTAGGTCGCCACAGCTACCTATCGCTCCTCCTTCTGAATACTAGTTACATCTCTTAGCGGAAGCACCGTAGTTCATATATATATATATATATATATATATATATTGAAAACATAAGAGTTTAGCACAGCTCATAGAGAAATTAAAGACGAGTCTCACCATCCCTCTACTCTCTTAATGATGGTACAATGCACACTTACTACATATCGTAGGAAAACATAAGCTGGCCCACTTTTATTCTTTTATTTACATCTTTAAGATGGACATCTCAAGTCAGTACAACCGAAAAGCCAAGACTTTTAGCTAAACTTGGCAGTAGCTCAAAAAGAGACCTCGACCCTCCATCTACAAGTGTCGGCTATCCCAAAAAGTTAGCTCCCCCTCCTCACGCAGGCCATCACACCCATCCTAGTGCATTGGGTGGTGACAGCAGCAACATCCCCGTATCACTTCGTCACGGCGGACGTGGACAGACAAGAACTCTTGGATGACCGGGCCCCCAGCCAAGCCCACATCATACATAACCAGCACCCGAACCTGTACGAACGTCAAACCAGGGATGGTGATATAGTCAAGCTTCGTACAATCGACCTCCACATCAAATGGAAGGCCGTAAAAGGTACCCTGCATGACCGGAGCGAGAGGCATCTATCTAATCTGAAATGTTAGTCTCCAAAGGGGTGAGTACAACCACTCAGTAGGTAAATGATCTATTAAACTACTCAATGCATCAAACAAACAATCATAACATCATAGTAGAGTACATATCATTCATGCACCTAAACATAACTTACCTTGCAGCTATGCATATGTCATCATACCATATGTGCATACACCATCATGCACTCATCATCAAGCATTCATGCATATCCATGCCTTATGTGCACATACCACCATGCACTCATGCACATCATATCATACAGCCATGTATACATATCACCATACCATGCATGATTCAATTTCCCCTTTTTATCTTTCAATTGAGTCACCACACTTTTCTTTCCCGGGACTAGTAACTTGCATCCCACATTTTATCACTCACACCCAACCTGGCGTCAGGAGGAACCTCTGGCACACAACTGCGAGCATCCCGACACTCCCTAGGACATCCGGCACACACACTCTGGGCATTCGACACCCACCTCTGGGCATCCCAACACTCCCGGGGCATCGTCGGCTCATACCTCCGACAGTATCCTCATTTATCATAATTCATATCTACATTTGTGTCTCAATATCAACATGGCACATGATGTAATGGCAACAAGGTCAATTTCAGCTTTTGAAATTCGCACAATCCGGCTTGCACAGTTTTAGAAACATTTTCGATTAAATACACAAATGACCTTCAAAAATTATGAAATTCAACTATGTGGTAGTCAAGACCATAAGTTAAATACTTCATGAAGATATCAAAGTCAGATTCGTCCTACGTGATGAAATATAGGCAGTTGAAACTTCTGTTCCCAGTACCAAAATTTCCAGATCTAACCATCTCTGAAAGACCACGATCTCACCTACCTATTCTTGTTTTTTTTTTCTCTAAATTTTTTATATGTTAAACCTCAAGATGTCCTTTACATCTTTTGTTAAGAAATCATAGTGAAATTTCAACAAAAAGATTGCCTTGCGGTTCATGCATTCATCAAGGGTAGTTACCAAAATATCCAGATTCAGTCTTTCCAAAGAATAAAGATTTCACACACTTATACTTGTTTGTTTTATCCCAAATTTGAGTATGTCATACTCAAAGAAGTCCTTAAAAACTTTCATTCAGAATCAAAGCCAAATCAAACTCAAACATCACATGCAAGCCACTAGAACATCCAAGGTCGAGCTATTTTCTCAAGAACAGTTTACAAATCTAGAACACCATTCTTAAAATTTCCATTTTTCACATCCTAAACATCCAAAGTTTGTCACCATTAAATCACATACACTAGGCACAACATGCAAGAGTAGATCAAGGATCCCACTTGCCTCTAAACCGGGCAAACAACGAGCACGAACGGAGGGCGAGGTGGACTCGACGGCGGTGAACAGTGGCGATCGGCTTCCTTCCTTCTTCTCCTGCACGCTCACTCTCCCTTTCTCTCTCAATTTCTCTCTCTCTCTCAGTAACCCTCTCTCTTTCTCCTTCTCAGTGGACACCCCCCCTTCATCATCAAGCCGGTTCTCTTATTTTCTTCCCCTCAATGATGAGCAATCATTTGATTGCATGCATGGCACTTGGACTTAGGGGGATTAACACTTGTCAATTCTCCCATGAACATGATGGGCTCATCCGGCTGGGCTTGGGCCAGCCATGGGCCGATGGCTGCTTCTTTTCCTTGGGCTTCGTGGGCCGGCCGAAGATGGGGTGAGGCTATGGGCTGGTTTGGGCCTTTAATTGTCCAGCCCATCCTCATCCTATTAATTCACCTAATCCTTAATTATATATATACACCTAATTGAGATTTATATTTCACCAAAACTTTGTGACCCAATTTAATAATTTTCAATCCATAATCCCACATGACCAAAAATAGAATTTTCCTATCAAATAATTACCCACCAATAGATTGGCCAAAAATCTCAATGCAAGACGTGAATTAGAGCACCCCTAAAGATTGGCAAGAAATTCTTGGATGCCACACTTTTTCCGTTTGTCCATTTGTTTGAGGATGAAAAGCAGTACTAAATTGAAGCTTTGTCCCTAGGGCATTTTGGAGACTTTGGCAAAAGTTTAAAGTGAACCTAGAGTGTCGATCAATGTGATCGTTACAGGAATACCATGTAAACATATCACTTGGCTTCATCGAGTAGTCTACGCTGACCATTAGGAAATGAGCAAACTTAGTCAAGCGATCTACTATCACCCAAATAGGGTTGTGACCACTTGATGTCCTTGGCAATCCTTGCACAAAGTCCATTGTCACATGCTCCCATTTCCATTATGGTACGTTCAATGGTCTCAATAGTCCTGTGGGATTGTGGTGTTCCGCTTTCACTTGCTAGCATGTTAAACACTGAGAAACGTGTTTAGCTATATCCTTCTTCATGCCATTCAACCAAAATTGTTGGCATAAATTTATGTACATTTTTGTACTCCTCAGATAAATAATATAATTACTCTTATGTGCTTTCGATAGGATTTCCCTTCTCACTTCCTCACTATTAGGAATACAGAGCCGTCCTTGGCATCTTATTACGCCATCCTCATAGACTTGAAACTTTGGTCTTTTCCCTAAAGACACAGCGTCTCATATTTCTATAATCTCCGGGTCAGATTTCTGTAGAATCTTAACTTTCTGAATAATTTTAGACTCAATCATTAATGCAGTGAGCATACCAATATGGTGGTCTATGTCCAACTTGAAGTCTAAATCCACAATTCACTTTAACAAATTCCACTATGTTATCTTAGATTAGCCATGTCCATAGCCGACTTTTGACTAAGTGGATTTGCCACCTTATTTGCCTTTCCTGGATGGTAGCGTATTTCATAGTCATAATCTTTTAATAATTCCATCCACCTTCTCTATCTCATGTTCAACTCTTTTTTTTTTTTTAAAACAAATACTTTAAGCTCTTATGATATGTATAGATTTCAAACTTCTCTCCATACATATAATGTCTCCATATTTTCAAAGCAAAAACTATAGTTGCCAATTCTAAATCGTGGGTTGGGTAATTTAACTCATGAGGTTTCAAGTGCCTTGATGCATAGGCAATGACCTTACCATGTTGCATCAAAACACATCCCAGTCCTTTATGAGATGCATCACTATACACTGTGAATCCATCAAATCCAGAAGATTTAGTTAGAATTGGAGTTGTAGTCAACTTCCTTTTAAGTTCCAGAAAACTTCTTTCACATTCTCTACTCCATTCAAATCTTACATTCTTCCAAGTCAATTTTGTTAGAGGGCTTGCTAGTTGTGAAAATCCTTCGATAAACCTCCCATAATAGCCAGCCAACCCTAAGAAACTCCGTATCTTAGTCGACGTTGTCGGTCTCAGCCAGTTCACTACCATCTCAAGTTTTGTAGGGTCTATTGCAATTCCATTACCCGACACCACGTGCCCTTAAAATATTTTCTAGTCTAGCTAGAATTCACACTTACTGAATTTGGCGTATAACTTATGATCTCTTAGTGTTTGCAATGCTATCCTTAGGTGTCGTTCATGCTCTTCAAGTCCTTTAGAATATATCAGGATATCATCAATGAAGACAATTACAAACTGATCCAGATAAGGCTTAAATATCCTATTCATTAAATCCATGAATGCAGCCGGTGCATTCGTTAACCCAAAAGGCATAACTAGGAACTCATAATGTCCATAACGAGTCGTCAATGCGGTCTTAGGAATGTCTTCTTTCTTTATCCTTAATTGATGGTATCCTGACCTTAAGTCAATTTTAGAAAAGATTGAACTTCCTTGCAACTGATCAAATAAATCATCAATTCTAGGCAAGGGATACTTATTCTTTATAGTCACTTTGTTCAATTGTCTATAGTCAATACATAAATGCATCGACCCATCTTTCTTTTTCACAAATAGAACTGGTGTGCCCTAAGGTGAAGCACCTAGCCTAATAAATTCCTTATCAAGCAACTCTTGTAGTTGCACCTTCAATTCCTTTAGTTCCACCAAGGCCATTCTATACGGGGCTTTTGATATTGGTCATGTTCCAGGCATTAATTCAATTTCAAACTCAATCTCTCGTTCCGGTGGTAATCCAGGAAACTCCTCAAGAAACACATCCTGAAATTCCCTGACTATTAGAATTTCATCGATTTTAGCATCTTCCTTAGTAAGATCTCTTACTACTGCTAGGTATCCTTGACATCCTTCGTCAAGTAGTTCACGAGCTTCTACCATTGAGATAATGCCTATAGAGGGGTTTGTCTAACCTCCAAAAGATTCAAAACTAAACTGGCCGGGTAACATGAATTGGATCACTTTCCTATAGCAATCCACCTTAGCCCAATACTCATGGAGCCAGTCAATTCCTATGATAACATCAAAGTCATACATAGCCATTACAACTTGATCTATTTCCATATCTCGTCATTCTATAGTTATCTTACATTTTGAACACATCATTGTAGATAATACCATATTCTTTAAAGGCGTGGAAACAAAAAGAGGCATCTCAAGAGGTGTAGTTTCTATTTTACTCAATTGCCTATATCTTTTAGATATAAATGAATGCATAGCACCCGTGTCAAACAATGTATGTGCCTTCTTGCCATTTATAAAAATCGTAGTTGAGATAACATTTTTAGAAGCTTCCGCTTCCTCTTGGGTGACTGCATACACCCTTCTTTGCGCCGGTGGCCTCTGTTGATTCCTTGGTAGATTTGGTCTAACAGTACTCTATTGTACCTGTCGACCGAGCCAACACTCAGCTACGACCTCTCTTGTGGACAATCTCTCTTGAGGTGACCTACTTGTCCACAATCATAGCATTTCAGCCGTCCATTGGAAGGTCCTGGGCCATGTTGCCCATCACATCTTTGACAAGTTTTATGCCGATTGGGTGCTTTCCCTATATTCAGGCCATTCCTGGCTTTTCCAAAATTTCCAAAATTACTCTTTTTCTTAGAATCCCAGGTCTAACCTTGACCATGATAGGGTCTCTTACCCCTTCTGATATCACTAAAAGTCAACTGTCTCTTAGACTCTAATAACTCTCTCACCAATTCCTGCTCTACTAACTATGCCATTTCATAAATCTCATTATAATCTCTCATATTCAAAGGCACCAGTTGTTTCCTAATATCAGTCCTCAACCATTTCAGAAATCTTTTAGCTTTTTTCCAGCAGAAGAACAGTCCAAGTGCCATAACTTAGCACTGGAGGACACTTAAGTGCCATAACTTCAAAATGGTACACTTGAGTGCCGGTTTGAAGTTAAATGAAACATTTAAGTGCCACTCCGTTGAAAATTTGGCCAAATGGCTGACGTGGCAACTTTCCAGCGAGTTTGGTCCAAAACAGTGTCGTTTTTGCACGGCGACGTGGCGGAAAAATGCAAAAACGACGCCATTTAGTGTAAATAATAATAAAAAATTAATTAAATTATATTTAAACTTAATTTTATTTAAAATATTCAAAAAATTTAACAAAGAAAAATTTAAATATTTAAAAATTTAAGAAAAATTTTAAAAAAATTTAAAAATTAAGTTAAATTTTAAAACTTTAAAAATTTAAAAAAATTAAAAAATTAAAAAAAAAAAAAAAAAGGGAAGTTCGAACGAGACAGGTTGAGGGCCGAGCGCTCGCCGCCGCCACCTCCCCGCCGTCGCCGGGAAGGATCGACGACGGAGGGGGAGGGTCGGTTGGGGTCGGCCCCCTAGCCGACCGACGATGAGGGCTGCGAGGGCCCTCGCCGCTAGTTGGCTGGCCTCGCCCCGGATCCGGGCGAGGGCTTGCGGGCCTTGGCCACCGGTTGGACGGCCTCGCCGGCCTCGACTAGGTCCCGGCGACCCGGGCCGACCCTCCCCACTCCATCGCCGGCCCTTCCGGCGGTGGTGGGGAGCGGTGAGGGCTCGTGAGCCGGGGCCGGTCGACCGGTGGTGAGGGCCTGCAAGCCCTCTCCCGCATTTGGGGCGAGGGTCATGGCCCCTCGCAGGGATCCGGCGAGGGCTCGCAGCCTCACGTCGGTCGGCCGGGGCCGGTGACCCCGCCGACCCTCCCCCTCCGTCACCATCCCTTCCCAGCGATGACGGGAGGCGGCGGGGCAAGGGTTCAGCCCTTAGCCGCCCGTTCGACTTCCTTCCCCCCTTTTTAATTTTTAATTTTTTTAATTTTTTTAATTTTTGTTTAATTTTGTTTAATTTTTTTAATTTTTTGAAATTTTAAATAAAATTAAGTTTAAATCTAATTTAACTAATTTTTATATTATTATTTACACATCATACACGAAACGGCGTCGTTTTTGCTTTTCTCCACCATGTCGGTGTGCAAAACGACGCCATTTTGGACTAAACTCACCAGAAAATTACCACGTCAGCTATTTGGACGGATTTTCACCAGAGTGGCACTTAAGTGTTCCATTTTACTCTAATAATGGCACTTAAGTGTACCATTTTAAAGTTATGGCACTTAAGTATCCCTCTGTGCCAAGTTATGGCACTCCAAGTGTCCCAACCTCAGCTTTTTCCTTACGATCCTCAATCATTCTGGGAGCATACCTACACAATTCAGAAAATTTTGCCTCATATTGATCTACTGTCAGCTCCCTTTGTTCCAATTGAACAAATTCAGTGATCTTCTTATCCTTAGCACCATCAGAGAAAAGCTTTCTATTGAAAGCTCTAACAAATTCATCCCAGATTATATGAGTACCTGGTGGAAAGATCCTATCTCTCGAAGCTCTCCACCAAAAATTTGCATTTCCCTCCAGCCGGTACTCTGCTAAAACTATCTTCTCAGCATCACTGCAGTCCAACAACTGGAAGATCTATTCTATCCCATCAATCCAATGTTCCGCCTCCTCAGGACTTCCCATTCCACCAAATTTAGGTGGTTTCAATTTCAGCAATTGTTCCACCAGTCCTTGAGGGCGACGTTCCACTCCGGGTTGTTGCTGCGCTTGTCTTTCCATCAGATTTCCAATATTGGCCAATGCCTGGCACCAGCCGAACGGCCCCTTCCAGCTTGTACCATAATTTTCCTGTTAGGCCTATGGCACCCCTCGAATGGCCCCCGATCCGTTAGGGTCGCCATAGTTCGCTTACCTTTCACTTGCCCTATTGACAAGTCACTTTGATACCATTGAATTGTAGCGGGTCCATACAACTTTGGGGTTTGTATTACCTTAATCGGTCCCAGCGCAAATCATATAACGGAAGCATACTCATCATCTCCCTAACCCGTACTCAAACCAAATAATACAATGCAATACACACCAACTACAACCTTTTCATATATATACATACATACATACATACATACATACATATACATTATACTTTAGGGCCGAATCACTTTTATTTACATAACTAAGATGGATTTCACGAGTTGGTACAATAAAAGGCTAAGACTTTAATTAAGCTCGGGTATACTCAAAATTACCCAACTATACATCAGATATGTACATCAATCCATCAGCTAGTGTTAACCATCCCAAAAAGTGTTGTCCTCCACTAGTCACATGCTCCAATCACACCTAACCTGGTGCATCGGCCGGTGGCGGCGGTAGCATCCCCATCATCAGTCCGTTGCGTTGAACGTGTATAGAAAGGAACTCCTGAACTATAGCGCCATCAGGTAGGCCCACATCATACATGACCAAAATACAGACTCGGATAAACACCAGACCACGAACACCGATACAAGGGTGCTTTGTGCACTCGACCTCAACATCATATGGTAAGCCATAGAATGTACCACGTGTGACAGGTGCTAGAGGCATCGCTCAATCTGAAATGTTGGTCCCCAAAGGGGTGAGTACAACCACTCAGCAGTAAAAATCCATTAAACTACACAATGCAACATGCAAGACAACCACAATTTCATGCGAAATGCATATATCATCCATGCCATCATACATATATGTCCATGAGATTCATTCACGACCTTACTAATCATATTTCCCATGCCAAGCAATACCAATTCAAGTTCATGAACAATTATATCTCATGCCATATGCACATACTCATATGCATGATTCATGTCATCCACACAATCATGTATATATCCTCATGAGATCCATTCAATGCCATCATGATCGCATTCTCAATGCCAAATAGTATCAACTCAATTTCACAAGCAATTATACCACATGCCATATGCACACACACATGTGCATGATTCAATTCCCATTTTGATATTCGAAAGGATCTCATCATTCTCCCAGGGACCAATGTTTGCATCCCTCATATATCGCTCGCACCCAACCTGGCGTCGATAGGAACCTCCGGCACACACCTCTGGGCATCCGGCACACACACTCCGGGCATCTCGCATCCCACCTGGCATCACGAGGAATCACCGGGGCTCACCATGAAAATGGTTACCCTTGCCTTCCGGAATTACGTACCGACATACCACCAAGCATCCCTTGGAATTACGTACCGATATACCACTGGGCATCCTGAAACTTCCGAGGACCCTCCGGCACACACACTCCGGGCATCCCGACACTCTCGGGGCATCGTTGGCTCACACCTCTGACGGTATCATTATCATCACAATATATATTCACATATATATCTCATTTTCAAATCAACATTTGATGCAATAATATCCGAGGTCTAAACTAGCCTTTTTTTGATGCTATATGGCATGCTAAATGTCACCACACATGCAGCATAATTAACCACCCAAGACATCATATTTCATAGAGCAATCCATTTATTCTTGAAAATACAACAAATTTCGGATAAAATAGAATGCACTCCTTTAGTTAAAATTTTGGAAAAATTAACAAATGATCTTAATAAATTTTGAAATTTTGATATGTTATAGACAAGACCTAGAGGAATAAGTTCCATGAAGAATTAGAAGTCTAATTCATTTTGATTAAAAGATATGATTATTACAACTCACCTTAACCCCCGGCAACTCAATTTCCAGATTTAACCCTTTCAAAGAAAAATCATTTCCCGATCAGTACTGGTCCGTTTATTCTCAAATTTCAGTATGTTTCTCCTCAAGATGTCGTCTACAACTCTTATCAAGGACATGGGATCAAATTTGGACTGGAATTCATAGAATCGCAAGGGATCAACATAACAGTTTCCAGATCTAGTATCTTTGAAGAAAAATGGTTTCACCAACAAATACTTGTTTGTTTTCCCTCAAATTTTGATATTTTAATCTTCAAGAAATCCTCTACAACTTTCATCAAGAATTCGAAATGAGATTCCAACTAGAAAATTGCATGCAGCTCACGAAATCACCAAAGTTGGACTGTTTTTCCAGAAAACAGATTACTGGGCTAAGGCACTACTCTCATAACTTTGAAAATTCTCACCTCCACCACCTCCGAAATTCACCATACAATATACACAATCACAGCAAGCAAAGTGTAGATCAAAGGACTCTACTTGCCTCTAATCCAAGAAAAATCACAGCAAGCACAACGGCGGGGCAAGGCGGGCTCGACGGCGGGACTAGGCGAGTGCATGGCGGCTAGTCTTTTCCTCCTCTTTCTCTCTCACATGCCCGCTTTCTCTCTTTCTCTCTTCCTCTCTTCCTCGCATGCGACACCTCCTCTCTCTCTCTGCTCAAACCCTCAAGCAATCTGCTCCTCTCTCTCCCCTTTTTCTTCTTTCCACTCATGATTAGCAATCATTAGCTTTGCATGCCGACGCCACTTGGTAAGTCCCTCTCGCCACTTGGCATTTTTTTCCCATGTAGGTTGATGGGCCAAATGGGCCGGGCCTCTCCCTCTCCTCCTTCGGTCGACGGTAGCTCCTTTAGGTTTCGTGGGCCAGGCTTCTTGGCCCACTTTGGGTCCAACACTTTTGGGTCTAAAGTCCAACTTTTAAATGGCCCAAAAATAATACTAAATAAGCCCATAATTGCTCTTAACAATTTACTTTAAATCCCCACTTAATTTCATAATCTCAAATACTCACATGGCCATAAAATTGCAACAATAATCAATAAAATCCAACTTATAAGGTTCATGGTATATCCATGAATTGTCTTGAAATTTTAGGATGCCAAATCGGTCCCAGCGTAGTTCATATAACAGAAGCATACTCGACATCTCCTTAACCCGTACTCAACTAAATAATACAATGCAATGCACACCAACTACACTTTTCATATATATATATATATATATATAAAAGCTAATGCCGAACCACTTTTATTTACATACTTTGATGGACATCATGAGTCGGTACAACAAAAGGCCAACGCTTTAACTAAGCACTGCTATAACCCAAAACAACCCGACTCTACACCAAACATGTACATCAATCCATCATCCAGTGTCAGCCATCCAAAAAGTGTCATCCTCTACCAATAAACCGCTCTAATCACACCCAGCGCAGTGCATCAGCCGATGGCAGCGGCAGCATCCCCATCATCATCCCGTCGCGACGAACATGGACGGACAGGAGCTCCTAGACTATAGGGCCATCATGTAAACCCACATCATACATAACCAAAACACGAACACAGATAAACACCAGTCCACGAACACCAACACAAGGGTGCTCCAAGCACTCCACCTCAACATCAGACGGTAAGCCATAAAATGTACCACACATGACACGTGACAGAGGCATCTCTCAATCTGAAATATTAGTCCCCAAAAGGGGTAAGTACAACCACTCAGTAGTAATGATCCATCAAACTACATAATGCAACAGGCAAGACAGCCATAATTTCGTGTGAAATTCACATATCATCCATGTTGTCATGCCTGTATTTCCATGAGATTTATTCATTTAAGGCAATTTATGTTCCATGCCATATGCACATACACGTGCATGATTCATATCATCCATACAATCATATATATATATATATATATATATATATATATATATATCCCCATAAGATCCATTCAATATATTCATGATCGCATTCTCAATGCCAAATAGTACCAACTCAATTTCATAGGCAATCTATGCATCATGCCATACGCACACACACATGCGCATGATTCAATTCCCATTTTAAATTTTTCAAAAGGATCTCATTTTTCTTCAAGGGACTAGTGTTTGCATCCCTCATATCGCTCGCACCCAACTTGGCATCGTGAGGAACCTCCAACACACACCTCCGAGCGTCCGGCACATACACTCTAGGCATCTCGCACCCCAACTAGTATCACGAGGAACCTCTGGCACACACCTCCGAGCATCCGTCACACACACTCCGAGCATCTCGAAACTTCCAAGGACATCCGGTGCACACCTCTAGGCATCCAACGGTGTCGAATCACTCGACCCTTGGGCATCCCGACACTCCTGGGGTATCGTCGGCTCACACCTCCGACGGTATCATCATCATCACAATGCATATTCTCATATATGTCTCATTTTCAAATTAGCATTTGATGCAATAATGTTAGAGGTTTAAACCAGCCTTTTTGATGTCATATGATATGCCAAATGTCACCACATATGCATTACAAATGACACCCAAGATATCACATCTCATAAAGCAATTCACTTGTTCTTGAAAATAAAGCAATTTTCGAATAAAGCAGAATGCACTCGTTTAATTAAAATTCTGGAAAAATTAGTAAACAAACTTAATAAATTCTGAAAATTTATCACATTATAAACGAAATCTAGAGAAAAAGGTTTCATGAAGAACACCAAGTCGAAAGAGCTTCATATGAGTTGCTACAGTCCATACATCACAGCTTAAAGTTTTGGAACATCACAATTGCACAGTTTTATTCATAAAGTCGGTATAAACCCTAAATCAACTCAGAAAATTCTGAAATTTTAATATGTCATATTTAAAGCCCTAAATTAGCTTAAAGTTTTGGAACACCGACGCAGGGGTGCTCCGAGCACTCGACCTCTACATCAGACGATAATCCATAAAATGTACCATGCGTGACAAGTGCTAGAGGCATCGCTCAATTTGAAACGTTAGTCCCCAAAGGGGTGAGTACAACCACTTAGTAGTAAAGATCCATCAAACTACACAATACAAGAAGTAAGACAATCAAGATATCACGAGTAAAGCACATATCATCCATGCTATTGAGCATACATCACAATGCGGTCGTGCATATATCACCATGCAATCTCACATATCTCACCATGCCATCGTTCACATACCACCATGCAGTCATGCTTGTATTTCCATGAGGTTCATCCCATGCCATATGCACACACATACGCATGATTCTTATCATTCATACAATCATGTATACATCCCCATGAGATCCATTCAAGCCTTCATGATCGTATTCTCAATGTCAAATAGCATCAATTTACTTTCATAAGCAAATCAAGCATCATTTTCAATTTTTTATCTTTCAAAAGGATCTCATCATTTTTCTTCCAGGGACCAATGTTTGCATCTCTCAATTTATCGCTCTCACCCAACCTGGCGTTACAAGGAACCTCTAGCACAAACCTCTAGGCATCCGGCACAAACCTCCGGGCATCCTGCATCCCAATTAGTATCATGAGAAATCCCCCCGGCACAAACCTCCAGGGCTTCCGGAATTAATCACCGACGTACGACCAAGAATTCCCCTCGGAATTACGTACCGTATACCACCAGGCATCTCGAAACTCCCGAGGACCCTCTGGCACAAACCTCCGGGCATCTTGCATCCTAACTAGCATCACGAGGAATCCCCTTGGCACAAACCTCCAGGGCTTCTGGAATTACGTACCGACATACCACCAGGCATTCCCCCGGGCATCTCGAAACTCCCGAGGACCCTCAGGCACAAACCTCCGGGCATCCCGCTACTCCCGGGGCATCGTCGGCTTACACCTCCGATGATATCTTTATTATCACAATTTATAATAACAAATATATATCTCATTTTCAACATGGCATTTGATGCAACAATATAAAAGGTCTAAACTAGCTTTTTGATGTCATGTAATATGCTAAATGTAACCATATATGCAGCGCACATAACACCCACGATATCACATTTCATAAAGCAGTTCATTGATTTTTGATAATAGAACCAATTTTCGAGTAAAACAAAATGCACCTCTTTAGTAAAAATTCTTGGAAAATTAGTAAAAAATATCAATAAATTCTGAAAATTTAACATGAGGTAAAAAAATATCCAGAGGAAGATATTTCATGAAGAACACTATATTAAGAAAGTTTCACATTAATCACACAGATCCATACATCACAGCAAAAGAAATTCCAGCACCACTTTTGCATAGTTTTAGAAATAATTTCGATTAAGCCCTTAAATGAACTCCGAAAATTCTAAGATTTTAATATGTTATAGATGAGATCTAAAGGTAAAAGTCTCATGAAGAAATTGAATTCTAATTCCTTCTGGATTAAACAATATGACTATTACAACTTACCCTAACCCTCAGCTAAATCTCCAGATTTAATCTCTTTCAAAGAAAATCATTTGCCTGATCAATATTGGTTCGTTTATTCTCAAATTTTATTATGTTGCTCCTCAAGATGTCTTCTACAACTCTTATCAAGAACATGAGATCAAATTCGGACTGGATAGTTGCACAAAATTCACAGAATCACAATAGATCATCATAACAGTTTCCTGAGCCACTTGTAGATTTAGCCATGTAAGCTGATGGGCTAGATGGGCTGGCCTCTCCATCCGGTTCCTCTCTTCCCATGGTCAATAGCCCATTGGGCTTCTTGGGCCGATCGAATGGTGGGGCTATGGGTTGGTCTTGGGCTTAAAAATTTTGGCCCACTCCTTCTTTTAATAATCTACTCTAAATCCCCATTTATATAAATACCTAATTGAAATTTCTAGGGCCATAAAACTTGCAACATAAATCAATAAAATCCAACTTATAAAACGCACGGCCAAGAATAAAATTTTCCTATCAATTTATTATCCATTCGGCCTTAATCTTATTGCAAATCATGGGTCAAATGGCTACAATATAATTTGGTAGTGCTTCCATCACCTATTCATGGTTCATAGCACATCTAGAGGTTGTCATGAAATTCTAGGATGCCACAATTCTCCCCTCCTTAGAGAATCTCGTCCTCGAAATTAGACATTTCCTATGTCTCTTGAAACAAGTGAGGGTACCTTTCCCTCATCTCATTTTCACTCTCCCATGTGGCTTCCTCCACATCATTATGTCGCCATAATATCTTAACCAGTGGAATTTTCTTGGTCCTAAGAATTTGCTCCTTTCAATCCATACTTGCACAGACTCTTCAATGTACCTCACTTGTTCATCCATTTTGATGGCTTCATGGTCGAGTATGTGACCAGGATCCGACTCATACCTTCTCAACATCGATACATTGAACACATCATTCAAATTTCCTAATTTAGGAGGCAGCGCCAAACGATAAACTACATCTCCTATCCTTTCAAGTATCTCAAAAGGTCCAATAAATCTAAGGCTTAACTTACCCTTCATTCTGAATCGTGATATTCCTTTCATAGGGGATACTTTAAGGAACACATGATCTCCGACATTAAACTCTAGAGGTCTCCTACGCTTATCTGAGTAGTCTTTCTGCCTAATTTAGGCCGTTCTAAGTCTTTTCCTTATTATCTCCATAGCCTCAGTAGTAATTTGTACTAATTCAGGTCATGTCAAACTCCTTTCACTTACTTCATTCCAACATACAGGAGTCTTGCACCTTCTTCCATATAATGCTTCAAACGGAGTCATGCCTATACTTTTCTGAAAACTATTATTATAGGCGAACTCTATTAAGTGCAATTTTTCATCCCAACTTCCCTTAAAATCAATAATACATGCTCTCAGCATATCTTCAGAAGTTTGGATCACTTTTTCCATTTGTCCATCTGTTTGAGGATGAAAAGCAGTACTAAATTGAAGCTTCGTCCCTAAAGCATCTTGGAGACTTCTCCAAAAATTTGAAGTAAACCTAGAGTCTCGATCCGATGTGATCGTTACAGGAATACCATGTAAGCGTATCACTTGGCTCACATATATCTCAGCAAGTTTATTCATCGAGTAGTCTACACAGACAACTAGGAAATGAGCAGACTTAGTCAAACAATTCACTATTACCCAAATAGAGTCGTGACCACTAGATGTCCTTGGCAATCCTTGCACAAAGTCCATCGTCACATGCTCCCTTTTTCACTATGGTATGTCCAATGGTCTCAACAGTCTTGCGGGTTTGCGGTGTTCTGCTTTCACTTACTGGCATGTTAAACATCGAGAAACATGCATAGCTATATCATTCTTCATGCCATTCCACCAAAATTGTTGGCATAAATTCCTATACATTTTCGTACTACCTGGATGGATACTGTAATTACTCTTATGTGCTTCTAATAGGATTTCCCTTCTCACTTCTTCACTATCAGGAACACAGAGCTGTCCTTGGCATCTTACTACTCCATCATCAGAGACTTGAAACTTTGGTCTTTTCCCTAAAGACACAGCGTTTCGTAACTTCACAATCTCTGGGTCATATTTTTGTAAAATCTTAACTTTCTGAATGATTTCAGGCTTAACCCTTAATGCAATAAGCATACCAATAAGGTGGTCCATTTCCAACTTGAAGTCTGAATCCACAATTGACTTTAACATATTCCACTCTATTATTCTCAGACTAGCCATGTCCATAGCCGACTTTCGACTAAGGGAAATTGCCACTTTATTTGCCTTTCTTGGATGGTATCGTATTTCACAGTCATAATCTTTTAATAACTCCATCCACCTTCTCTTTCTCATGTTCAACTCTTTTTGCGAAAACAAATACTTCAAGCTCTTATGATCTGTATAGATTTCAAACTTCTCTCCATACATATAGTGTCTTCATTTTTTCAAAGCAAACACTATAGGTGTCAATTCTAAATCATGCGTTGGTAATTTAACTCATGAAGTTTCAACTGCCTTGATGCATAGGCTATAACCTTGCCATGCTACATCAAAACACATCCTAGCGCTTTATGAGATGCATCACTATACACCGTGAATCCTTCAGATCCATATGGTATAGTTAGAATTGGAGTTGTAGTCAGCTTTCTTTTAAGTTCCTGAAAACTTCTTTCACATCCTCCACTCCATTCAAACCTCAGATTCTTTCGAGTCAATTTCATTAGAGGGCCTGCCAATTATGAAAATCCTTCTATAAACCTCCTATAATAGCTAGCCAATCCTAAGAAACTTCGTATCTCAGTTGGCGTTGTCGATCTCGGCCAATTCACTGCCATCTCAACCTTTGCAGGGTCCATTGCAATTCCATTACCCGACACCACATGCCCTAAAAATATTATTTTGTCTAGCCAGAATTCACATTTACTGAATTTGGTGAATAACTTATCATCTCTTAGCGTTTGCAATGCTATCCTCAGGCGTTCTTCATGCTCTTTAGGTCCTTTAGAATATATCAGGATATCATCAATGAAGACAATTACAAACTGATCCAGATAAGGCTTAAATATCCTATTCATTAAATCCATGAATGCGGCTGGTGCATTCGTTAATCCAAAAGGCATAACTAGGAACTCATAATGTCAATAACGAGTCCTAAATGTAGTCTTAGGAATGTCCTATTTCTTTATCCTTAACTGATGGCATCCCGATCTTAAGTCAATTTTAGAAAAGACTGAACTTCCTTGCAATTGATCAAATAAGTCATCAATTGTAGGCAAAGGATACTTATTCTTTATAGTCACTTGGTTCAGCTGTTCATAGTCAATACATAGACACATCGACCCGTCCTTCTTTTTCACAAATAGAACTGGTGCACCCCAAGGTAAAGCACTTGGTCTAATAAATCCCTTATCAAGCAACTCTTGTAGCTGCACCTTCAATTCCTTCAACTCTACTAAGGCCATCCTATACGGGGCTTTCAATATTGGTCATGTTCCAGGCATTAGTTCAATTTCAAACTCAAGCTCTCGATTTGGTGGTAATCCAGGCAACTCCTCAGGAAACACATCCTGAAATTCACTAACTATTCGAATCTCATCAATTGCAGCCTCTTTCTTAGTAAGATCTCTTACCACTGCTAGGTGTCCTTGACATCCTTCGTCAAGTAGTTCATGAGCTTCTACCATTGAGATAATGGCTATAGAGGGGTTTCTTCGTCCTCCAAAAGATTCAAAACTAAACTAATCAGGTAACATGAACTAGATCACTTTCCTATAGCAATCCACCTTAGCCCTATGCTTATGGAGCCAGTCCATCCCTATGATAACATCGAAGTCATACATAGCCATCACAACTAGGTCTATTTCCAAATCACGTCCTTCTATAGTTATCTTACATTTTGCACACATCATCGTAGATAACACCATATTCTTTAAAGGCATGGAAACACAAAGAGGCGTCTCAAGGGGTGTAGCTTCTATTTTACTCAATTGCCTATATCTTTCAGATATAAATGAATGCGTCGCACCCGTGTCAAGCAATGCATATGCCTCCTTGCCATTTCTGAAAATTGTACCTGATATAACATTTTTGGAAGCTTCCGCTTCCTCTTGGGTGACTGCATACACCCTTCCTTGTGCTAATGGCCTATGAGGATTACTTGGTAGGTTTGGTCTAACAGCACCTTGTTGTACCTGTTGCATCGAGCCAACACTCAGCTGCGACCACTCTTGCGGATAGTTTCTCTTGAGGTGACCTATTTGCCCACAGCCATAGCATATTGGCCGTCCATTGCAAGGTCTTGGGCCATGTCGCCCATCACACTTTCGACAAACATCATGCTAATAGGGTGCTTTCCCTATATTCAAGCCATCCCTAGCTCTCCCAAAATTTCCAAAATTACACTTCTTCTTAGAATCCCAGGTCTGACCTTGACCAGGATAGGGTCTCTTACCCCTTATGATATCACTAAAAGCCAACTGTCTCTTAAACTCTGATCGCTCTCTCACTAGTTCCTGCTCTACTAACTGCGCCCTTTCATAAATCTCATTATAATCTCTCATATTCAAAGGCACTAGTTGTTTCCTAATATCAGTCCTCAACCCTTTCAGAAATCTTTTAGCTTTTTCCTCACGATCCTCAATCATTCTGGGAGAATACCTAGACAATTCAGAAAATTTTGGCTCATACTGATTTATTGTCAGCTCCCTTTGTTCCAACTGAACAAATTCAGTGATCTTCTTATCCTTAGCACAATCAAAGAAATGCTTTCTATTCAAAGCTCTAACAAATTCATCCAAGTTTATCTCGGTACCTGGTGGAAAGCTCATGTCGCTCGAAACTCTTCACCAAAACTTTGCATTTCCCTCCAGCTGGCACTCTGCTAAAACTATCTTCTCAGCGTCATTGCAGTCCAACAACTGGAAGATCTGTTCTATCCCATCAATCCAATGTTCCACCTCCTCAGGACTTCCCATTCCACTGAACTTAGGTGGTTTCAACTTCAGGAATTATTCCACAAGTCCTTGAGGGCGACGTTCCACTTCGGGTTATTATTGCACTTGCCTTTCCATCAGATTTCCAATATTGGCCAATGCTTGCAGGATGCCTTCCATTCGAGGTTCAGCCATTGCAGCAGAAGCTTCAGCCCTCGATGGATGAGTACTTCCAGCTCACACCATGACTTTCCTACAGTTTCCAAGCATTGTCTTAGGAATAATTTGAGACTCAATGTCTCCATTTAAAAGCAACTATAACTATATAAGTAACATAAACATGTTATTAGCACCTAAAGACAACGTATAATAAACTACTAGGGATCTATGAGTGAATACCCATCACCCGTTATTCAAAGTTAACCAACTATTCCAGTTAATATCCTATGGTGTGCATTGTCATCATATTGTTCAATTTCCAAATGAGGCTCCTTATCACTCCACCTATAATCATTGCTCTGATACCAATAAAGACACTGTGGCACCGCTCGACACGGCCCCCGATCCGCTAGGGTTGCCACAGCTCGCTTGCCTTTTATGGCACCGCTCGACAGCCCCCGAACCGTTAGGGTCGCCACTGTTCACTTATTTTTCTCTTGCAATTGACCTAATAATGTAATACTCTGATACCAGAGAATTTCATTATAATTCATGAATCCTAGGGGTTTACATCTTTTAGATCGGTTCCTGCGCAACTTATATGGCGGAAGCACATCCATTAACTCCCTTCCCTATATTCAAAAAACGATACACACCAACTAAAACATTTATAGGTAAAAGCCAAACACTTTTATTTACTTAAACTAGATAGACATCATTCATCGATACATCAAAATGCCATAGTCTTGTATACTTTGGCTATACTTCAAAAGATGACCGACATCTCCTCTAACAGTCGTATACTTAAAGTCCATCGATCAGTGTCGGCGTCCAAAAGTTCATTCCTTTATTATCCTCCATCTTACGGTCATATCTAACCACTTGATCCATCTACCGGTGGCAGTGGCAGCAGAGATATCTTATCTATTAAGAAATGTTATTTCCCAAACGGGGTGAGTACAACCACTCAGCAATAAAGATGCACCAAACTGCACAATGCGTCAAACAGAACAATCAAGGTATCAAGAATAAAACACATATCATTCATGCATTCGAGCATACCTCACCTTACAGCCATGCATATAACACTATACAACATGCATATACCACAATGCACTTATACTCATATCATCAAGAAGCCATGCATATATCACCATATAACGTGTATATACCCCAATGCACTTGTACTTATATCATCAAGCAGTCATGCATATATCACCATACAACGTGCATATACCACCATGCACTTGTACTTATATCATCAAGCAGTCATGCATATATCACCATGCAACGTGCATACACCACCATGCACTTCATGCTTGCATTTCCATAAGGTTCATCCCATGCCATATGCACACATCCATGCGCATGATTCAATTCTCAATTTTGATCTTTCACAAGGATTTCATCATTTTTTTTTCCAAGGACCAGTGTTTGCACCCCTCATTTATCGCTCGCACCTAACTTGGCATCGCGAGGAGCCTCCGGCAGACACTTCTGGGCATCTCGTATCCCAACTAGCATCATGAGGAATCCCCCCGGCACACACCTCTAGGGCTTCCGGAATTACGTACCGCCATACAACTAGGCATTCCCCCTAGACATTACGTACCGTATACTACTAGGCATCTCAAAACTCCCGAGGACATTCGGCACACACCTCCGGGCATCCGGCACTCACCTCCGGGCATCCCGACACTCCCGGGGCATCGTTGGCTCACACCTCCGACGGCATCCTCATTTATCACAATTCATGTTCACAATTGTGTCTCAATATTAACATGGTACATGATGTGATGGCAACAAAGTCAATTTCAGCTTTTGATTTTATATGTAATGCCATATATCATCACATATGCAGCAAGGTCAATTACTATTATTTTAGAAAACAGAATGCATTCTTTTTAATTTACATTTCCTATAATTAAGTAATTGTCTCTAATAATTTCTAAGAATTTAGCACATCATAGAAAAACTCTAGGGTCATTTATCTCATGAAGAACACAACACCACCAGAATTTCATTCAAAACAGGATAGTCCATACATCACAGCTTTTGAAATTTGCACAATCCAGCTAGTACAGTTTTAGAAAACATTTTCATTAAATACCCAAATGACATTCAAAAGCAATGAAATTTGAACATGTGATAGTCAAGACATAAAGACAGATACTTCATGCAGAACACTACACCAAAAGATCCCCATATAGTTCAATACAGACCACGCATCACAGCACTACTAATTCTGTCCGTTCTACTTGCACAGTTTTTTTGAAACATTTCTGGTTAAATAGGTAAATGGACTTGAAAAATTCTAAAATTTTGACATGTCATAGAAAAGTCTTATAGGTAAATATATCATGAAGAAATCAAAACCCAACTCGTTCTAGATTACTAGATATAGACGATTTATTCCCCCTGTTCTCGGTGTTATCTTTTCCAGATTATCATCTTTCAAAAGAAACTCATTTCACCAACCTAAATATGTTCATTTCTTCTAAATGTTTAGTATTTTATTGCCCAGGATATTACCTACAACTTTCGTTAAGGACACACAAGCAGATTTTAACTGTATGATTTTATAAAAATCACGAAATCATACTGGGTCAAGGTAACGTTTTTCTCTAGATCCAGTTTCTTCAAAGAACAACGATTTCACTGACCTATCTTTGTTCATTTCCTCTAAAATTTTGATATGGTCTACCTCAAGAAGTAAAATACAACTTTAATTCAGAAATACAAGTTATATTTTTACAAGAAGATTACTTTACGGACCACAAAATCTCTAAAGGTCAGTACAGCGAATTCCAGATCTAACTCCTCCAAAGAAAAATCATTTCACTAACCAATACTTGTTAATTTTGCTTCAAATTTTAGTATATTGTTCCTCAAGGTCTTCTCAACAACTTTCATGAAGATGTCGAAACAATATTTCAACTAAAAAGTCACATACAACACACAAACTCACGGACAGTTGGACTGGTCTTTCCAAAATCAGCATGCATGACCAACGAATCTCTCTTCAATGCTCCGAAACCCCATCCCATCTACCACAACCAAGACTTACCATCTACTACACATACACACAGCAATGCAAGGGGTAGGTTTAGGACTTCACTTGCCTCTAATCCAAAGAAAACACAGCAAGAGAATGGCGGGGTGAGGCGGGCTCGACGATGGCGGCTAGGTTGTGGCACCCGAGAATTTCGCAAACCGTGATGTGCGACGGCAGTGACTAATCAATAAAAGCATCGCCAAATGGTATTATTAGTATTGTGCATGAGCATTGTTTGATTCCATTGACGGACCGATAACTCATGTTTGTTAAGAGTTCGATCGTTGAATAGATTATCGACATATATTTCTTTTTATGACTCGACACAATTATACCACTTGAGTGCACATGAGATAAGAAAAGAAATTGAACCACCAAGACCATGGGATCGAGAATGCTCCACATTTGTGCAAGTTTAAGGATCAGTTTTTATTTATTTATTTGGGGATTGGACATCCACTAACTTACTAGCCCAAAACAAGCCGAATACCCCTTAATAGTCGACAATTAAGTCAACTAATTGGAAGAGAAGTTGACTAAAGCATGGCTGGATGATGCCACGTTGCTGCCGTATGGATAGCCAGCGAAAATGCAAGGGGAGGCATGCTGAAGACACGTCCATCCCAGCTGTCCGTTTCCCTTGCAACCACCGAAACATGCATCTCTTTTGTTTAACTGGTTTTAGCAAAACCAGTGGTCTTGTGCTTGTGAAAGTGGGAAATTGAGAGAGTGAGCGAAACTGAGAGTAATCGAGAGAGAGTGAATGAGAAGGTAGCGAGTGAGCAGCGAGAGAGTGAGTCGGCAAGGGAAGGAAGGAAATTAGTCATTGCCGTGCGTGCACGTTACCGCCACCGTCGAGCCACGCACTTGTCACCGTCTCACCAAACTCCGTGGAATCGTAGGACATCGAGGCAAGTGAAAGTCCATGAATCTATATAATGTGGTGCTGTTATTGTCTAGTATGATGCAATATACTTGGAAACAATTGAATTCTGAAAGTAGAATGTTAAATTGTGGGTAATCGAAGTAGAGCGGGACCATGAGATTGAGGAATTACGCTGGTTTTGTGTATATTTTGATCTTGTTGATGTATTGATGAAAGACCGACTATTAGTAGACTTGTGGAAGTAAGATAGTCATGGTGGAAGTGGAATTTCATGGGATTCGTTTAATCCAGTGCAATTTCATGTGTAACCCTGTAACTTTGTGAAATTTATGAAGAGTTCTAAAATTAATTTGATCCCGATTTCTTCACGGAAGTTGTGAGGAATTGCATGAGCTAGAGTATATATTTTTATCAGAACTTCTCGGAATCAATACGATGGCTTAAACCTCTTTTAATATGCAATGCTTTCTGTTGAACTTTATTCTGTGATAAAAGAATCCTGAACTGAGTTGTGTGAACTACCACTCATTATACATAATGAATCTAGCTTAGTGTCTTTAATGAAACTTTTTCAACTAGATATCAATTATAACGTGTTAAAATTTCAGAATTTTTCATGGTCATTTGCTGGTTATTTCGAAATCTCTATTGAAGGCGTGCGTTCTGGCCTTTACATTGTTTACTATGAAACTGTTCATTTTGTTCTAAGAATCATTGTATCTTGAGTTGTTATTTGTTATTCACTTGATAGATGCATTGATATTCAGCATATCACATGACATTGGAAAATTTGATAAAGTCTTATAGATCCATGGAATCCATGACGTCATTGCATCAAAATGTATTTTGTAATGAGATGTATATCATGATGTGAATGTTACCGTCGGAGGTGCGAGCCGACGATGCCCTGGGAGTGTCGGGATGCCCAAGGGTCGAGTGAGTCGACGCCGTTGGATGCCCGGAGGTTTGTGCCGGAGGGTCCTCGGGAGTTTCGGGATGCCCGGTTGTAGGATTGTACGTAAATCCGGAGGGAAGGGGCAACCATTTTTATGGCGAGCCCTGGATATACTTCGTGATGCTAGGTGGGGGGTGAGATGCCCAGGGGTGTGACGAAACACGCTTTGGATGCCTGGAGGGTCTCGCGATGCCAGGTTGGGTGCGAAAGCCCGGAGGGATGCAAACACTGGTCCCCAGGGAAATGAAATCTTTCTTTGAATGCTAAAATCTCGAAACTCCCGAGGACCCTCTGGCACAAACCTTCGGCGACACTCCTGGGGCATCGTCGGCTCACATCTCCGATGGTATCATTATTATTATAATTTATAATCACATATATGTCTCATTTTCAACATGGCATTTGATGCAACAATATCAGAGGTCTAAACTAGCTTTTTGATGTCATGTAATATGCCAAATGTCACCATATATGCAGTGCACATAACACCCATGATATCACATTTCATGAAGCAGTATGTTGGTTTTTGAAAATAGAACCAATTTTCGGGTAAAACAGAATGCACCTCTTTAGTAAAAATTCTTGGAAAATTAGTAAAAAATTTCAATAAATTATGAATTTTAACATAAGTTAAACAAGATCCAGAGGAAGATATTTCATGCAAAACACCATGTCAAGAAAGTTTCACATCAATCACATAGATCCATACATCACAGAAAAAGAAATTCCAGCGCCACTTTTGCACAGTTTCGGAAATATTTTCAATTAAGCCCTTAAATTAACTCCAAAAATTCTGAGATTTAAATATGTTATAGATGAGATCTAAAGGTAAAATTATCATTCAAAAATCGAAGTCTAATTCCTTCTGGATTAAAATCTATGACTATACAACTCACCCTAACCCTTGGCTAAATCTCCAGATTTAATCTCTTTCAAAGAAAATCATTTCCCCAATCAATATTGGTCTGTTTATTCTCAAATTTAAGTATGTTTCTCCACAATATGTTTTATACAACTCTTATCAAGAACACAAGATCAAATTCGGACTAGATACTTGCACGAAATTCACAGAATCACAATAGGTCATAATAACAGTTTCTAGATCTAGCTTCATCAAAGAAAAATGGTTTCACTGACCTATACTTGTTTGTTTCCTTTAAAATTTTGCTATGTTACTCTCCGAGAAGTCTTATACAACTTTCATCAAGAAGTCAAAATGAAATTCCAACTAGAAAATTGCATGCAGCTCACGAAATCACCAAAGGTCGGACTGTTCCTACATGCAACAGCTGACTTGGAAAAAACTACCACCATTCATTTGAGTTTCCAGTATTCAACATCACAACCACAGCAAGCAAAGGGTAGATCAATGGACTCTACTTGCATTTAATCCAAGAAAAAATCACAGCAAACACACGGCGGGGCAAGGTGGCTTGTCAGCGGGACTAGGCAGCACACACAGTAGCGATGGACCTCCTTCTTCCTTTCTCTCTTCCTCTCTTTCTCTCCTTCTCTCACACGACAGCTCTCTCTCTCTCTCTCTCTCTCTCTCTCTCTCTCGGTCGATAACCCTCTCTTTCAATCCGCCTCTCCTCTCTTTAACTTTCTTTCCCTTCAATGATTAGCTAGTAATCATTACTTTGCATGCAAGATGGCACTTGGTAAGCCCCCTAAGCCACTTGTAGATTTAGCCATGCAAGCTGATGGGCTAGATGGGCTGGCCTCTCCATCTGGTCCCTCTCTTCCTATGGTCGATAGCCCATTGGGCATCTTGCGCCGGTCGAACGGTGGGGCTATGGCCTAGTCTTGGGCTTAAAAATTTTGGCCAACTCCTTCTTTTAATAATCTACTCTAAATCCCCATTTATATAAATACCTAATTGAAATTTCTAGGGCCATAAAAGTTGCAACATAAATCAATAAAATCCAACTTATAAAACGCATGACCAAAAAAAAAAATTTCCTATCGATTTATTATCCATTAAAAAGCTCGGCCTTAATCTTATTGCAAATCGTGGGTCAAATGGCTACAATATAATTTGGTGGTGCTTCCATCACCTATTCATGGTTCATAGTACATCTAGAGGTTGTCATAGGTTGTCATGAAATTTTAGGATGCCACAACTCCCGTCGATTGATCATGACTGTCACCTATCCGAGGATCGTCTAAATTTTTGGATGCCACATATAAAACCCTCCATAGCTCTCATTTTGGTAGTGGAAGCCCACGCACTTCTTGATGAAGGATGTCAAGGATACCTAGCAATAGTAAAAGACTATACAAAGGAAGAGACTAAGTTTGATGAAATTCGAGTGGTCCGGGAATTTCAGGATGTATTTCCTGAGTAACTGCCTAGGTTACCGCCGGAACGGGAAATCAAGTTCGAGATCGAACTAATGCCTGGAATGGAACCGATATAGAAAGCCCTGCATAGAATGCTTTAAAGGAATTGAAAGAATTGAAGGTGCAACTACAAGAGTTGCTCAATAAAGGATTTATAGGCCAAGTGCATCTCCTTGGGGTGCGCCAGTACTATTTGTGAAAAAGAAAGATGGATCGATACGCTTGTGCATTGACTATAGGCAACCGAATCAGGTGACCATTAATAATAAATGCCCATTACCTGGAATTGATGACCTATTTGACCAACTGCAAGGAAGTTAAGTCTTTTCTAAAATTGACTTGAGGTTACGATATCATCAGCTAAGGATTAAGAAAAAAGACATTCCTAAGACCGCATTTAGGACTCGCTATGGACACTCTGAGTTCTTAATAACGCCATTTTGATTGACAAATGCCCCAGGTACATTCATGGATTTAATGAATATGGTATTCAACCCCTATTTGGATCAATTTGTGATTGTCTTCATTGGTGATATTCTGATATACTCCAAAGGACCTGAAGAACATGCACAAGATCTGAGCGTGGTGTTGCAAAGCCTTAGAGTCCATAAATTGTATGCAAAATTTAGTAAGTGTGAATTTTGGCTAGACCTAATAATATTCCTAGGACATGTGGTGTCAGGAGGAGGAATTTTGGTAGACCTAGCGAAGGTTGAGATGGTAGTAAATTGGCCGAGACCAACAACGCCGACTGAGATACGGAGTTTCTTAGGACTAGTAGGTTATTATAGAAGATTTATTGAAGGATTCTCACGACTTGCAGGTCCATTGACAAGATTGACTCGGAAGAACGTAAAATTTGAATGGAATGGAGAGTGTGAACGGAGTTTCCAAGAATTCAAAAGGAGATTGACCATAGCTCTAATTCTAACTATTCCGTCTAGATCTAGTGGATTCATGGTGTATAGTGATGCGTCTCACAAAGGACTAGGATGCGTCTTGATGCAACACGACAAGGTCATAGCCTATGCATCGAGACAGTTGAAACCCTAAAATTCACAAAGAACTACCCAACTCATGATCTCAAGTTGGTGGCTATAATCTTCAATTTGAAGATATGGAGGCATTATCTATATCGAGAGAAATTTGAAATTTATACAGATCATGAGAGATTAAAACATTTGTTTTCGCAAAAGGAACTGAACATGAGATAGAGAAGATTGATGGAGTTTTTAAAGGACTATGATTGTGAAATACGATACCATCCAGGAAAGAGATGCTCTCTATTGTAAGTCAGCTATAGACATGGCCAGTGTAAGAGTAATAGAATGGAATTTGTTGGAGATGATAGCATATTCAGAATTTAAATTGGAGATAGAGGGTGCGAATGGTAACGTCTCTGTTCTTTTCTTTGTTCCGGGAACAGAAAAAAAAAAAAGTGTTTCAGTTTCGGGAACAATTTTTGAACAAAATAACGTGTTTGGTAACGTTTGTTCCAGGAATAAAAAATGAATAGAAATACGTTTGGTAAATTTTATTCTTTTTTGTTTCTTTTAATTTTTAAGCATTTTAATTTTATTTTTCATTTTTCCTTTCCTTTTTATTTTTTTTTTTTCGGCCAGTCACCGCCTCTGGCGACCGGCCAACGGGGCCGGCAGCCTCGCCCAGCCACGGCGAGGCTCGCCGGGGGCCGGCGACGCCCCGGCGAGGTCACCGACCCTCGACGGTGTCACCGGCTCTCGACGGCCGGTCGCCGGCCATGGCCGAGGCCAGCAACCAGCCAAAGAAAAAGAAGGAAAAAGAAGAAAAAAAAAGAGAGAAGAAGAAGACAGAGAAGAGAAACGTTTCTTCAAAATTGTTTCTCGAACAAGAAGTAAAAATTTGTCATTTCTTTTTTTTGTTTCGGAAAGAAAAAAAAAAAAAAAACATAAACGCAACCAAACGCATTTCTGTTCTTTTTTTGTTCCAAGGAACAAAAAAACAAAAAAATTGTTCAAGAGAAGAAATAAAGAACAATTCCATGCAGGCCTAGACCATCTCACCGGAATGCTTACCACATTAAGGATTGAACAGGAAATTATTCAGAAAATTAGAACTCTACAAGAATCCGACCTGAAAATCATGAAATTACAAAACGAAGTATCTTTAGGAAAAAGGCTAGAATTTTAAGTCTCTAAAGATGGAATAGTAAGATGCCAGGGATGACTATGTGTCCCCGACAATGAAGAATTAAAGGGGGAAATTCTATCGGAGGCATATAGGAGTAACTATAGTATTCATTTAGGTTGTACAAAAATGTATCAGAATTTACACCAAAAGTATTGGTGGAATGGCATGAAAATGGATATTGCTAGACACATCTCCTAGTGCTTGACATGCCAACAAGTGACAGCGGAACACCGCAGGCTCACAGGACTGTTAAGACCGTTGAACATACCAGAGTGGAAATGAGATCACATGACGATGGATTTCGTGCAAGAATTACTAAGGACATCAAGTGGTCATGACTCCATCTGGGTTATAGTAGATCGCCTAACTAAGTCTGCCTATTTCCTAGTAGTCCGTGAAGATTATCCAATGGATAAATATGCTGAAATATATGTAAGCCAAATAGTGCACTTAGATGGTGTTCTTGTAACTATTACGTTCAATCGAGATTCAAAGTTTACTTCAAACCTTTGGCGAAGTCTTCAAACCGCCTTAGGGACCAAGCTCTGATTCACTACTATCTTTCATCTACAAACAGACGGGCAAACAGAAAGAGTGATCCAAATACTAGAAGACATGTTGAGAGCTTGCGTGATTGATTTTGGAGGAAGCTAGGATGAAAGATTGCACCTAGTGGAATTTGCATATAACAATAGCTTCCAACAAAGTATAGGTATGGTTCCCTATGAGGCATTATATGGGAGAAGATGTAGGACTCCTATATGTTGGAATAAGGTAGGTGAAAGAAAACTAACAAGACCAGAATTGTTACACAAATTACTATAGAGCCTGTCGAGATCATCAGGAAAAGACTTAAAACAGCTTAGAGTCAATAAAAAAGCTACGTGGATAAGCGTAGAAGACCCTTGGAATTTAACGTGGGAGATTATGTATTTCTTAAGGTATCCCCAATGAAAGGAATATCACGATTCGGAATAAATGGTAAGTTGAGCCCTAGACTTGTTGGACCATTTGCGATCCTTAAAAGGATAGGGGATGTACCCTACCGATTGGCATTGCCCCCTAAAATGACTTACATGATTTTTTATGTATCGATGCTGAGGAAGTACCAGCCCAATCCTGGTCACATACTCGATTATGAAGCCATCAAAGTGGATGAGAAAATGAAGTACATGGAAGAACCAATCCAAATATTGGATCAAAAAGAACAAGTCCTTCAAACCAAGAGAATTCCACTAGTGAAGGTCTTATGGCAACACCACGATATGGAAGAAGCCACATGGGAAAGCAAAAAGGAAATGAGGCAAAGGTACCCTCATCTGTTCAATGAGACATAAGTGACGTTCAATTTTGAGGACAAAATTCTCTAAGGAGGGGAGAATTGTGACATCTAGATTTCACCAGACCTCGAATACATAACGGCCCATCATGGATCGATGAATTTGTGATCGGACTACGTCATTGGCACCACTTGAGGATGTCATTTCGTCACTACCATTGCTGGACCAAGATGTTACGTTTCGTAATGACCATACGATGTACCCTTATAATTACGTCTTGTTATGTTGTGATGATTCAATCATTATGAAACTCAATGTCTCATCGAAAATTCCCTTAGGTAAGGCCATTTGTGAGACCAACCTCATCCGCATTTGCACTTTGTTGAGCTAGCCTCCCATGCTAGCATCCTATGTCTCCATATACACGTTCGATATGACCAACTATGAAGGGGAAAAACGGCAATTTTGAACTGCCCATTCCCTCCTATGCATGACAACCGTAGATCTTCAATCTCCCATGCACGTCCCTCCATTCGTGGTTCAACAAATGAAGGAAGTTGACCCATGCAGCCATGTGAGGCTACCGCCAGTGGCCAGCGCATGGGGGATGCTAAGCAAAGGGACACGTCCCTTGCATGGGGCGTGCGAGATGTCACACGCTCGGCCATGAATCCCTGGCTGTTCTCCCCTTTAGCAGCCACCGAGATTTTATTGAATTGCTGACTCATGCAGTCAACAATCGACGAAGACAGCAGCAGAAAGAGCTGCCCTCATTCTCGAACACCATTCTCTCAATTAGTGCAACACCTTCATAGAAACTCTCTCTTTCACGCTTCGTCTCCGCCCACTGCCGTATCGTTCAGCCGCCTTAGCCATGCCCGTAGCCGCCGCACCACCACCAGCCATCAACGCCACAGCTCACGGATTTGTCTAACTGCACGTCACCAGTCATGTCCTCGCCCGTCGTTGCCTAGTCCAGCTTGCCGTCGATGCTGTCAGACCTAAGGCAAGCTGCAGTCTACTAATCTATATAGTGCATTGCTGTTGTTGCCTGAGGAAGTGCATTACTAGATTGCATTGTTTGAGTTCTTGTGTTGAACGGTGGATTCGGGATGACTGAATTGGTTTGGGGCTAGGGTATTGATCGAGCTTCATATTTCTCATGAGTAAATGCGATTTTGGCCTTTGAATATGCATCAATCATTGCTGTTGCGAAGCTCTGGAAATTTTTCTCGTTGACTGTTTTGGAAATCTCCTGATTTACGTTGAAATTTCTATGTACCGAGGCGCCGCTCGCAAATGTTTCATGAAATGTTTGGTGTCCTTGAAATTCCGAACTATTATATGAACCGTTTTAAAACCTTGAAGTCGGAATTGAGATTTGGATTCGCCAATGTGCTGATTTCAAATTTACAAACAGCTTTGACAAATCGTTACATCTCGAGCTATGAGGCACGAGTAAGACTCGAGGCTTTACACATGAATTTCGAAAAACATTTGAGGGTTAACCGTGAAAGTGGATTTTACGAATTTGGTATCGTGGTTTTGATTTCGTGAAATGATTTCATCGATATGATAATGACAAATTTTTAAAGACTATTGATGTTGTATTGGTGTGTCTTTGAAATCTTTACTTCGCATTACTTGATACCATAAATTAGAATCATCAAAAAAAAAAAAAAACCCAAGAGATTTTCCATGTTGGTGATTCAAAAACCTTTTGGCATTAAATTGATTTGATTATTACACCATAGTTGAAATGTCATCGATTCTGTTGGACCCTCAGATCGACAATGCCTTGGGCGTCGGGTTGCCTGGAGGAACGTAGTGGCGATGCCTCTGGAAGCCTAGGGACTGATGAGCCCTAGAGGTTCCCCAGGTGTCGGGATGCCCGAAAAATATGACAATACACATTCCCGAGGGCTAGGGACATCATTTGTGACGTCCTAATTTTCAAGTTCTGATTTCGATTGATTAAGTTGGGCTTTTCATGGACGCACTTATAGTGCTTTTCCCTAAACTGATCACTCACGGGATAACTAGTCTATCAGGTGAAGCCGTTAAGGGATTTTAACGCAATAGACTTTAGAATTCAGCTAGGAATCGACTACTCGACTATGCTAATCTACAAGGGTCATTATGGCACAATTAAAAATTGATTAGAAATAGGAAATAGGTCAACTCGACAAAGGGCTGTAATTAATGTGTGGGTGATTCCATCTAATTGCAAAAATCTTGTTGATCGGCACTAACCTGATTTTTCTATCGTTTTGGTAACCCGTGTCCGTATTCGAAATTTCAAGATTTTCATGACAACCGAGAGTCAAAGATGTACGTTGTGGCTTGAAAATAATCAACCACGGGTCAAATGCGCTAACAATTCTTAAAAGCTACCCGATAGGTTAAGTCACGCTAAAATCGCACCATATTGAAATTAACCGTGAATTCGAACCTGATTTCACAAATTGAAAGTTATGTCACGTCACGAGTTATTTTTGGAATGCCGACTCATTATCCAAAGATTTTTCGGCAAATTTGAATTTTCTGCAAATTTTCAAAGTAATGGTATTTTGGACCGGAAAAATCAGAGGGCCGTTTTTGGTCCCCTTTTTGGGACTCAAGTTGGACCAATTGATGAGGAAAAATGTTGAATTGGATGATGACCTTTTAAAATTAGGAAAATTTCATAGATGTCATTTTTGCCTTAATTTGATACCATCTATCACTTACTTATATATATATATTCAAATTTTTTGATTTTTGGATTTATTTTTTAAATAAAAATAAAAATTTCCTAAACCGATATATGCTAATATTGAACAACACAACACATGAATATCACAATAATCGAGCTCAAATCAACCGTTCAAGATCGAAACTTGGTTTGCGCATTTCGTTGAATACTTACTGTGCATCAAATCACCCCAAACTAGCTTCATCGGGTCAAGTTTGCGGCCTTTAATCTCAACCCATAAGCAATCTCATGTGGAACTAAAGTATCAATATTATACTACCACATGCAAGGAGCAAGATTAGATAGAAATCGTAGCTTAAAACACAAAAAAAACTAAGATGAAATCGGTCTCAAATATGCGAGTTTGAGTTGATTTTACAAATCTGGGTTTGAAACCAAGTCAAGCAAATGGGTTTCATGCTCATATTCAAGCCTCGACACCCATTACATACAAGATCTAAGGGAAACATTACTTGATCTGAGTGAAAGTAGATAACATGAGCTTTCAAATGCAACAAACATCATAGAGAATGACCAACCGAACACATCAAAACAACCTTTCCAAGGAGTGCACATGCAAAGTCCACACTAATCAACCATGAACTAATGTGGATAGGCTTGGTTTTGACGATCTCATAGTTCACACGGGGATTTAAAGACCAAACCAAGCTGACCTATGCATCATTTATATTCCCATATAACATTAATCAAAGTCACTAAGACAAGTAATGAACGAAAATGGGGTATAGCAAATGAAACATGTATGTCTCTTGAAGAGGTTTCAAACACTTGGACAAATTTTAGCCTGAGAAATAAGTTTTCTGGGCTAGTTTTCCTCTTGATTTTCATTATCAAAACATGCTCAAGCTCGAAAGAAAAAAAAAAATACATCTAGGATGCTTACCTTGCTTCCTAGTTTTCCTTTCGAGTGGTTCTTGGTCAAGGAAACCAATAAATTATGCTCGGGAGGTCTATTGAATTTGGCTTCTTTAACTAGAAAATGAGATCTGCAAAGAAAGAACTGATAACGAAGGTATTTGTTGGTCCTCAAAACTAGACTCCATGAGTTTTGTTGTTGTAAAAATGAACACCAAACAAAACTATTTGTCTCTCAATTTTCTCAACAGCATTCGTTTTCCCTCACCCATGACCAACTGTGCTCTAACATTTAGAAAAAATTTCAGACTTCCTTGACCTGCTAGGAGGGTAGTTTTCAGGGGGCTTTAGGAGACATTCACGAACTCCATTTTGGATGTGCTACCTATGAATGGAGAGATCTTTGAGTGAAGTTTCACTCTCTAGTTGAAGATTTTAGCTAATTTTTGCTGCAATTTTGCGAAAACTTCACTTTTCTCTTTGAAGGTTGATTTGTAATTTCTAGGTTTGCTTTTCTAGAGTTGCTTCTAAGGGCCTCTTTGGGGGACAATCGTGAGCTCCCTCCTCTCCCTCTCATCTTCTCTCTTTCATTCACTGAAAGAGCTTGGTTCATAGATCTTATCCCCTAAATTAAGGGATTTTTGGTCGTTCTTTTGTCCACCTACCAAGCTTGTCAACGGGGCTCTTTCAACAACTTTCTGATTTAGCCAGAATTTTCAAATTTTGCAGATGTTGAGTGTGCAAATTTTGCTGCGATTTTCCCGTGCTTTTAGCAGCTTATCCCTGGCCAATTTTTGTCCACTTGTACTACCAATAATGATTTTCCATCACATGCAAAGGTCAAGCTAATTGGGTGGTTGAGTGAGATATGGTGGGGCCACCAATATGCCCACTTAGCAGCTCGGAATTAAGACTTAATCGTGGATTGGGATTTGACAACTCATTTCGGTGCTTTAATCCATCAATTTGGCTATGATTTTTGATCAATTAGCAAGCTCATGTATAGTAATTTAAGATCTTGACCACTTTTCGCAATTGTCTCCATCCAATTTTGCAAGAGAGCCCCTCAAAGTTGGCTATTTGCTTGCCCAAAAATGCTCAATTCAATGTAATTTGGTCATTTTTGCCCAATTCGATTAATTAGACCTAACCCAAGTTCAATTTTAACTTAATTGGTGACAAATATGATGATTTAAGGGTTTGGGCGAAATTTTGTGAAATTTGCGAATTCGTCCTTCAACTTTTGAAAATTGCATTTTTGCTCCAACTTACCATTTTAATTCCAATCTGACCTCCTAGCTTGGCTAGTCACATTTAGATCCTTGGCCCCAACTTGCTTCTTTTTTTATAGGAAAAACATATTCCATTAAAAAACTATACTAAACACCTAGATAATCTATATGCAAGAATTTGACATGAAATATTTTTGTGGAAAAACAAGTTTCCATTTTTTTAAATGATTTTTTTCGTAAAAAATTTAGGTGTCAACAGCTACCCCTCTTCGGAAGTGAGCTCAAAGAGATTTCTTTCAACGATAATGTAACACCTAATTTTTTTTGCTTGATCAAGAGCAAAATAAAAATGCGTGGTTTAGGAATGTACCTATGAACACTTTGAAAAGTGTAGTTTAAAGACATACCCACGAACCTTGTGGTTTATGGCAGTCTCACGAACCTGGTGGTTTAAGGCAATCCCACTAACCTTGTGATTTAATGCAGTCCCACTAACCATGTGGTTTAAGGCAATCCCACTAACCGTGTGGTTTAAGGCAGTCCCACTAACCTTGTGATTTAAGGCAGTCCCATTAACCTTGTGGTTTAAGGCAGTTCCACTAACCGTGTGGTTTAAGACAGTCTCACTAACATTGTGGTTTAAGACAGATTCACTAACCTTGTGGTTTAAGGCAATCCCACCAACCGTGTGGTTTAAGGCAGTTCCACTAACCTTGTGGTTTAAGGTAGACCCACTAACCGTGTGGTTTAAGACAGTCCCACTAATCGTGTAAATTGTATGGTTTGAGGATGACCAAGAACCTCTTGAAAATGCATGGTTTAAGGCTGACCCATGAACCATTTGGAATTGCAAGATTTAAGGATAACTAAGAACCTCTTAAAAATGCATGGTTTAAGGTTAACCCATGAACCCTTCGAAATTGTGTCTTGAAAATGCATGATTTGAGGCCAACACATGAAATTTTTGGAATTGCATGGTTTAAGGATAACCAAGAACTCTTGAAAGTGCATGGTTTAAGGCTAACTCACTAACCTTGTGAATGGCAAGGTTTAAGGATAACCAAGAACCTCTTGAAAATACATGGTTTAAGGCTAACCCATGAACCCTTTGAAATTGCGTGGTTTCATTAGAAGGACCTATCATTCAAGAATATTATGAAATGGGTATTGCACATTAAATAGAATTCATTATAACAAGTATTCTGGTAGAGAAAGCATACTAGATGAGATCAATTTTAGCACATGTCATTAGAAACAAATATCAAAAGTGCATCGGTAATGAGAAGGCAATGATTGCATAAACAAATCAAACTAATCCCAACCACTTGACAAACTCACAAAACTGTTATTACGCTCAGATGATATCATTTATCATCAAATTCTCTTGCAATAAAAGTCCTTGTTGAAATGACCTTGACATATGAGAAAGGTCTGTTAAGTATGCCAAACAAGGACCCCTAGTTAGAAAGAGCTTCTTGCATATTCTCAAGAAAAGGGCTGTTTGATCCCATCTATTCATGTGGGAAATAAACTGATAACTCAATCTCACTTTTCCAGTGTGCAAGGCTTTGAATCATTTACAATAAGTACACATTGACCAATCTAAAAGGTCTTTTAGGAGGACTGTAGTGCAGGTTTAGTCATGGTTTTAGCAATGGATAAGCATCATTGGCTATGAAATGAATTAATCACCGATCAACATCTTCGTCGGGTTTACAAGCCAAAAAACCTTGAGATGAGATAAGACAACCTTGCTCTCACTACTTTGAGCAGCATCTTCTTTAAAAAGTCCTAATTTCCACTCGAATCATCCCAATCTGAAGAGACTTTTGAAATGGGTTGTAATGTTGATTTGCAGAATGTTCAAAAGGCTTAGAACTTTTTGTCAAAGGGATAGTTGAGAGTTGGTGATTATCATGGCATCATTACCATATCATCCATTTTTTTTCTTTTTAAAGCACTTGACTTTTAAAATTCAAATTGTCTCAAAAGTCCTTTGACTAATCATCTTAGCATAATGACTTTTGCAATTACATTGATTTTCTTTTCAATGCAGGATTTTTTTTTTTTGCCATTTTTGCTTTCACAGAGATATTCCTCTTGATGCAATTGTTTTTCTTTTACTCTCTCTCTCTCTCTCTCTCTCTCTCTCTCTCTCTTTCTTTTTTCATGCATTGGCCTTGCTTTTATTAGGCACACTACTTTTTCACGCCCCTTGATTTTCACTTGACTTTTGTTCTTTTGAACTTCTTTTAAACTCTTAGGACTTTTGAGATGCTTTCCGCATTTTCACGTAAACATCACTTGCCTTGGCAAATCATATGCCTTGCCCCAATGTGGGGAGATAATCACCACTCGATTTTTGGAAATGAACAATTAACCTCAACTTGGTTTAAGCAAAGGGTATCGGTGTTTGGGTAGAGAAAAGAATGCTCTTTTTCACCTTGGGATGCTTCGAGCTTCCATAAGAATTCACTTGAAGTTACCGCAAAAAGATTTATGCAAAGTGAGAGCAAAGAAACCTTTCTCATCTTTCCTCTCCAAATAATGTCAACCCAAACCTCCATAATTGCCCCATCGTAGCGTGGTTCTTGACAGGGGTATTTTGTAGAAAATTCTTCACATTAAAAGGCTCAAATGGGCTAACTATTGTCACTTGTAGTGTGTATGATAGACGAAAGAAATGCCTCTTATCATCTTGATTTTTGTACCGCTTGCGAATGAATTCATTGACCTTAAACGACACGGGTTTTCTTTTTCACTCGAATCCCAGAGTGTTTAAAGGACATGTTTGGAATGGGTTGCCTATCCTCATCCTAAGTGTTTCTCGCTTGGCATGAGTAACATCGTCTTTCATTTTTGTTGAGGTCATCTGGGTGGATTAATCTCCATAGGGAATTTTGATTCAAAATAAGTGATCCGCTGAGTGGATAGACAATTTAAAGGTAAAGAAGATTTTTACATACTTTGAAGAAAACTTATTTTTTCAATTTCCATTTTTTGTGCTTCTTTCTAGAAAAACACTAAATGTTCTTTTTTTGCAATGGAAATTCTCCATTTGTTTTTCATTTGATTTTGAGAAGAAGGGTACTTATTTGTGCCTTAGTAGTTTGACAACCCTATGAAGAACAAAAAGGGAATGTGTTAGTACATGAATCCTTAGGGATCGAAAAACTGGAAACAATACAACATTACCCTTGGTCAATTTCAACATTTGGTGGCCAACAATGAAATGAATGTACTATTTTAAGGCTTGAAGAGAATCTCAGGTCTTTGGTCTCATTGGTTCAAGCATTTTCCTCTTTTTGCAAAAATAAGAGATGCAAAAGTTTTTTTTTTAATTTTTTAATTTTCTTTTACATGGCAACCTTGTTGCCGTTTCTGGGGATCGAACCCCGTACCTCTCGAACCCGTTCATTCGTTCCCCATACCACCAAGCCGAAGCGTTGGTAGTGTCCATGGGGCGCTTTTTTTATTTATTTAATTGAACCAGCTCTAGAACTCCACATCTTTTAAACCAAGTTAGGTGAATTTGACATGTGTTACCTCCATATGCTTGCTTGGTCGATATGTATTATGCTTAAATCAATTTCTTGAGTTGTTCCTTGAATACCGATGCTTCTTGTTAAACAAGGGAATTACGTCAAAAAAATGAAGTTAAAGGGGGCATTTTGGAGACAATACCGAATTACCCTTCTCCTACATCTGACTTTAAATGTCTTGTGTTTCCTGTTCATATGCTTTTGCTCCTCAGGTGTTAACATTTCCTTGAAGATCTTCCTTTCAAAGATGTTATTGAATTCACTCCTTCTAAGTGGACGTCAAAGATGAAAGGAGAGGGGTACTTCTTGTTTCTACATGCGAGGGCATTGCTCCATGGATGTTTTACTCCATTTATTCCATCAAAATGGATGGTTGGGCTTTAACATGCCTTCTTGGTATAAGAGGTTGCTCCAGCGGTCAATGTGCATGTTTTCCTACAAGAGATGGGGCATGTTACTTATATTCCAAAATTGAATTGGACTAATTTAGGGATGATACTCCCCTTTTGTGCTAAATCAATTGACTTCGTTTCATCTTGCTTCATAGGTGAGAGTTACTCTCCTTCAAGTAACTTGCCTCATTTATCAACTACAAGGAAGAAGAGACGTAATATGTTATTTTCATATTCGACATAATTCATTTTAGGAACAATATACTCCCTTTTACGGCATATCAGATGACCGCATTCCATCCTATTTCCTTGGCTATGGGGACGGATTTGCTCTCATGATTGACAGCAATTCACTTGACAAATGTCTATTCCATTTGAATCTTTCCCTTTTTAGAAGTCGGGTGACTCAAGCATTGCGTGCTCCCGATCCATTTTGTGGCCATTTGCCCTAATTATATGGTTGAATGAATGCCACATTGAGTTAGATAACTTGTCCATATGCAGCTTCATTATGTTGGATTGATGAATCTTCATTTCATTTGAATCCTTCATGCTTTACTCAGTTTCTCGCGTACCCCTTTTAGGCTAGGTGATCTTTCGCCATTTTTGCTGCATCAATGCATTTCCCACTTCACAATCTATAAGCATGCGTGGCTATGTCAACTTATAAATGAGTTGCTTTGCCTTTTGGAACAAACACACCCTTTTCCTTTAGAGATCATGTGATTCTGGACTAGGTTGTCCTCCTCATATAATCTAGTTGCTTGCCAATAATTTGACTCACTAAAATTTGTACAAAGTGCAGGGACAAGTCACTCTTAAAATAAATCAAATTTAACTTGAAACGATTACCGCCTTTTATTCGAGGGCAACATTTGATGACTGATTCTTGTTTGTGTCAATCTACATCTTGAAGTGTTGTCTTGCAGACCACCAATAATCATCTCCATACAGGATTGGATGCCAAGAAATCGTTGCAAGTGTAGGGGTTGCGGATGCTTCTTGTTCACAAAGAACGAAGTAGTTTGATGCCAAAGAATGTCTATAGATTTCTTCTTCCACAAAGAATGTCAAATTAATATGAGGGGATGTGGAACTTCATTAGGCTAGTAGATTTGTGATCTTCGAGGCTTTGATGGTTCTTTTCACACTTAATCACAATGTTTGAATTCATATGCTGCGAAAATATTTCTATAGTTCATGGCTCAACCAAATATGCTCATAAATGAGCATGAATCGGTGCATCTCATGACTTGCTCTGTTAGGGAAAGGCCTGTGCTTTTGTCTTTCCAAAGGAAGTAAATGTCAATCTTGAACAAAACCATCATTTTACCTGTTTGACAAAAAATGGATGGTCGAGTTAGTTGTCGCATAAGAAATCTCCATTGGAGCGATTACAACCTTACCCTCTCAAAGCTTCATCTGTGGATCAACCTGCAAAAGTGATTAAGTGAAGAGATAAAATATTGCACAAGTTCTTCTTGAAACTCATTTTCAAACATTTTGAAGCTAAGGCATAAAACTCAACCCAGAGGCTCCGTTTGAAACACTTCAAGTATTTTAAAGAATATAATTTTTATGAACTCAAACTTCATTATTAATAAATGTGAGTTGTATGATTTACAAAAGCATTTGATTGGGTCCACAATCAAAACCCAAAACGCAAAACATGGTTCCTAATAGGAATAATGACAAGGATAAAGTACAAGAAGGTCTTTCGTAGAGGAACATAATAAGCACAATTCTCATCCTAGCTTTATGTCCACTTTTGGCATGGTCAAGCAAGAGGAGTTCAAGGAATGGTTGTCGCGCATGACCTGCGAAAGGAAGATAATGTCATTACATGAATGAAAAATTGATCTCTCAATAAAGCCACTTCTTACAACGAAATCAAGGCAACGATACCTTCTCCGTAGTATCCACTCATGAGAATTTGGTATTTCATCAAGATTTTATTAGTAAGAGGAGATTTCATTAAAAGGTTGATCCATGGCTATCAATTGAATGCCCACTCCATTCCCAAAGTTTCATACACAAATGGGGCATTGATTTTGAAAGATTAATTTGTAATTTCACTCATGCAAAGTTGAGGTGATTTTTATTTTGAGAAATCAATACAAAAAATGTTATTTGAATTTTAATTTCAGAATGTGACCAAGAAAATTTTTTATTGAAAATTTGATTCTAATTCTATGCCCCAAAATGTAATCTTGACTTGGAAGAATTTCTATACAAAATGTGACTTTGAGTTCATAATTGAAAATTTAAACAGAAATATATGTTTTGTAGGGCTAGATTATAGGTATTTGAAATGCTTATTTATTAAGAGTGAGTGCCAAGCCTATATCACCAAGGGCATTCCATTGATTTCCGCAAATCTCCAAAAAATGAAAATTTCAATCCGAAGTGAGCAAGTAGATGCAGAAATCATACTTACAATGGGTGAAGAGACTTTTTTTTTTCCTTTCCAATCACATAGACATGCGGATGTAAACTTGTGAGGTTTGACGCATAAAGGTGGAATTCTAAAGGCTTAAGGTCTCTATTGCTTCACCGGAAATCTCCATGCAAACCAAATGATTACAAGCAATTAAGAGAATAAAAGAAAAGGGGAAGGGGGCGGAGTGACCAAGAGAGTGAGACCAAGAGAGAGAGAGTCCAAGAGAATGAGATCGAGAGAGAGAATTCGGGCGAGTGAGTGAGAGAGAGAGGGTGCGAGTGCGGGCCGCAAAGGGGAAGAGGAAGACCGTCTTCTGCCATGTTCTAGCTGCCACCGTCAACGCCGCCTAGCTCCGCCGTCAATTGAGCCGCGCCCGGAGCCCCAAGTTGTCGATTTGCTTGTTGCGGTTGCTTTGGACTTGAGGCAAGTGGAAGTTCTTCAATCTATATTTTTGCTTGTAGTTTTTATCTAGTGAGGAGTTGGTAGATGTGAGAAAATGTGGAATTTGGAGCCGCATGTTGATTTTGATGAAGGAGATGAAGCTGGCTGAATTAATTGAGCAAAAATAGAGCAAGTTTTGGTGGATTTCGCTTTTGAATTGAAATGAGAAATCAAGATTTAGCCATGGTGGATTTTTGGAAGTAAATAGGCTGTATTGTGGTGTAATATTCTTGTAAATCTTGATTGTGGACGTTGGATGCCGAGACTCAAGGGTAGGAATAGTTCTCTTTAGGCTAGTAAACTGTTTTTGCAAGAACAGCATGACCTCCGGTAATTTCTCGATTTTTCTGGAATTTTCTATCTAAAATTTGACTTTGAATCCTTAATGAAAGTTGGAGAGCACATCTGTAAGAGTAACATATCAAACATTTAGCATAAATGGACATGATTTGGTCGACGAAATGATTTTTATATTGAAATGTTAAATCTGGAAATGCCTTGTGGATGCCTGGTGGCCTTAAGTGGCTGAATGCCAGAGGTTTTTCCCCGGGAGCTTCGGGATGACTAGTAGTATGCTGGTCAGTACGTAATTCCGGATGGCCAGGGTAACCATTTTCATGGGAGGCCCCCAAGGTACCTCGTGATGCCAGGTGGGGTACGAGATGCCTGGAGGCGTGATTTGCTCAAGATGCTTGGTGGCCTTAAGTGGCTGAATGCCGGAGGCTTTCATGATGCCTGGAGGGATGCGAATGACGAAGGGACACAAACATTGGTCCTCCGGGGATGAAACCTTTTGAATGATAAAATGAATGATTCTACTATAAATGTGTGGGGTCTGGATATAAAACTGAGTGTATGGCATGGAACGGGACATGATATTTCGGTTTGGCCCTATGATTGAGATTTGTCTATCTTGGATATGTTGCACTACACATTAGGACTACATTGTCATTACATTGAAGGATTTCATGATTCTGATACATACTTATTCTCTAATTCCTTGTTTTTGTCTACCATACTTGAATCTGGATATTAATAGTAATGATTGATATAGCTTGATGAATCTTTTACTGTTGAGTGGTTGTACTCACCCCTTTTGGGGATTAACATTTCAGATTGAGAGATGCCTCTGTTACCTATCACATGTGGCACTTTTTATGGCGTCCTAGTTGATGTTGAGTGATCGTGTTCGGAGCACATCTGTGTTGGTGTTCGAGGATTGGCATTCGTCCATGTTCGAGTCTTACTCATGTATGACGTGGGTCTACCTGATGGCCCCATGGTACAAGAGTTCCTATCTGTACATGTTCATCGCAACGGGATCATGATGGGGATCCTGCTGTCGCCACCAGCCGATGGACCGGGCTAGTGTGATTGTGCATGTGATGGGTAGTGGATGACACTTTTTGGATAGCCGACACTGAATGATGGATCGATGTACATGACTATTGTGGGGTCGGGTACTTTTGGTTATAGCCGAGCTTAGTAAATCCTTGGCCTTTTGATGTACCGACTCATGATGTCCATCAAGCTATGTAAATAAAAGTGGTTCGGCTCTAACACACACACACACACACACACACATATATATATATATATATATATATGAAATGTGTAGTTTGTGTGCATTGCATTACATTATTTAGTTTGAGTATGGGTTAGGGAGATATCGAATATGCTGCTGTTATTTGAACTGCGCTGGGACCAATTTAAATAATATAAACGCCTAAGACTTAGCGACCCATCACAATTCTATGGTATCGGAGTGATGCTTTACCAGGTCAAGTGAAAGGTAAGCGAACTTTAGCGACCTTAGCGGATCGAAGGCCATTTCGAGGGTGGCATGGCGGTCCAGGTGGTATCAGAGGGATGGTTTATGTGGAGTGATAAGAAGCCTCATTTGGAAATTAAGGAATATGATGACAATGCACACCATAGGATACTAACTGGGATAGTTGACTAACTTTTAACAACGGGCGATGGGTATTCGCTCGTATATCCCTAGTAATTAATATGAGTTGTCTTTAGGTGCCAGTAACATGTTTATGTTACTTATATATAGTTGTAATTGCTTTTAAATGGAGACATTGAGTCACAGATTATTCCTGGGACAAATGCTTGGAAACTACAAGAAAATCAAGGTACGAGCTAGGAGTTCTCATCCATTGAGGGCTGAAGCCTCTGCCGTAAGGGCTGAACACCAAATGGAAGACATCCTGTAGGCATTGGCCAATATAGGAAATCTGATGGAAAGACAAGCACAACAACAACCCAGAGTGGAACGTTGCCCTCAACGACTGGTAGAACAATTTCTGAAGCTGAAGCCACCTAAGTTTAGTGGAATAGGAAGTTCTGAGGAGGCGGAACAATGGATAGATGGAATGGAACGAATTTTCTGATTGTTGGATTGCAATGATGCTAAGAAAATAACTTTGGCAAAGTATTAGTTGGAGGGAAATGCAAAGTTTTGGTGGAGAGCTTCAAGAGATATGATCTTTCCACTAGGTACCGATATAAATTGGGGCAAATTTGTTAGAGCTTTCAATAAAAAGCATTTTTCTAACTATACCAGGGATAAGAAGATCACTGAATTTGTTCAGTTGGAACAAAGGGAGCTAAATGTAGACCAGCATGAGGCAAAATTTTCTGATTTATCTAGATATGCTCCTAGATTGGTTGAGGATCGAGAGGAAAAGGCTAAGAGATTGGTGGAGCAAGAAGTAGTGAGAGAGCGACCGGAATCCAAGAGGCAGATGACCTTTAATGATATTCGAAGGGGTAAGAGACCCTATCCTGGACAAGTTCAGCCCTGGGAATCTAAGAGGAGGAATAATTTAGGAAATTTTGGAAAAGCCAAGAATGGCCTGGTTCTAGGGAAGGTACCTTACCAAGGTAATACTTGTCAGAGGAGTGGTGGACAGAATGGGTCAGGATTTTGTAATGGTCCGCCAAAATGTTTTAGTAATGGATAGATGGGGCACTTTAAGAGAAATTGTCCACAAGAGAGGTCACAGCTGAGTGTCAACTCGGTGCAACAAGTACAGCAACATACTACTGGACCAAATCTACCAAGGAATCCACAAAGGCCACCAACACAAGGAAAGGTGTATGCAGTCACCCAAGAGGAAGCATAAGCTTCCAAAAATTTTATCTCAGGTACGATTTCTATAAATGGCAAAAAGGCATATGCATTGTTTGATACGGGCGCTACGCATTCTTTTGTATCTGAAAGATATAGACAGTTGAGTAAAATAGAAACTACCTCTCTTAAGATGTCTCTTTTGTTTCCACACCCCTAAGGAATGTGGTATTGTCTACGTTGTTATGTGAAAGATGTAAGATAACTATAGGGGGACGAGATATGGAAATAGACTTAGTCGTAATGGCTATGTATGACTTTGATGTTATTATCGGAATGGACTGGCTCCATAAGTATCAGGCTAAGGTGGATTGCCATAGAAAAGTAATTCAATTTGTTTTACTTGACCAGTCTAGTTGTGAAATTTTCGGAGGGCAGACAAACCCATCTGTGGCACTTATTTCAATAATAGAAGCCCGTGCATTACTTGACGAAGGATGTCAAGGATACTTGGCAGTGGTAAAGGACTATACTAAGGAAGAATCTAAGCTCAATGAAGTTCGAGTGGTCAGGGAATTTCAGGATGTGTTTCTTGAGGAATTGCCTAGATTACCATCCGAGCGAGAGATTGAGTTTGAAATCAAACTAATGCCTGGAACATGACCGATATCAAAAGCTCCATATAGGATGTCCTTGATGGAATTGAAAGAGTTGAAAATGCAACTACAAGAGTTGCTTGATAAAGGATTTATTAGGCCAAGTGCTTCTCCTTGGGATGCACCAGTTTTGTTTGTGAAAAAGAAGGATGGGTCAATGCGTTTATGTATTGACTATAGGCAACTAAATCAAGTAACTGTTAAGAATAAGTATCCCTTGCCTAGAATTGATGACCTATTTGACCAACTACAAGGAAGTTTGATCTTTTCTAAAATTGATTTGAGGTCAGGATACCATCAATTAAGGATTAAGAAAGAAGACATTCCTAAGACTGCATTTAGAACTCGCTATGGACACTATGAGTTCCTAGTTATGCCTTTTGGACTAACGAATGCTCAAGCTGCATTCATGAATTTGATGAATAGGATATTCAAGTCTTATTTGGATCAATTTGTAATTGTCTTCATTGATGATAACCAAGTATATTCTAAAGGACTTGAAGAACATGAATGACACCTAAGAATAGTGTTACCGACCCTTAGAGACCATAAGTTATATGCCAAGTTCAGTAAGTGTGAGTTTTGGTTGGACCGAATAATATTTTTGGGATATGTGGTGTCAGGAGGAGGAATTGCAGTGGACCCAACAAAAGTCGAAATGGTAATAAATTGGCCAAGACCAACAACACCCACGGAAATACGAAGTTTCTTGGGACTGGCAGGTTATTATAGAAGGTTTATTGAAGGATTCTCACAACTTGCTGGGCCATTGACAAAATTGACTAGAAAGAACATAAAATTTGAATGGAATGGAGAATGTGAAAAGAGTTTCCAGGAGCTCAAAAGGAGACTAACTACGGCTCCAATTCTGACTATACCATTCGGATCTGATGGATTTACAATGTATGGTGACGTGTCTCACAAATGTCTGGGATGTGTTTTGATGCAGTATGGCAAGGTCATAGCCTATGCATCTAGACAGTTGAAACCCCATGAATTGAATTACCCAACCCATGACCTAGAATTGGTAGCTATAATTTTTAGTTTGAAAATATGGAGACATTATCTGTATGGAGAGAAGTTCGAAATTTATACAGATCATAAAAGTTTAAAATATTTGTTTTCTCAAAAAGAGCTGAACATGAGACATCGGAGATGGATTGAATTGTTAAAGAATTATGATTGTGAAATATGGTACCATCCAGGAAAAACAAATAAGGTGGCAGATGCCCTTAGTCAAAAGTTGGCCATGGACATGGCTAGTCTAAGGGTGACATAATGGAAACTGTTAAAGTCAATTGCGGATTCAGACTTCAAGTTAGAAATAGACCACCTTATCGTTATACTCACTGCATTGAGAATTGAAGCGGAGATTATCCTGAAAATTAAAATTTCGCAAGAATCTAACTCGGAAATAGTGAAAGTACGAAATGCTGTGTCTTTAGGAAAAAGACCAGAATTTCAAGTTTCTGAAGATGGAATAGTAAGATGTCAGGGACAACTCTATGTTCCCGACAATGAGGAAGTAAAAAGGGAAATCCTATCATAAGCACATAGGATTAACTACAGTATTTATCCGGGCAGTACAAAGATGTACATGAATTTACGCCAACAATATTGGTGGAATGGCATGAAGACGGATATAGCCAAGCATGTTTCCCAGTGTTTAACATGTCAGCAAGTGAAAGCGGAGGACCGAAAACCTGTAAGACTTTTGAGACCATTAGATTTCCAAAATGGAAATGGGAACATGTGACGATGGATTTTGTGCAAGGATTACCAAGGACATCAAGTGGCCACGACTCTATTTAGGTAATTGTGGATCGTTTGACTAAGTCTATTCATTTCCTAGCAGTCCGCATAGACTATCCGATGGATAAGTATGCTGAAATATATGTAACTCAAGTAGTACATTTACATGGTGTTTCAGTGAATATTACATTAGATCAAGACCCAAGATTTACTTCAAACTTTTGGCGAAGTCTTCATATCACCTTAGGGACTAAGCTCTAGTTTAGTACTACTTTTCATCCTTTGACAGATGGACAAACAAAAAGAGTGATTCAGATATTAGAATATATCTTAAGGGCTTGCCTCATTGATTTTAAAGGAAGTTGGGATGAAAAGTTGCATTTAGTAGAATTCGCTTATAACAATAGTTTTCAAAAAATTATAGGCATGACTCCTTATGAAGCGTTGTATGGGAGGAGATGTAGAACTCCTGTTTGTTGGAATGAAGTAGGTGAAAGAAAACTGACAGGACCTGAATTGGTACAAGTTACTATAGAAACGGTTGAGATCATAAGGAAAAGACTTAAGACAACTCAAAGCCGACAAAAAGACTACGCAGATAAACATAGAAGACCTTTGGAATTTAACATGGGAGACCATGTATTCCTTAAAGTATCTCCAATGAAAGGGATATCACGATTTTGAATAAAAGGAAAATTAAGCCCCAGATTCATTGGACCCTTGAGATACTCGAGAAAATAGGAGATGTAGCTTATTGTTTGGTGCTGCCTCCTAAATTAGGAAATTTACATAATGTGTTCCATGTGTCGATGTTGAGGAGGTATCGGCCAGATCCTGGTCACATACTCGATCATGAAGTCATCAAAGTGGATGAGAAAGTGAGGTACATAGAAGAGCCAATATTGGTATTAGATCGAAAAGAACAAGTCCTACGGACGAAGAGAATTCCTCTGGTTAAGGTGTTGTGGCGACATCATGATATGGAAGAGGCCACATGGGAAAGTGAAAATGTGATGAGGGAAATGTACCCTCACTTGTTTAAAGAGACATAGGTAATGTCTAATTTCGAGGATGAAATTCTCTAAGGAGGGGAGAATTGTGGCATCCTAAAATTTCATAGCAATCTTTAGATGCACTACAACCCATGAATAGGTGATGGAAGCATCATCAAACTATATTATAGCCATTAGACCAATGGATTACAATTAAACAAGGCCGAGCATTTAATGGACAATTGTTTGGTTGGAAATATATCCTATGTCCATGTGTGATCAAGGATTGTATTAAAGGATAAATTGATAAGAAATTTTCTATACTTTGCCGTGTACCCTATCAATCGAATCTCCCTTGATTAATGTTGTAATATTTTATGGCCATGTGAATATTTGTGATTATGTAATTATAAGTGGGGATTAAAGTGGAAAAATAGGAGCAAGTGTGGGCTAGACACTTAAAGCCTAAACAGCCCAAAGCAGCCAACCATTTCCCCCTATTCAGTCGACCAAGAGAATGTTTTGGAAGAAAAAGTGAAATGCTTAGACCAGAAAGTTTCTTCTCGTAGAGAAAGTAAAGATAATATTTTAAAAGAAAATGCATTTTTGAAAAATGATATTTCAAATATTTCAAAAAGATTTTCTCTAGGATCTGAAACACTGGAGAAAATACTTTCTGTTCAAAGACCTTATTTCAATAAATCTGGTTTAGGAATGACTGCTGAAACTATTCCTTTAATAGATTTTCCTAAAGTAAAAGAAAGAATCAAACAAAGACCCACAAGAAATGCTTACAAAAATCATTTTAGAAGGACCTTTGTAAAACCAGTAGGTCGTAATGCTCTTAAATGTTCAAAATGCAACAGTGCAGATCATTTAGAGAAAGAATGTCCTATGGTTTGGAGACCTGTCAATAAAGTCTGGGCAAAAACAATATATCATACTAACTTAAAACGACCCAAGAAATATGGGTACCAAAGAAAGCTTGAGTTTCTTTTTAAATGCAGGTCACCATCAAGAAAAAAGTGAAATGGTATCTGGATAGTGGATGCTCGAGACACATGACAGGAGATTCAAATTGTTTCATAAAGCTTGCTCAAGTGAATGGTAGAAAAGTCTCATTTGGAGGAAACAACAAAGGAAAAATAGTGGGATTTGGAACTATAAAGATTGGGAACCTCACAATAAGCAATGTTTCTTTAGTTGAAGGGCTCAACTATAATCTGCTCAGTGTCACTCAGCTGTGTGATTCATGGGTATTTGTTCAGGAACCAGTAAAGACTCTACTCAGTCATTCATGGGTCGAAGACATGGAAATATCTACCTCTTGGACGTGAAACCAGATGAATCGCAATGTCTAATCTCAATCCAAGACGAAGAGAGCTTATGGCACAAAAAGCTTGGGTATATCAACATGAAGCAGATAGCTAAAATCTCAGCAAAGAAGCTTGTTCGTGGTCTACCCAATTTATCATACCAAAAGTCTGATCTATGTACACCATGTATATTGGGAAAATAGGTAAGAAACTCCTTTAAACCAATAAATCAAGTTTCCACTAACCGTGTACTGCAGCTCTTGCATATGGATCTCTTCAGACCAACAAGAACGCAGAGAATTGGAGGTAAGAAATATTGCCTAATAATTGTGGATGATTACTCACAATTTACTTGGGTATATTTCTTGGCAAGTAAGTCTGAAACCTTCTCTTACTTCGAAAAATTTGCTAAGAAGGTTTAAAATGAAAAGGGGTATGTTATTTCAAGTATAAAAACAGACCATGGAGGTGAATTTGAAAATCAAGATTTTGCTAAATTTTGTGAAGAATCTGGTTTTCAGCATTTGTTCTCTTCTCCATATACTCCAGAGCAAAACGGAGTTGTGGAAAGGAAGAATAGATCTCTTCAAGAAATGGCTAGAACTCTCTTAATTGAAAGCATTATCTCTTTACGGTTTTGGGCTGAAGCAGTTTCAACATAATGCTATATTATCAATAGAGTTTTTCTAAGGCCTATTCTAGAAAAAAACCCCTATGAACTATTTAAAGAAAAGAAGCCAATTGTTTCATATTTTCATGTATTCAAATGTAAATGTTTCATATTGAAAAATGCAAATGATCGAGTTGGTAAGTTTGAAGAAAAGTCGATGAAGGCATCTTCCTCGGATATTCAACCACCAGCAAAGCATACAGAGTCTACAACAAGAAGACTCAAACTGTCGAAAAATCAATGAATGTCAAATTCCAAGACTCTATTCAAAATGAATCTATTCAGACTCATCTTGAAGAGACTAAATCTGCTCCAGAATCTACAAAGTCTAAATCTCAAGAAGCAGCTCAGACTTTGAAGGACCAGCAATAAGTGACTGTTAAAGATTCAAGTGAAGAAAGTGACCATCAATCTGACAAATTGACAAGCAACTGGAAACATAAGTCCAGTCATCCCAAAGATCTTATTATTAACGACATCAATGAAGGAATTTGCACAAGATCCAAAAGGCGAGAAGAGTCTAGTGCTGTGGCTCTTATTTCTGAAATAGAACCCAAGAGCATAGAAGAAGCTTTATCCGATGAGAGCTGGATTGAAGCTATGCAAGAAGAACTTAGACAATTCAGAATTAATGATGTCTGGGAGCTGACTCCTAAAGCAAAAGGTAAATCAATTGTTGGAGCTAAATGGGTTTTCAGGAACAAGATGGATGAGAAAGGAAAAGTCATAAGAAACAAGGCTAGACTCGTGGCCAAGGGATACACACAAGAAGAAGGGATCGACTATGACGAGACTTATGCACCGTTAGCAAGGTTAGAAGCAATTCATTTATTACTTGCATTTGCTTGTCATAAAAATTTCAGGTTATTCCAAATGGACGTCAAAAATGCTTTCCTAAATGGATTCATCCATGAGGAAGTCTATGTGGAACAACCACCAGGGTTTGAAAACCCAAAGAAACCAGACTCAGTATTCAGACTCAAAAAGGCCTTGTATGGCTTAAAGCAAGCACCTTGAGCTTGATACGACAAATTAAGTAAGTTTTTAATTCGAAATGGATTTGTTAAAGGTAAAGTAGACACTACTCTTTTTATTAAAAGAGAAAGCAAAAGTTTTCTGCTTGTTCAAATATATGTCGATGATATTATCTTTGGATCCTCTAATGAAAGTCTGTGCAAGAAATTTTCTAAGACTATGCAGGATGAATTTGAAATGAGCATGATGGGTGAGTTAACCTTCTTTTTGGACTTCAAATAAAACAACTGGAGGAAGGAACTTTCATTCATCAAGAAAAGTATTCAAATGATCTTGTCAAAAAGTTTGGACTGGACAATTGCAAAAAGGCTGACATACCAATGTCAAGTTCCTTGAAGATAGACAAAGATGAAGAATGAAAGAAAGTCGATCAAAAGATGTATAGGAGTATCATCGGATCACTTATTTATCTTACTGCTTCTTGACCTGACATTCTGTTTAGTGTTTGCATTTGTGCTAGATTTCAATTAGACCCAAAAGAATCTCATTTGAATGCTGCAAAGCGTATTATCAAATATATTTCATCAACTTCAAGCTTTGGTCTCTGGTATCCAAAAAAAGGAGACTTTACTCTTCTTGGATGTTCAGACGCAGACCTTGCTGGATGCAGAGTCGATAGAAAGAGCACCTCGGGTACTTGTCAACTACTTGGAGGCGGGACGGTGTCTTGGTTTTCAAGAAAGCAAAGTACGCTTGCTCTCTCTGACGAGGCGAGTATATAGCTCTCGGAAGTTATTGTTTGCAAATTCTGTGGATAAAACAACAGCTAAGACACTTTGGAATTGAGGACTCATGCACGGAGATTAATTGTGACAACATCAGCGCTATCAATCTCACCAAAAATCCAATTCTCCACTCAAGAGCAAAGCATATAGAGATTCGACATCACTTTATTAGAGATCATGTTCAAAATGGAGATGTTTTAATTCAATATGTTGATTCAAAGAACCAACTGGCAGATATATTTACAAAGCCTCTGGAGAAAAATCAATTTGAAATTATTCTCTCTAGACTCAACATTTTAAGGTATGAGGAGATCAAAGTCTAAAGACTTTCAGACTCAAACATACAAGACCATGACTGTAAGTTAGTCTCTCTCTCTCTCTCTCTCTCTCTAAATCTTATCTTGAAGAGATACGATCGTCAGACTGTGTTTAAATTGCTATATTTAATCGGCGTAATTATTGTATCGTTTCCTTTTAAAAAAGGAAGTTATTTTTTAAATGACTATTTTCGCGGAAAAACGAAGGTTATTTTGAAAAGGCATCTTTTTGTTTTCCTTTGTGACGGTTCGTTTATCTCCCTTTTTAACCGATCATGTACTATTGATTTCTCTTCACTTTACTCTCAAAAACCCTAGAAAACATTGATTATCCATTCCTGTTTTCTTCCCTTATTTAATCTTCAAAAAGTTGTCGTCTTTCTTGGGAAAGTCAAACAAGGAATCTTCCAAAAACTGAGAAAGATGTCATCTTCAAGAAAATCTTCGAGAATCGCAAGCAGGGGACCACGGCGAATGAATGAGGGGCCTACGCACTTCGATCTCACCGAAGAAGAAGTGTCTCCAGAACAGCAACCGAGCCCACAACATTCTCAACAGTGTCATTCTCCTCCATCTAGTCCTCAAGGCGTTGATCATCAACAAGAGGAAGAAATCATTGAGGATGCAGACCCTGTAAGAGTTCAAAAGCCCGTTTTTATTTATAAGCTATATCGTGCTTTAAAAGGAACTCGTACTCCCTTGAACTATGTCGAGGATTTTCTTAAAGACAAAGGATATGGGAACGAATATATCTTTTTGCGAAAAATGGAAAGTTTGGGAATTGCTTGTAAAGGGGTGGCAGAGGAAACCCTTGCGAATATCTCAAGTGATCCTCGTGATTGGGGACTGAATCCTGTAGATGGGAATGATGATGACAAACTGTATAGCCAATTTCAACCGAGAATGGGTGTTGCGGTTGAAAATTGAGGAAAAATGGGAGACTTGTTCAGATCGAAGGAACAAAAGAATCTGTACTCAAAATTGTTGAAGCGTGGGATGATAAACTCTAGAAGTGTGGATTTTGATTTTCTGTATGCTGTGAATGTGAACTTGAGGGAAAAGTTTCGTTATCTTCAACTTGAAAAATTCTGCTCCGACACTACAGAGCCCTATGCTGAACTAACCGCATATTTCTATTCAAATCTTAGCTTTTTGGATGCGAATAGGTTCTCTTTTAGTGTCAAAGATCAAGACTATGTTATGGATATGGAAATGCTGGCAGATGTGTTAAGAGTTGAAAGAGGAAGATATCAACCGATCAAAGTTTCCATTGCTCAGACCACATTGGAACTGGTGAAGGACAGAAGAACAGAGGAGAAGATCACCTACTTAAGGATGAGTGCATTCAACATCTTGCTTCACAAGATTGTGATCAATTGCCTCCGACAAAAATCAATTTTCAAGACTGATGTTTCAAGTTCAAAGGCAAAGCTGATGTATGCCATCCTCACTGGGAAAAGGTTTTCTCTCCCTCGCACTATCATGTTCCACATGTATAGAGCGATGATGAAGGACAAAGGTCAACTTCCTTACCCAAGCCTTGTTACGAAGTTATTCAGACATCTGAATATTCAGCCTCCGCAAATATTTTGTGTTCGATCGTGTGATCATATGGTGGTAGGACTGAAGATGGTGACCAAAATATGTCTGAAGGAACCGAACAAGGAGTTGGAGAAATTCAAGGAGAAGACTTCAATCAAAGCTCATCAAATCTCTTCTTCAAAAGGGAAAGGAAAGGAGCCCTTGGTTGCTTCAAAACCGAAAAGAAGAGCTCTTATTGTGGAAGATGAAGAAGATGATGATCTTACCATGTCGGCCATAGCTTTGAAGAAGCTAAGTTGTACTGTTCCAGAGTCAATGGAACAACGTGAGACAGAAGGAAAGAAAAGAGAAGATCAAGAGGAAAGAGAAGGTCAAGAAAAAGAGAAAAAAGAAGAAGAAAGAGAAGAAGAAGAGAAAGAAGAAGAAAGAGCAGTTGGCGAAAAAGAACCAGAGGAGGAAAGACCTGAAGAAGAAAGAAGAGAAGAAGGTGAACCTGAGGAACATTCTTCTCCACCTGTAGGCATGGAAACAAGGGGAGATCAAGAAAAAGGAGGGAAGTCCTCATATCCTGATGCAAGTGAAGGAGTCAGTCACTCACCTGCAGACCCAGATGACATTTATGCCTCTCAATTTCCAGAAGAAAGTCATGAAGTTTCATCGCCAAACCTGCGAGATTATTCTGATATGCCATCATCTGCAAAACGTGCTGAAGCTAGTACGCAAATCGACAGCTCAACCGATTTTCGCAGAATTATGGATATTCTCTTGGAGATGCGAGATCAAATTTATGCCTTGGGATGCGAGGTTCAAAACTTGCAAAGTGCGAGTCAAGTTTCTTCATGTTCATTGAATGATAAAATCCAAGCCCTCTCTATTCAGATTCAGGCCAATGCCAAGGGTGAGGAGATTGCACAACTGAAGGAAGACTTGAAAAGGCTAGAAGGCATCGTTCAGTCTATGAGAGATTTCCAGCTTGTCCGCATTCCCAAGCAATCTTGACTTTATTCCATTTTCATCTCAACCTTTTTAATGCTGACAAAAAGGGGGGAGAGATGCAAGATTTGAACAATTTGACTTTTAATCGTTTGGTTTGTTGGACTGTTTGTTGGATTGTTTTGATTTGTTTGACTTTGTTTTTGTGTCTGGATGAGAACTGAACTAGACTTGGACTCGACTGCTTCTATTAACTACTATTTATATCTTATGGATGGCTTTATCTAATATTAGACTAACCTATTTTCTGTGGTTGCAGATTCTAGTGTTATTCATTTAGCCATTTATCTCTATAAGATATGCATATGTGTTTGAGAAATGTTTTGTAGGTCAAAGTTGTCCAAATCTGCAGGAAAGTTTTGTCACCATCAAAAATGGGGAGATTGTTGGAGAAATTTCTTGAAGTGTTTTGAAGCTGACAAAACGTTTCCATCGCCTCTAGTCTCGAAGGTTTGCGGACTCGCTATTTAAAGTCTGAAGACTTCTGGACAGCCAGACTCAAGACTCAAAGTCTATCCTCATTAACAATCTCTAATCTGTTGAAGAAAGGTTATCCAGAACTGGATGTTTCATTAAGGATTTAACCTTATCAACTAGAGAATATCTCGTGGTTGGAAAAGACACAACGGAATCCTTTGATTGATCGAGATTGACTCGAAGATTAAGGAACCGATGATTGCCTAAATATTCTTGGAAGGTTCTACTTATGGAAACCGAGATCCTGATTGTATGCGCGAACATGATTAATGGGCTATCGACACATTCCTTTAATAGCTTGAATAATCTTCCTAATTGATTCTGTCCAACGAGTAGATTGGAAGAATTCATTTGGTAAGTGCCAACGGGTATGATGGCATAAAGGAGTATATAAGGAAGACGTTCTAAGTTGTTCGAGGTGTGCGCCATAGAAGAATTCCAAAGTCTGAAGCTCCTTGTTGTTAAACAATTCCTTTGAGCGAAACCTTGTATACAAAAGAGAGTCTATATTTGTGAGAAACCTTGAGGAGGTGTGATAGAACATCTACACTGTGGAATCAAGGAAAAGCTGTGCTGTAACTACTCTTTTGTTCATAGTGAAATCCAACCGATGGGTTGTCAATGCAGAAGAGTGAACGTAGGCTTAGAATAAGCCGAACCACTATAAACCTTGTGTTCAATTTTCTCTTCCTTACTCTCTTTACTTTGATCGTACTTCATTTTGTTAATCAATAGTGAACTTCCTTTCTATCAGTTGCCTAAAATCGCTTCCGTATATCGATAAATTGATTGTGCACCTATTTACCCCCCCCTCTAGGTGCTTATACTAGCTATCTCACTAGGAAGTTCACTTGCTGAATTTATCTCACTTCTCGTTGTTTAACTTTTTCAAGCCCTAACCATGACTATTCAAGCCTAAGCCAAAGTACCTTAATATGGAACGCGTACTAGATGCATAGGGGATACCACTTTGTGAGGTCGCCCTCATAGAATAGAGATACTAGGTTAACTCCAATCCCAATTCTTGGACAAGTATGAAGGAATCTACTACACGAATGTGCAAATGGCTAAGCTCTTGATGTAAGAAATAGTTGTGTTTGATGGTAGATACATACATACATACATACACATATATATATATATATATGTATATATAAGTGTGTTGTGATGTATGCCTTATACTATCACTATTGTTTGTTAATGGTTGTGAGATGTTTATTATGTTTCCGCTTCGGAATAATCAAAAGATAAAATGAATGGGTCGGTGACATGTCCTGAGATGTTGCAAGCAAAATCACCTAAGTGAAAAGCGATGGCGCTAGTTGTCACGAGCCCGAAGTAGGTCAAGGCTTGACATCCCTACCTAGTTCGCTATTGGAGCATGGTGATTATCTGGAGCGATAAAGTGCATTGGGAATTCTAGGATAGTTGGTTATGAAAGACACTCAACACTTATGATTGTTAATTGTTTTCTTGAATAGCTCTTATGGATTCCTGACTTTGGCGTTGGGACTAGCAAACTTTCTTCTAAAACCTTGGTTAGATATAGTTCTATCAAATAAAAGAATGAGCGCCCCATGGACATTACTAGTGCTTTGGCCTAGTGGTATGGGGATTGAATAGGTCCGAGAGCGGCCAAGGTTTGATTCTCGGAATTGGCAATGATACCATGAGAAAGGACACAAGATAATTCCGTAGATGGGGTGAAATGGTTCCGAGATGGTTTAAAAAGTGAAGTGTTGTTAGCAGCTGTCACTAATTGAAGAATTATCAAGTGAAGAAAGTCGAAGAATGTTTTTCGCTGAGCTCTCTGTTTTAGGCCTCAAAATGGAAGAGTTTGAGGGAAAATGCTATTTAAATTGATATATTATTTTACTTCATGACTCATGACCTCTTAGTCTTTGATTATACCACAGATATGCGTTTTCTATTTTGGATGACTCTTAAAGGATTAATTTTTATGCTTGCTATGATCCATGGCCTTAAAGACATTAAGAAAAGGTCACAAATCATAAAGTAAATAATGTATAAATTGAAATAGCATTTAATTTATGGAATACTAGTGTTATGACTAAAATTGGAAAATGAAAAAGTAAATAAAGCTTAAGGTTTAATGTTAAATATCAATTAACTACGATAGTCAACATTGATGCGGAACAGCATTTATGAAATAGCCTAATTTCTTTTAACTCATAAAAATCCTAAAAAGGAATGAATATACCCGTACATATAATTTTTTTTTATGCCATATGGTGAATTCTAAACTACTTTTTACGTGAGCATTAAGTTGTGGCATATGATCTTCGGGGTTTCTTCGGGCTTATCTAGCCGAGGTGTCGTAGTTAGAATACAAATACGTCCTAAACTTAGTAAGATTGGCATTCCGACTTGTTGGATTATTTATAGATACATGACATCGTGAATATACAAAAAGGTCTTAAAAGCCCTCATAATTGTCTGAAGAAGCAAACATTATGACGTTGCTCAGGACAAAACTCACACGGAGTAATTTTTTATAATTTTCCTGACATTTCTTTTTCTTATTGAAGAACAGAGTCGAGTGAGAAAAGCCCTTGTCACACGCTGCTGCCTCATCTCCTTCTGTAGGAGAAACGCAATGGCTCAGCTTTAGGAGGAAAAATCCAATTTAAACGTAAACTCATAAGCACGTTGAATTGCAGGTTAGGGACATCTATTCTTCGATTCCAATGCATTAGAAATCCGGGATGCTGCGTTTCCACTGAATGCATAAAACCTATTTTTTTTTTTTTTTCTCCCAAAGTTCTTATTCCATATGTTTAATCGTTATAGAGAGTAAATTTTGGTAGTGCTTGATGTTGAGCACGTAGAATTGCAGGCTAGGGACATCTATGATGGTGACAATTACGTTGTCCTAGTGACAACAGATAGGCATAATGCATTTGATCGGATTATGGCTTCCATACCTTTCAAAGGCCAGGTCCATTGAACAGCGATATTGCATGGATTTTACCCTAGACAACTTAGTTTATGTTCCTTTGGTGATTATGAAATGGTCCCTACCATTTGAAACTTTTCAGATCCTCAACATAAGGAGCCTATGGTGGTTCGACAGAGCGAAGCACATCACTTCAAATGCTGTAGTGACATCTCCTGACAAAAACTACTGCGAATGAGTCGGTTGCTACATAGAGCAAAGCAATTCGATGTTGAACTTCAATGGTTATCTCGCGAGACGTTCGGACTATTGTTTAGATAGTCCTAATAACATTTTCGTGGTCGAATGAAATACATAAAGATTCATCATGATTTTGGACAGTAACAAGTTCTTCATAGAACTGATCTCCTTGTACATATTCATTCCATTAATTAGGCAGCCGACATTTGGAATATGGCACAACCATCTTAGGCTCCATTCGTTTCATAGAAAATGATTTCTAGGAAAACGTTTTTTGGATTTTCCAGCGTTCATTTCACGGAAAGCGAACTAGTTAAGGAAAATGTTTTCCATTAATGGAAAAAGAACATTTAAAAGTGAGGAAAATGTCTTCCACTTTTAAAAAGTGGAAAACATATTCCATAACTTCTTCCACCTTACTTCTTTTCACCAAACACATTTTCGTTTTATTTTTATGCTTTCTTTTCCCTTTTTCCCTTTTTTATTTTTTTAAAAAATTGAATTTCTAATTTCTTTTCTTTTCTCTTTCCTTTTCATCTTCTTCCTTGGCCTTGGCCGGCCGCCTCCAGTCGTTGACCATGAAGGCGGTCGGCGATCGGCCGCGAGCTAGCTTGAGCCTTACCCTAGGCCGGCAAGGCTCCACCTAGCCCAATCTGGCGAAGCCGAGCTCGCCGAGCTCAGCAAGCTTAGGCCTCATCAGCCTAGGGCAGAGCTTGGGTGCGACTTCCTGATTTTCAGGTTTTGTTCAATTCAATAAGTTGGGCTTTTCATCGACACGCCTACAGTTCTTTTCTCTTAGTTGGTCACTTACGAGATAACTAGCCTATCAGGTGAAGCCGTTAAGGAATATAAGTGCAATAGACTTGAGAATTCAACCATGAATCAACTGCTCAACCGTGCTAATTTGCAAATGTCATTGCAACATTGTCAAAATCAATCAGAGATTAGAGATAGGTTGATTCGACTGAGATATGTGATTAAAGTGTGGGTAATTGCACCTGATCGCAAAATTCTCGTCAATGGACACTTGAGCGTTTTTCTGTCGTTTGGATACCCTGTGTCCGTATTCGAAACCTCGAGATTTCACGATAACCGAGAGTCGCCAATGTGTCAAAAATGTAAATTGTGGCTCGAAATAAATCGACCACGGGTCAATTGCATTGAAAATTTCTAAAAGCTACTCAGCACATTAGATCACACTAAAATCGCACCAAATTGAAATTAACCATGAAATTGAACCTGATTTCAGAAATTGAAAGTTCTGACATGTCATAATTTATTTGAGGAACGTCAACTCATCCTCTAAAGATTTTTCTACAAACTCACATTTTTGACAAAAATTCAACATAGGGCCGTTTTCGACCAAAAAATTCAGTGGACCTTTTTTTATGGCATTTTTGGGATGTAAGTTGGTTCTATTGGCAAGGAAAAATGTCAATTTGATTGAGGACACCTTGGTGGAATTTATAGGGATCGATTTAGGTCCATTTGAAGAGAAATTGATTCAATTTGGGGGAAATTATGTGCAAATTCGTAGGCCATGGTCCATCTCACCTTTTGGACCATTTGATACTTGTTCTAGGGGGGTTTTGTGTGAACAAAATTGGTTGAGGATTGAGCCGAATCAGGTGGGGCCTTGCCAAAGGGACCAAGGAAATAGGAATGGAGACTTTTGGGGTAAGGGGTCCCTCCACTCTTGAGCTGTCTTCTTCTTCTTCTTCTTCTTCTTCTTTAGCAGAGTGCTTTCTCCATTAGAGGCCATTTTTGAGCTCCTAGAGTTGCATAAGAACCGAGCCAGCCACCTCTTTGGCCGTCGCAAGCCGCAGAACCGCCTTGCTCTCGCCACGTCGCCATCATGCCCCTACGTGAGTCGTGCCCTTCCCATGCGCTGTTCCATTGTCCCACATGCCCAGCTGTTGTCCCGAGCCCCCTCAGGCTGCCGTCGAAGCCTAGGTCACCGCCCGAGCTCACCTTCACCACCGTGAAGCTCCGCCGTTGGCCGCCAAGCCCTGCTACTACCCGTTCTCGCCATTCTAGCCCAAACTGCCGCCTAGCTCTCTCCCTTGACCCATCAAGTAGAGTTGAAGCCCTTAGCCAGCCGTGGGCCTTCGAGGCCCATTTCGAACCTTTTCCGGGCCTCATAGGATGTCGCTGCTTCAGAGTTTGTCACCTGTCTCCACATTGCCATCATCATGGACTCACCGGATCGTAAAACTAGTGAGTTTACTCACTAAACTCTACTTATGGAGTTAATGATGGTTAAGGGTTAATTAGTTTAAGTGGTTAGTTAGAATGGATTAATGATTTAATTACTCGTTATTGCACGTTAGGTGGTTAGATCGGCTTAATTAGCAACTAGATTGGTTGTATTATTTATCTAGATTGGTTCGGGATTTTTTCGGGCCCGTTTCGATATTTAATTAGGCTTTTCCGGCCTAAGTTTCTATTTATGGCATTTAATTGTATTTATTTATTTATTTTTAGTATTTATTTAATTATTTATTATTTTCTAAAAATTATACCGAGATAGTCAGTGACCGGAATTTCGTGCTGATTGCAATGGTATGCTTGGTTTACTAAATTGAGTGTTGATTTGTTCAAAGTGAGTGGAAATTGTAATTTTGGTTATTTATCACAAAATTGTGGAATTTTTGTATTTAATCAGAAAATACCGAGTCATGGGTTTTTAATGCCAAAAATATTTTTGGGGACTATATAATGAATGGGATTTTTAAAGAGAAAGATATTGTGTTTTTGGCCCAAGCCAACCGTGTACCCGCACACGATTATGTTATTAGGTATTTTCAATGTGGTGAATTATTAGCTGTGTGAGCCCCTTTGCACGTCAGCTTGTGAGAGTAGTATACTGTATCAACCTATATGCTTCAATACGTTAGCTTATGTGAGTAGTATACATTATTAGCATGTGTGAGCTAAGATCATTTTATCAGCTTGTACGAGCACAATATATATCAGCTATCATCATTTTATCAACTAGTGCAAACACGATCTTGTGGCACCCCCTGACGGCCCCCGATCCGTTAGGGTCACCACAGATACCTTTGTTTTCTCTTGACTTGATAGTCTATTACTCTAATACCATAGAAATTTAATAAGTCCATGAATCCTAAAGTTTTATATCCTTTCCATAGTCCTTGCGCAATTTATATAGCAGAAGCATATCTAACACCTCCCTATTCCATATTCAGAAACAATGCACACCAACTCAACATTTTATAAGTTAAAGCCGAACACTTTTATTTACATAACTTGATGGACGTCATGAGTCGGTACATCAAAATGCCAAGATCTTTCTAAACTTGGCTATTCTAAAAAAGTACTCGACTCTATAACGACTGTGTACATAGGCCCATCAGTTAGTGTCAACGGTCCAAAAAATGCTTCATCTGCTAACCATCACTCTCAATCACACCCAATCCAGTACATCAGCTGGCGGCGGTAGCAACGGCCCCAGCGTACTCCCATCACGGCGAAGGAACACTATTAGGAACTCCTGGAGCATTGGGTCGGCGAGAGGACCAATGTCAAACATGATCAGTATCCTCACTCGAACAAAAACCAAACCTCGTATCTAAGGATGATAGTGTTCAGTACACTCACACTCAAGGTCAACCGGTATACCATAGAATGTGCCGAGGGTGATCGGTAGCAGAGACATATCTTCTAGTTTGAAATATTAGTTCCCAAACGGGGTGAGTATAACCCCTCAACAGGAAAAGATCCATTAAACTATACTATGCAAGCCGTCACGATCCAGTTTTATGCAAGATAGACAAGACAGGTCATCAATGAATAAGTATGCATCTAAACCATATAACTCTTCAATGCAATGACCAATGCAGTTCCAACAGATAAGATGCATCATGTCCAATCACACAAGTCCTGATTATAGGGCCAAACTATTATAACACGTCACATTCCATGCCATACAATTTAGTCACATAACCAGACCACACACACACACTTAGTAGAACCATCAGTTTTTACATTTAAAAGGTTTCATCCCCCAGAGGACCAATGTTTGCGTCCTTCTGGGATTTCACACCCGACTTGGTGTCAGGAAAGCCTCCGGGCATGTATTCATAATACAACCAAGCATCCAGAGCGTGTTGCCTTACACCTCCAAGCATCTTGCATCTCACCTGGCATCACGAGCAATCTCCGGGATGCCATAGACATGGTTACCCCTGCCATCCGAAATTATGTACCGACATACCACCGGGCATCCCAATGCTCCCGAGGAAAACCTCTAGCCATGTATTCATAATACAACCAGGCATCCAAATGGCATTGACTCATTCGAACCTCTAAGCATCCCGACTCCCAGGGTATCATTGACTCGAGGGTCCAACGGTAGCAATTAACATCTTAATTTCCAAAAACATTTTTCAATGCAATTACAAGATGTCCCATGAATCTTCATCAAATCTCAATATTGCATGATATGCTGAATGCCAATATCATCATGTCAAATAACAACTTAAGATGCATTCACCTTTGGGACAAATTGAGCAAATTCGGAACAAAACAGCTCAAACATCACAATGCACAGTTTTAGTAACAATTTCGGAATAAACCCTAAATAAACTCAGAAAATTATGAAATTTTGATATGTTATAAACAAGACCTAAGAAAAAAAATTCATGCAGAACACTAAGTCTAATTCATTGTATATTAAGAGCACTAATTGCTATATTCTTTACTAACATTCTGTAATAGCTTCAAGATTTAACATTTACAGAGAAAATCGTTTCAGTTACCAAAACTTATCTATTTATTCTCAAATTTTTATATGTTATTCCTAAGGGTGTTTCCTACCACTTTCATTAAGGGTTCAAAGTCCAATTCTAACTAGATAATTACAGAAAATTCATGGAATCATCAAAGGTCGTGTTGTTTTCTACGAAACAGTTTACTAATTCTAAGAGAACTACTACTCATTCAAAATTCAGCATCCAACATCCACAACCCAAACATCTCCAAGTCTATTGCACTCGACTAGACTACAACAACACAACATGATATAGGTTAATAGACTTTCACTTGCCTCTAGCTCTTTAGCTCAATTGCAAGCAAAAACAGAGGGCTCAACTCAAAGGCGGCGGATACTAGCGGCATTGACAGCAGCAGCTCGAGCACGGCAGAAGGCAGTCCTTCTCTTCCTCTCGCTGTTCACCCGCTTCACTGCTCACTCACAAACTTTCTCGCTCAATCTCTCTCTCTATCACTCACTCACCCGCTCACTCTCAGTTTCTCTCTTTGCTCAACTTTCGTTCGATTCCTTCTCTCTCCTCCTCACCTGTACGAGCATTTTGTTTCCTTTGTTTGTTGACTAATTCATTCAATAAAATGAGATTTGGTGGTAGCAGGAAATGGTGACACCTCACACGTCCATGCAAGTGATGTGTCCTCTCTTGCTCAATCCTTCCCCATGCGCTGGCCACCGAAGGAGAAGCAACGTGGCTATTGCTGAACTTCTCTCAGTCAACAAAGTTGGAGAAGTCTCAAGGATTGTTGATTGGCTTTGTCGACAATTAAGGGAGAGGTGATGGGTTAATTGGACCAAAGAAGTTGGGGCCGTGCAGTCCTTACTACATGGTCCAACCCCTCCAAAGTTAAATCCTAAGATTTCGGTACATGCATGGGGCATTTCGGTTTCATGGTTTCCATGGGAATTAACTAATCTCTTCCTATCCAGTCCACTTCATGTACAAGTACGTGACTGAAACTCTTGCGTGAAGAAAGAAATTGGCAAGGCTGCATGGGGTCGCGACAATGTAGATAGGAGGTTCGGTCCAATAGATAAAATAACATGGCCGTTGGTGAGATTGTTCATATGGCCATTCAAAGACGAATTTCTTTTTCTCCAAAAGTAAATATTTCGGGACGTCGAGTGGCGATGAGACTTGGCCAAATGTGGTACCGACAATACTCCCGCCGATTACTCATGGCCGTTGCATATTTAAGAGTCGTCGAAATTTCCGAATGCCATATATATTAGCTTATGTTACCTAAGATCGTTTTATTAGCTTGTGAGAGTACGATCTATATATTTATCAGCTTGAGCGAGCTAAGACCATATATTGTAGCTTGTGTGAGTAGTACTGGTATCAAGGGAATTGATATATGGTGTTGAATTAATAGATAGTACTGTTGGTATCGAATTGAGCTGATTGATTGATTGATCAATGATTTGATTAGAGTTTATTGGTTGAGATCGTGAATTGTACTGACTTGCAGGAAGGAACTGAGGCGAGATAAGTCCTCTAGCTTGTGTGTGCATAAGCGTCCCATAGGCGTATTTTGTTCCTAGTCGGAGTTTAGGGGGTGAACTAGCTTAGACATCGTCTCACATTGTTGTGGGCTAATATTTTCAGGTCCTTAAATGATGAATCCTCCTGAGCATTTTTGCCGTCCCACGAGGGTCACTGAGCGGGTTTCTATTTATCCCGATCCCAGAAGTCACTGGGTCTATGAATTTGTAGTAACCACTGTCTGGGTCAAAGAGAATCCACCTCATGGAATACCTCATCGATTTAGAGCGTGATTCTGCTACGGACCCAATGGTTTCTGGGTGGGTCCCCTTAGCACTTTTGATATCCCCACTATGGTAGTTGATACTGCTCTAGATGAGGATCCAGTTAACCCTCCCGATGGTGTGGTGGATCCACCACCCTCGGCGCCTGTGGAGACTAAAGAATCAGCGAATGAATCCAACTAGCTGGTCATAGGACAACTTTGTTTTGAGGATCGATCTTTTGTAGATTTTGTGAATATAGACTAGTTTGTAAATGACCTAGTCTACTGTGTATAAAGGTATGTTGTGGTTTTCAAAATTTTGGCCCTGCTTTTCTATCCCATCTTTGTGTTGTCTAGAGATTTATTTATTCGCTTCCGATACGCATTATAATGAACGGGTCAGCAACGCATCCTAGGACGTTGCAAATTTATCGACCACTAAGGGATAGGCACGTGCTCGAGGATCTAGGCGTGACATCTCCACCCGAAGTGGTATCAAAGCTGGTCGATAGTTTGAGTGATAAGGTGCAATAGGTTTATGGGATAGTTAGTAGGATCGGCCTTTATTCCAAGCTTATGGTTGTCAGTGATAGTTGTTTGGTAGATTGTTTGTTGGGATCGCTCAATTACTAATGTGTGGATTGGAAGGCAGGTTTCTTTAAAGAATCTGCATAATAAGCGATCAGGAGCAGAGGACTCTTAGGAAGAGAATCGTTGGACTTGCTACTCGGGGTGGAACGCCAACAAGGGTCGGTACCCGAAGGGGTTGTGGTAGAGCTCCAACTCAAACCAGCACAAGCATAAGAGTATAGTTGCAAGTCGGTACTGAAAGTGTAGCAGCACCGAGCGATCCTAGGTTTGATGGGATCGTTCAGGCACTAATGACCATTGGGAACTTGTTGGGGCAACAAGCACAAGACCAAGCTGATGCTATTGTCGTTGACACTACTGTCGCTAGTGCCGTTACTGCTGTTGTTGCCACACCTACTAAGGTCCAGCATGGAGATGTGATCGGGGAGCACGCTACCGCATTTGGGTCAAGATTCGATCCCAACAGAGATAGCAATTGGTTGGGGAAGAAGCCGATGTTAGATGAAAGGTGCCCCATTCCACCTAGTAGGAAGAGTAGGAATAGAAAGTCAATGTCCAACTCAAATGATGTGTGTCGTGTCTGTAGGAAAACACATGGATCTGCCCCGTGTTGTAAAAAAGAGAGGACTTGTTACGGGTGTCGCCAATACTGCCACCCGATCAAAGACTGTCCGCACAAGTAGATGGGACCATAGTTGTTACTGCCACCACTGTTGATAGAATAGAACAGAGGAAGTGCGTCGCATAACACACAGTGGGGTATTTGGAACAGGCTTCTAGTGCAAGGAATGGTGCATGCCGTCACCCGATCGGAGGCAAAGGACTCACTAGATAGGTGCCAAGTTTTTTTTGGGTGATTTTATCAAGGTAGCGTAGTGAAATTTTTGTGAAGGTTGTAGAATTTCAGTTTGTTGTAATAAAATTATAGAAAGAATAATCACTATCTAGAGTTGTACTGAGTAGTTGCTTGTGTATAACTTTGACGTTATATAAGAAAAGAGTTGGCTCATGGAGCATTTTGTGATAATGAATTGTTGTCGTGACGTATTCCAATTTAATCTATTAGCATGTGGAAGTTTCGAGTTTATTAGGAGTCGAGGAGGACTCTTGGTTACCTTAATGTCGTTGCTTGAGACAACCCATTTGTTAGACGAGGGTTGCCAAAGTTACCTGGCGACTGCCGCAAATACGATAGTTGATGAGCTAAAGATTGAAGACATCGCAGTAGTTCAAGAATTTTCGAATGTGTCTCCAAAAGAATTGCCAAGTCTACTGCCAAAGAGAGAGATAGAAATTGTGATTGAATTAGTGCCCAAGACAAAGCCAATCTCTAAGACTTCTTACCGGATGTCGTTGTTTAAGTTGAAGAAACTGAAGGTGCAGATGCAGCAATTGTTGGATAAGGGATTCATACGTCCTAGTGCATTACCTTAGAGAGCACCAGTTCTATTCGTGAAGAAGAAAGATGGTTTGTTATGCTTGTGCATTGACTATCGTCAACTCAATCAGGTGACGGTCAAGAACAAGTATTAGCTCCTGAGAAATCAATGACTTGTTTGACCAGTTACAAGGAGCATCGATATTTTCAAAGATCGACTTGAGGACAGGGTATCATCAACTGAAGATCAGAAAAGATGACATACCGAAGTCAGCATTTCATACTCGATATGGGCATTATGAGTTCACTGTACTGTTGGTATCGAATTGAGCTGATTGATTGATTGATCAATGATTTGATTGGAGTTTATTGGTTGAGATCATGAATTGTTCTGACTTGTAGGAAGGAACTGAGGCGAGGTAAGTACTCTATCTTGTGTGTGCATAGGTGTCCTCTAGGTGTATTTCGTTCCCAGTCGGAGTATAAGGGGTGAACTTGCTGAGATATCGTCTCATCCTATCATGGGCTAATATCTTCATGTTCTTAGATGGTGAATTCTCCTTAGTGTTTTGGCCGTCCAATGAGGGTCACCGAGCGAGTTTCTAGTTATCCCAATCCTGGAAGTCACTGGGTCTATGAACTTGTAGTGATCACTGTCTAGGTCAAAGAGAATCCACCTGATAGAATACCTCATCAATTTAAAGCGTGGTTTCGCTACGGACTTAATGGTTTCTAGGTGGATCCCCTTAGGACTTTTGATATTCCCGCTATGATAATTGATGCTGCTTTAGACGAGGATCCATTTGACCCTCCCGATGGTGTGATGGAGGACCCGTTGCCCCTAGCGCCTGTGGAGACTAAAGAATTAGCGAATGAATCTGACTATGTGGTCATAGGACAGCTTTGTTTTGAGGATCAATCTTTTGTAGATTTTGTGAATATAGACTAGTTTGTAAATGACCTAGTCTACTATGTATAAAAGTGTGTTGTGACTTTCAAAATTTTGGCCTTGCTTTTCTATCTCATCTTTGTGTTGTTTGGAGATTTATTTATTCGCTTCCGCATGCAATTAAAATGAATGGGTCGATGACGTGTCCTAGGACGTCGCAAATTTATCGACCACGGAGGGATAGGCATGCACTCAAGGATCGAGGGGCGTGACATTAGGCCTCACCAAATTCGGCGAGCTGGGCGAGACTCGAACCTCGCCCGAGCTCGCCAAAGGTTTGCCGAGCTTTGGTGAGCCGCAAGCTCGTCGGATTTGGCAGCGGAGCTCGAGCTCCCAATCCAAGCAGGCTCCTAATCTAGGTGAGCTCGAGCTCCGCCACTAGCTTTGGCGAGCTCGCGGCTCGCCTAGATTGGCCAAGCCTCAAGCTCGCCGAATCTGGTGATTACGTCTTGGTCGACCATTAGGCAGCCAACCATCATTAGGCATGCAGTGGCGAAGGAAGGAGGAGGAAGGAGGAGGAAGTAGGAAGGAAAAGAAAAAGGAAAAAAAAGAAAAATAAAAATAAAAAAATTTCGATTTTTTTAAAACATAAATAATTAAAAGATTATTTAAAAATATAAAAAAATGTTTTTGGTCAATTAAAAATATTAAAATTCAATTTTTTGATAATTTTTCCCAACCAATTAAATTAACTAACGAACAGTGGAAAATATCTTCCACTCAAAGTTCAAGTTTCAATCGAACACCGGAAAAGATAGTCATTTTCCAAGAAAATGATTTCCTAGAAAATATTTTTCGAAAACATGATATTTTCGTGAAACAAACGGACCCTTAGTTACTTAATCCACAAACTCGAAATACTAGACCACCTTGTATGAGAGGTTAGAAATTGAATATGTACTCTTCAACTCACTATAAGATCATGATTGCTAATTCAGCCCATTACCCTCTCTGATCTACAGAGAATCAACCCAAAGTTTGTTATCGAGAAATCCAAATTGTTTCCTGCCTCATAGGCACAGAGTTGATTTGAACTCCAGTTAAGTGCCTTATGAGATTCAACAGCATTGAATATGAGGATGACCAAGAAGGGGACTCTTCAAGTAATGTAGATAATCGAACCATGATGCCTCTGCCCTTGATGTCTCTCCCACAACCGATACTCATTGTTCTTCCAAGTGATATATTGAGGTAAGAGAGCCCTCGATAATCCAGCAATGACCCCATTTGACAGAATCAGTCACTGCCACTTTCAATGGCAATGGAAAACAGGCTAGCTATATGGGGACTTCTTTTAGTTCTTTTGGTCCCTGACATAGTTATGAACCATAATATGAAATTGTCCAAGTGCACAAAGCATAGGGAGAGCGAGAGGGAGAGAGACACGCACTTACACACACAAATGGCGAAAGTACTAAAGCTTGCTGATTTCCCAAACTGAAAATGAGAGAATCCATTAAGAAACAATCAGAAGAAACATTGGATTAGAAAATCCATCCACAGAAAACTACAGGCATACATGTCATTCGTTTATGCCTGCAAGTATTACACCATGACCAATCTCAGGACACAATACACTAGTTATTTAACAGGAGTGGTCGATGACCGTAAACACATAAGCGTGTATTCAAGGTCTTCTCATGCGGCAAAAACAAGAACGTCGTCCTTCTTTGCAACGCGGCTCTTTCTCTTATCTTTCAAGGAACGTACGCCTGCGGTTTTTCCCTTGCGTGGCCGAAAGAAGAACACCCTTTGGCGGAGTCCTCTTTTTGTACTCCACTTTCATTCATAAGGAGTCCCTGTACGGCGGTTGCTTTTGCAGGAGATAGAAAAATCGCTTCTTTAGGGCCAATTACAAATACAGCGGTGCCCAAGCATCACGTGATTAGACGTGTCTGTGGACTGCACCACAGACACGTCTCTCTGGCTCTCCCTGGCTCTGTAAGGAGAGTCGAGAGAGGGAGAGAGTGCGCCCCACTCTGCGTTTCACTTCGATCCTGTCAAATATCAAAATTATTTGTTCTTGCCTTGTGGCTTTTTCCGAGGCTCTTTGCCAAAAAGGCTAACATATATAGCTGGATGGAATCTCCTTTATTCCAGTCAAGGCAGCAAAATGTCATGTCACGCCTCCAAATTATGAGAGAGAGTGAGAGAGTACAATAATAGCATGGCCATGTGCAACCTCCGCTAAAGTGAGACGGTCTGCTTCTCTTTTACACATTTGAAATTTTTCTATATGTTTTTTCTTTTCTTATTTATCAATTCTATTTATTGTACTCTCTCTCTCTCTCTCTCATAGTTTGGAGGCGTGACATGACATTTCGCTGCCTTGACTGGAATAAAGGAGATTCCATCCAGCTATATATGTCAGCCTTTTTGGCAAAGAGCCTTGGAAAAAGCCATAAGGCAAGAACAAATAATTTTGATATTTGACAGGATTGAAGTGAAACGTAGAGTGGGGCGCACTCTCTCCCTCTATGTTCAATACATTACATCTTCTTTGCCTTTTATCGGTATTAAAAGGTCTCAAACAAATAAAAACCAAACTCACGGGTTCGAAAGCATATAGAGGCTCCGGAAAATCCAGTAAGGAATTATTCTAAGTAATATGAATAGTGAACAGTGAACAATGTTTTCCCTAGTATATTACTACAGTAACTTGCTACAGTATTTGTCAATTACATCATCTTCCATCACGGGCATTGTAATCATAGTCTGAGTCATCAGAACTATGTGACTCTACAAGAAGATGTTCTTTGTATTTTTGTTCAAGCTCAAGTTTGATATCAGAAAGGCTTTGGGTAACTTGTGCTGTTGAGGCATTCCACTTATTCCTTGTATTTACATCATTTGATGAGGATGCTTCTTCATGGAGGATTTTGGAGTGTCGGCAACCCAAGTTGGCTAAGGCCAATTTGATGGTTGAGCATAGTAAATTGTGCCCATTCCAAGGAATAAGAACAAAGGTTCTTGATAATAGGAATCTTGAGAGAAAGGGCCTCCCATTGGGCATAGGAGTGTTGAGATGATTATGCAGGGTTGTCCATATCTGTGAATGACTGTGCTAGGTCGTATGAATCTGCCATAGCATGCTAATGTGATGGAGGGGTCCTTGCTTGCTCGAAATTTCTAAGTGTTTCTTTGACTTCTGGTGCAAGGCTATAATGGTTCCATGCAGTTGGTACATTATAGTTCCATACATCTTCGAGAATGGTCTTGTTTTCTTGACATAAAATTCTTTGAAGTTCTTGATATTGGTACTCATAGCAACCAACACAATTAGCAAAGGATTTGTACATATGGGCGTCCTTAAGGTGTGGGTGAGGTTTATAGGATGTGGTTCATATATTTTGTGGTGCATTAATAATGGTGCCATTGTTTCGCATAAAAGCCCATGGTTTACGAAAAAAACATGACAATATGGATCTCTAGGTTTGGATGAATAGTTCTCAATTCTTGCTATAAGAGGTGCTTCTAGTGAGTGAGAGGATAAAACCAATTGAGGAAAGCCAAGAGATTTCTGTCGCTTTCTTTTTCAATGTTTTGTCCAAGTGAAGATATCCTGGTTTAATTGGCAATGAACCTTCTGGTTGAAATCTCAGTAGCTATTAAATACTTATTAGTTAAGGATAACAATAGCCATCAAAGTTTGTCAGGGAAGTCATCTTCCTTCTAGATTAGAGGATGTATGAATGAATACTGGGAGTTTAATAAAAAAAGATAAATGATTGAACCTCCATGGAGCCTGAATAGATCCATGTGGCATTGCCACATGAGATTGTCAAGATTTTCTATGAAGCTATCATTCTACACTTGTTCAATAATCTTCTAGGGGTATTCCTATCTTGTCCAATCTTGCATCCTCACAATCTTATACTTTTTGTTATGATGAAAAGTATGGAAAGCATGCCTCATGATATACATGTTGAGTTCTGCAAATGCCTTTGGCTTGGATAGGAAGTCAGCAAGCACGTTCTTCTTTCCAGTGATGTATTTTGTCTCAAATGAATACTTTAAAAACCATTTGGGCTATTGTAGCAGTTGAGAATGTGGAATCTACTTCTGTTTGAACTTGGTAATCTAGAGAAAGGATGCCATGTCTAGTTCCACCAGGAAGTGATGACCAATGAGATTGAATTCAAACTTTTTTTATTCCATTCTTTACAGCCAAGATTTCTTTAAAAGTGGAATGGTAGTGTATTTTAGCTTGGGAAAACTTTCCACTTTTGTAAGCACAAAGGTTTCGCTTACCATAAATTTATTCAAACAATTTATTCAAATAATATGGTTACTCAGTATTCGTCACTAGCATTAGTTTGAATGACTCTTTTCCTTGTGTATGGGATTTGTAAGGGAGGAAGAGCCTGCATGAGTTCTTTCAGCTCTACTACAGGACTTGTTTGAGCTTTTCCCTTAGGAGGGGGTTTTTCTTTAGCATTGATTGCAACGGGATTAGCAATTTGGTAATATTCAAGACGAAGTCTTTGAGATAATTAATTATCCCTAGAAATTGCTGAACTTGCTTTGTTGTGAAGTTCTCTGCTGGAAACTTTAATAGTTTCTATGCAACGTGTCGTTTTGGATAGTATGTTCCTTTGTTAAGGTGCATACCAAGTTTCTATTTGGGCAATATTCATCTTTCTTTGAGAAAGCATAATCTCATATTTATTCATGAGATCTGCAAATTGCCTAGGAAGTTGTCAATGTGATTCCTCATTAGGGCTATAGAGTAGGATATCATCAATGTATACTGCTACACTTGTCAGGATAGGTCGAAAACTTCGACACATGACCTTTTGGAATAAGGACGGGGCTACTTTTAGGCCAAAAAGGAATAACTTTCAATTGAAAGTGTTGGTTTTGAATGCAAAATCATGTCTTGGGTTTGTCTTCAGGATAAATGTCCAATTGCCAAAATCCAACTTTGAGATCAAATTTGGAATAGATGTGGGCTTTGGATAATCCCACAAAAAATGGAATTTTGAGAGAGTAAAGGAAACTTGTCATCTTGGAGAAAGAGGTTAAGAGGCTGGTAGTTTATTACTAACCTCACCTCTATTTTGCTTAGCTCACTTATTGACATAAAAAACTTCACAAGCACATTGAGAATCTGAGATTTCAATAAGACATTATTGCAATAATTCTGAGCATTCCTTTTGAGTAGAAGCAAGATGTTTTAGGTTCATTCCCATGTGTCTCACCTTGGTGGGATTTATGTCTTCATTTTTCTTGAAAGGAAGGCAGACAAAAAACTCTAGATTTTTTCACAAGAAATGAGAACATTATGAGAGAATTCAAAATGTGATTCTAAACAGGATTCTAAAAGTTTTTGCAAGATTGGATCCAGCAAACTCATCTGGATAGAAAAGAGTCTTTGAATATTGAAAAATTCAAAAAATTGTTTTTTATACTTTAGGCCATTTATAGGAATGATTTGAAGTTGCTAAATTTGAGTCATGATATCTCAGCCAATAATCAAATCTTTATTTGGGAGACTGGATCCAAAGACTTTGGTGGTTATACAACACTAGAGGAAAAACTGGATGGTTATTGGCGCTGTTTACACGCTTGTGGAAAAAATATCTCCCGAGGCAAAATTGAAATACCGAACACAAAAAGTCCAATATTTTTCAAGAACTTTGGTATCTAAGATTGACGAACTAGTACCAGTATCACTAAGAGCAATAACTATGACAGGTTTGGCAAACCTGGAATTGAGGATTTTAATAGGAAAATGAGGACAATGAACTTGACTCAAATATATATTAGGTTCATGTTTTGAAGAAGTGAGGAATATATGAAAAAGATCTTCAGCATCTAAATTGAAATCAGTTTCACTAGGAGTTTGATAACAAGAATTGACATAGAGGGTTTGTTCAGATGGATTTTCATCAGCCGAGAACAATGATTCAACATCATCATTTTCAAGAGAAACACCAATTTCAGTTTCAATGTGATGTATCAGGGAGTTCTCAACCTTTTTGCCTGAAAACAATTCTTAGAAAAATGGCCCATCTTGTTGCAAATGAAGCATTGAGTTGATTTCTTGTGACTAGAACAATCCTTCTTTTTTCACAGAAATCTCATTTTCTTCTTTCTTCGGTGATGCTTGGATCCATGGGGCCTAGATCTTTCCCTTAGGTATTTTTTGAAATGTTTCATTTTCTCTAAGTATTTTCTGCAAGAGCCATCACAATCTCTTTTTGAGCATTTGATCTTCAAATTCTAGCGTGAGCAAGCTCCATCAAGTTCTTGATTGTCTTTGAGATAATTCTTGATCATTTGGCACTTCAGACATAAATCATCAAGACATAAATGGATTTTTTGATGTATTTCTCCTAAAGGAATATCCACGATTCTTTTTTGCTTGTTGAGAAAAGATTTCTTGACCTGTTGGGATAACTCTCTAGGAATAAAGGCTAAGAACATCTGTTTCAAGTTGGCATTGGCTCTAAGGCCATAGAAGAGTTTAAGCATTTATCGGTAATGCTTATCAAGATGCCTCTTTTAGAGAGAACAACATTTCCTTTCAAAGAACTCTATTCTTTCGATTTCAAGGAGGTCAGCAAGTTTGCCTATGAAGAAATTGTAGATAATAGCAATAGCTTGGCCAAAGTTTGTCACGGGCATCAGTTGTAGTTGGTCTTGTTCAGTAATCAATTGTTGCCAATGTTTAAGGTTTCCTGTAAACCTTGTGACAAAATTAAAGAGAACATCATACTTATCATGATTTGTAAGGGCTTAAGTGTTCAGCCAAGTATAAAATTATTTGAATCTTTCTAGCCATTTCAAGTATGGAATGTCATCAACAATAAAGAACTATTTAGAGAAAGTGGAAGCTTGGGATGAATTATTTGGCTGAATGACCTATGGTTTTGAAGGGTTTGATTCCATTTCTTGATATGGCGGTTGTTTCATAAGTATCGAAGAAGTGGTTGGTATAACAGGAAAATATTCAATAAGAGGAATTTCAAATGAGGAGGAGGATGAGAAAGATACAGAGATTTGCCTTCTTAGCAAAGTAATGGATGAATCAGAAGATTTGAATCTTCTTTCTTCAAGGAGTTGGATTTGCCTTTTGAGCTTATTTATTTCAACTTTTGGACTCTTTAGATGATGATAACCCAGTTGTTGCCCATATTCCAAAGTGTGAAGCATTTTATGAAAATCTGAAAGTATCTTCTTGATAGTTTCATCATACCTTCTAAGATCATTTTGCACATCGATAGTTTTGAAAGCATTATTATGTGCCAAAAGAGTTTCTTATTTCCAATTCAGGACAGCTTCAGCAACTGGGGTTCTTTTTTGCCTTCCATTTTCGTCCACATTAGTGCAAGCAGGGATTTTTGGAACATGACGGTATCTCCCTTATGGGTCAATAAATTCCTTGATGGCTAGAAAGGAAAGTCTAGAGCTTTCTCGGACTAGTGGAGGAAAATATGTTTCTTGGAACATGGAGATAGAAGGATTAACTTCCTTCTTATTCTGACTAGGTGTTGTTTCGTTTGGAGAGTCAAGTGGGTACGAATGCTTTCTTGCCCACTTAAGAATTGGTTTGTAGAATAGAGAAACAATAGGCTTTTTACGAAGTGGGGATGGAGGAGACGAAGGTGCTATGGCTGGTGGTGATGGTGGTGACGCCTTATAAGAAGGTAATGGTGATGGAGCATAAGAAACCATGAACTAAAATTTATCACATTCACTAAGAGTGTCAATGGAGGGATCTCAATTTAGGTATCTGTGGTACAGGTTATCTTTAGCCTTTTGAGTCTTTCGCTTGGGTTAGTTTTTGTAACCTTGTATCCAAATTTCAATGTAGCCCTTTCAGAACTCCAGTTGGTCTCTTTCTTAAAGGTCCAGATCCATTTCACAAGAGCACCCCAAACTACAGACTCCATTGCTGCCACTCTCCATTATCAAATGATTTATCGAGTGCAGAACCATGCACTCAATCTCAATTTCCAAAATGGAAATGAAGATGCCCTGTTCATGCCCATGCAAAATGACCAGGCCTCTTGCATGTTTTTGGCTTAATGGTTGAAGGGGGAAGAGAGACAAAGAAACTTTGCTTGAACTACATATATTGTTGAGAGTTTATGATCTCTAGGAAGTCGACCATGTTTGTCGTTTCTATGCACGTTATCCTTTTCGATCTGTTCCCTTCATCCGTATGTTATTCTATTTATGTATCTATATGGTTGGTTGCTTAGAAATGAATCCATATCTCTTTGGACCAATTTACCTCAGGGTTCATCTGTTTGTTGTCAGTGGCAATGCACTTATTATCTCGACGAAGTCTATTTCTTCTCAATTAAGGCGAGTCACATTTTCAAAAACAACGAGACTTGCACTGGCCAATCTTGTTGAGGCATATGCTACTTAATGGTTTTTATGGGTGGGCTGCCCATGTTGGGCTAACCCAGCCCATAACTTACTAATTGCCAAAAGGCAATTACAAGGAGTTTACGTTATTAAGAGAAAGAATAAAGTGTGTGTTCTTAAGAAAAGACTCATAACTTCTCTCTCTCTCTCTCTCATAGAGGATAGAAGAAGAACTCTTTCTCATGATGTTGCAATCTAAGCATTTAATCTGTAGAATCACGGTATGTTCATTGTGTGTTATAGGGGTGAGCATGGTTTTAGGGTAGAATTTGAAAGATGAGAACTAGACTGGTGGGAAGATATAGGTTCTAGGTTTCAAGGTATGTAGAATTGGTTTAAGGTTCCAAAGAATGAAGAACCTGTTTCAATGGGTAGGTTTCAAGTTTTTAGTTCAAGGAACCTGCCAGTAATTTGTAATCCTAGAACCTAGAACTAGTTTTAATGTTTTTTGTGGTCATGTCTTCACGAGATCTTGCGATATTTTATGCTGTTTGATGATGAGTGTATAAACTAGAAGCACCCGTCTAAGCTTTATGACTAAAACTTTTACTTTATTAATGTTCATTTGTTTGTGTATCTAAATATAAGTTATGATGAATGAATTGTAGTAGGAACTGGTGGTCATTAAAATTTTTAATTCATTGCAATGGTTCAATTGATGATATAGAAGAAACCTAAGTTGACCTTGGAATATGTGATAGAATAGATTCTAAGTTCTAAGGTATGTGGGGTAGGTTCCACATTAAAAAAAAAAAATGATAAACTTATTCCAACGAGTAGATTCCAAATTCCATGTAGAGCCTATATGGAACTTGGAACCGCTAAGCTTATTTTGTGATATACCTATTCGATTAGCATTTGCAGAATTTCTGGGCATGTTTCTCAATTTTGAGCTTTGGTATTTAGGAATCCATTTCCATCACTACTAAAGTCAACTTAAATTTTTAGAAATCGGGAGACTCGTTATTGACAACATTGTAGACACATGATAAGTAAAAGCCATGTCATATTATTTTAGTGTAGCATTGTGATTTACACAATATTGCCCCCCCCCCAATTTACAGCATTTTGATCTACTCCATTTAGCCAAAAAGGCTTAGGGTGTTTTGTTACTATAATTTGCTTCGTATCTTAATACTAGCGGACAAGATAATATTTAAGAGATCAAAAGAAATTACGAAAAAATTAAGAGAGACATCAAGTATTCGTGTCAATATATATAAAAAAAAAGTAAAATAAAATAGAATCAATACTTAAATTTGAAAATTGAACACAATGCCGCTCGAATATGATGGGAGAATTATAAAAAAAAGTCCAAAAATTTGATGGCCAAAAATTGTTAATGTGGATGCTGATGGTCTTACGAGGTGCAATCGGCACAAATGCAGATAATATATAATATTATTTTAATATTTTTCAATTTGTATGTATTTTTTATTTTATTTCTTTTTCCTTGTTTCTTTTGTTTCCCGCTGCAGTTGGTGAGTTGTGGCCGCCAATGGTCGCCGGCCACCAGGTGAGGGTCACAAAGCCCTCACCTAGATCTGGACTAAGGCAGCCATAGAAGCAGGTGAAAACACATGAAACCGGAAAGCAAGCAAGCAGGGAAGCAGGTTGAGAAATCAATCTCGTGAAGGAGATAGAAACATGCACAATGTAAACTTTGGTCGCCATTGAAATGAGTCCTCACAAGGTCGCTCCTCTTTGCTTCGCTTCTCTCCTCTGTTGGCTCTGACTGCGTGTGTGGGTTGATGCGAAAACATTGACAAAGGGAACTGAGAAGAGCCTCCATTTATGTAGTTGATGAAAAAGCTCACAATTTGTGAATGATTTTTCATATCACTTAATTTACAAATTGTACATGCTTATAAAGAAAAGGAAAAATACAATGTTTGACAGATCAAGAACCATGGAATGCCAACTCATTTACAGTTGGTATGCTAATATGATATTCAAAAAGATATCAAAAAGATTTCATATCCTAACGCACCCCTGCAAGATGGACATTCCATCGGAAACGCCCATCTTGTCTCATAATTGTATTGTCTGCGGCCTTGATAACAGTTTCGTGAGAATGTCGGCAAGTTGATCACGGGTGGAAATATGAGAGACTCGCATCTTGCCGGCTTTAACAAGTTCCCGAACAAAATGGTAATCTATCTCATTGTGTTTCATTCGGCAATAGAAGACGGGATTTGCACAAACATAAGTAGCACCTATGTTGCCGCAATACAAGCTTGGTGACGTGTCTATGTAAATGCCAAGTCTTTAATTGAGAACTCATTAGAGAGAGCTGTGATGAAGTCTGAAACAAACTTTTGGTCACTTCCTGTGATAATGAGATCATCCACGTACACTAAAAAATAGGCTTGAACACCACCATGAGGGTAAATGAACAGCGAATTATCATTCTTTGAATTGGCAAATGAATTTGTGAGAAGGAATGAACTTAGTTCATTATACCAAGCCCATGGAGCTTGTTTTAACCCATATATGGCTTTGCGAAGTTTGCAAATGTTTGTTGGTTTTTATGGGTCTTTAAAACCAGGCAATTGTAACATGTAAACCTCATCCTGAAGAGTTCATTGGAGGAAGGCATTGTTGACGTCCATTTGTCTCAGTATCCATCCACACATTAAAGCCAATGATAAAACCACCTGAATAGTATTTGGTTTGATGACCGGGTTAAATGTATCGATGTAATCAAGGTTTAGTCGTTGGTGAAATCCTTGGCCACAAGACGTGCCTTGTACCTCTCAATACTACCGTCCACACATATTTTTATCCGATAAACCGAATTGCAACCTACAACATTCAAAGATGGATCAAAAGGTATTAGTTCCCAAGTCCCGTTATGAATAAGGGCATTGATCTTAGCTAACATTGCTTCACACCATTGAGGATCGCACATAGCTTGTATAATTCCCATTGATTCTACAGTCAGTGGAAGTGGATGTTTGGTAATGATGTGGTTGATTTGTTTGGGCTTGAAGTATTATTTTGGGATCTAGCGGTCATTTTGTGAATTCTTCTAGGTGGATTTTTGGGTGTTGATGTTGGTCATTATTGATAGTGGCAATTGGGTTTTCAAGAGGTGGCATTTGTTGGAATTGATTTGAAGGTTGGGAAGTCGATGAGGATGCAGCAAGGGATGGAATGTTGCTTCGAGGGGGCACTTGTGCAAATGGTCCAATGTTTGGCACTAAAACTAGAAGTGAAACAGTAGGTGGAGGAGATGAACTTTGAGGGGTTGACAGGACACTTTTAGTATTGAGAAGTGTTTGGTACGGAAATGTATTTTCTTCAAACACAATATGACGTGAGATATAAAGATGATTATTTTGTAAATCAAAACATTTATACGCACTTTGTGACAATAAATACCCTAAAAATATACATTGTCGAGAGCAGGACATAAGTTTATTTGTGTTGTATGGATGTAGTCACAGATAGCAAAGACAACCAAATGTGCAAAGTTTTTTTTTTCTTAATTGGGAGCCATTTGGAATAATGTTTGAAATGGTGAATGCATATTTAGAACGGGTGTTGGCAAACAATTAATGAGCTATGTAGAAGTTTGAAAAGCATATGACCAAAAGGAATGTGGTAGATTTACTTTCTGTAATAGGGCGAGTCCGGTTTCAACTATGTGTTGGTGTTTTCTTTATGCATTTCCATTGTGTTCCGGTGTGTGTGGCAGTGTAGTTAGATGGGAAATTCCATGGTTGGCAAGAAAAGGTTTCAAGTTTTGAAATTCTCCACCATCATCCGAGTATAAATTTCGAATAGAGACAGAAAATTGTTTTTCAACTAAGCTTTTGAAATGTTCAAAAATTTGGGTAACATCTATTTTTTTTTTCTTATAAGACAAAGCCAAGTGTAGTTCGTATAGTGGTCAACAAATATAAGATAGTAATAAAAACCATCAATTGAAGCAATTGACACAGGACCCCAAACATCGGAAAAAATAATACCAAGCGGAAAATGACTCACAAGAGTTGATACCCCAAATGGAAGTTTGTGACTCTTATTGCATTGACACATATAACAGGATAACTTAGAGCCTACGATTGACTCAGAAGAAAAACGAGTTGGAAAATTATTAAGAACATGACTTAATATACGAAATGAAGGGTGACCTAGTCTATTGTGCCAAACCATCGAGTTTGTCCGCTTACTGACAAAGGCTGTGAATTTTGGATGAGTGTTTGTGAGAGGCATCCGATACACACCATTGCTAAGCCCTCCTTGAAGCAACATCGCCCCCGTGCGAAGGTCCTTCATCAAAAAATAATTGGCAAAAAATTCGGTAGATGAGAGGTTATTGCAACAAAATTGTGAGACGGAAATCAGGTATTTTGTACTATTAGGTGCACATAAAACATTGGTTAATTTAAAGGATTGGTTTGGATAGGATAAGTAGTAGAACCAATGTGACTAATACGCAAACCTATGCCATCACCAATGATGATCTTGTCGGGGTCTTCGTACTTTGAGTGAGTGGTGAGGTTGTTGAGATTGCTTGTGACGTGATGTGATGCTCCTGAGTCTAGTAGCTAGCCATTTTCTTGATGTGGAGCTGTTACAACATGAGCAGTAGGTTCGTGGAGACTATTTCGAATGCGAAAACAAGATTTTGCCAAGTGTCCATATTGATCGCAAAATTGACATGTTAGATAAGGCTCTTTGTTGTCCTGATCAAAATACCTCCTATGAGAAGGTCCACGATGCTAGTTAGATCTGGAATAATTTTGATGACAGCTACGATTGTTGGGCCAACGAGAGTTGCTGCCTATGCCACAGCTTCTATTGCTGTAGTTGGCTGTGACTGGTGCCGATTCAAGTCTAATTTCTTCCAATTTTAGTTGGGTTTCATAGGCCACCAATTTTTCATGCATTTCTTCAAAGCTGATTGTGTTTTCATGAGCCCTAATTACTACTGCGATTTCTTTATATTCAGTTCCAAGTCCTCCAAGTGCATGAATGACTAAATCATCATCAAAGATAAGAGTGCCAATGATTGCTAATTCATCGGCAAGGGCTTTAAGTTCTTGCAAAAATTCTGAAACAAAATGTGAGTTTCGGCGAGCGGTAGAGAGTTGATCCTTGAGATGCATAACTCTTGAGCGGGATTTATTTGCATATAAATTCATGAGTTTTTTCCAAGCAGCATATGGCAAACTGCAAGAGGCAATGAGAGGAATCACGGCTTCAGATACAAATGTAAAAATTGCATGAAGCAAGAGCTGACCCCAGCGAATCCAAGTTGTTTCGGCTAGATTTGGCACTGTTTGATTTCCAATTGAAATGGTGAGAGGCAGACAGACAGAAGTTCCCTTAACAAATCCCATTAAATCATAACCAATAAGTAGCGCCTAAAATTGAGCACGCCAAGAGGGATAATTGGCAGCAAAGAGCTTGAATGGCAATTGGACGGTGGCTGAGATCAAGATCAGACCATTAGGTGCAGCTAGTCCGATGGAAACGGAACTAGAATTTGAGGTGGTACGAGCTGATTCTGAAGTGACTTCCATGGCTAGAGAGTGCAAAAGGTTGCCAAAAAAAAAAAAAGCAGAATAGCCGGATCAAAATGCTCTTAGGAGCATAATCACTCTTATACCATGAAAAAGCTCACAATTTGTGAATGATTTTTCATATCACTTAATTTACAGATTGTACATGCTTATAAAGATAAGGAAAAATACCATCTTTGACAAAGCAAGAATCATGGAATGCCAACTCATCTACAGTTGGTATGCTAATATGAAATTCAAAAAGATATCAAAAAGATTTCATATCTTAACAGTTGAAAGCCATCACTAAACTAAGGCCCTTTCCCTACTGCTGGCAAGGCTACTCTCACCTAGTGGCTTGTGAGATCCGGCGACCCTCGTCAGCCACAGCTTGCCGGCTACAACTCACCGGCTACCATGAAAAGCAAAAGAAGGCCAGAAAAAAAGAAGAATAAAAAATACATACAAATTTGAAAAATATCAAAATATTATTTAAAATTGTCCACATTAGTATCGGCCGCATCACTTATGATAGCTAACATCCATATGAGTGATTTTTGTCCAAAATTAGCCGAATAGACTAAATTAATACAAATTCAATGGTTTAGAACTCATTTGAAAAATATATATATTTAGGACTGAATTTGTACAATTCTAATAGGTTTTGGATTTTTTGATAATTTTCCTCAAAATGAGCTATGTCACTCAATTTTGCACACAGGAATACGCCACCGTAATCGTTACTGTTACTTTTTATTTATTTTATTTTTTGCTTTTGGAGTTTATGCGTTGAACGACATCGACCTAAAGAATGACTTCCCGTTCTTTGTATGACGAGAAAACCAGCACAGCCCTATCGGGCTCCCTCAAGTCCAACTATTTCTTGGACGACTTTGCATATGTGAACACGAGTTGACTTTGCTAACAAAGAGATCTCGCAATTTAAGAAAATAAAAAAAATATATATATATAAAAGAATATGAACAATTCTATGAGTTAGAAATGACGTTTTTATTAATTCGAAGCTGGTGGTGATTGACACCTCCTATAAATCATATGTTTGTTTGGTGTAAATTGACAATCAAAACGGGCCAATTAAAAAAAAAAATCACAAACTTTAAGTCTAGTCTCAAATTTACCCATAACTTTTTGTTTTTTGTCTAAAGAAACCCAAACTTCAAATTCAGTCCCAAATCTGCCATGAACTTTTATTTTTTCTTAGTCCCAAATTTGCCTCGAATTTTATTTTGTTTAAAAAGAGAGGTTAATAATACGAAAAACCAAAACTGATAGACATGTGATATATTTACTCCAAACCAATTTTTTGACCACCATTCATTAGTTTCCATTAAATTTTACTGTCAAATTACTGAGTTAAATAACACGCTGCAGTAGACGAGCGTATTAATTTGAAATTTTACCCTCCGCTTATACAAAAAAAATCACCAACTTTTAATATATTCTATAAGCTACGTAGTGGTCCAATCCCAACTTAAAGTGGCATTTTCACATTGATAATAAATACATATCGGTAAAGTGACATGGAAAATTATCTTTAAAATAAAACCGCTCTAGGATAAAAAAAAAATAGAAACTAATTGCGAGTTTTGAATAGAGGGCTAACGAGGGCAAATTTAGGACTAGAATAAAAATTGATGATTTTCTTTTTGACAAAAAAAAATATGATAGATTTGGGATTTGAGCTAAAGTTCGTGGTTCTTTTTAAAGAAAAGAAAACTGTGGGGCATGTTTGGAATTAGGTCTAAAGTTTGGGGTTTTTTTTAGACAAAAAATAGTTTAGGGTAAATTTGGGATTGAACCTATAATTTAGAATAAAAATCAAAAAAAGTTGCGGGCAGATTTAAGATTAAACATAAAGTTTGGGGTCTTTTTTTTTTAATTGACCCCAATCAAAACAACCTTCTTCTCCAATAATTCAAGTTCAGACCTCCGGTTTCCTTTTCCTTGTCTTCTCCCTGAAGTGGCCTTTTCCAATGTCCTGGGCGAATCACACATCCTGAGTCTTCAGCACTTCGAGACTGTACAGCCAGGACCGCAAGCCCCCATTCCCGGCTACACGATCACGTTGTCTCGAGTCCACTCGTGTTGCACAAACTTCCTCTGATTGGTTCCTTATGGAGGACTCTGAGGGACCGAGACTGCAAAATCTATGACAGTCTGATTTTCCGTTTTTGTTTTTAATTAAATAAATCGGGTTTTTCGTCGATGTGTTTATAGTGTTATTCTCTAAGCTGATCACTCATGAGACAACTTGACTAATCGGGAAAGTTATTAAAGGATTTTGATGCAACCGACTTGAGAATTCGACCAGGAATCGGCTGCTCGACCGTGTTAGTCTACAAGGATCATTTCGGCACAGCCGAAAATCTATCAGAAATCGGAAATAGGTTGATTCGATAGAGATAAAATTAGGCTTGGGTGATTTCAACTAATTACAAATTTCTCGTCAGTCAGCACTAAACCGAATTTTCTATTGTTTTGGTACCCTGTGCTCATAATTGAAACCTCGAGATTTTTCACAACAATCAAGAGTCGTCAATGCGTCAAAGATGTATATTGTGGCTCGGGAATAATCAACCATGGGTCAGTTGCACCGAAAATTCCTAAAAACTAACTGATAGTTTAAGTTGCGCTAAAATCACATTTTAACTCAAATTAACCGAGGAAATGATGTCGATTACAGAAATTAAAAATTGTCACGTGTCACAATTCATCCCAAGGATATTGTTGCATCTTCTTAAAATTTATTGATGATGGGAATTTTTCATGAAATGTGCAAGATCAGCAAATTAAAAGAGCAAGGGAATTGCCAAATTTTAAGTAGGATTTTAAGGCCTCTAATGTGAAACAATTTAAGAGGTATTATAAGTTGTTACTAAGGGACTTAACCCTATTGAATTAGATGTTAGATTGGTAATTAAAGAAAGAAAGAAGAGAAGTCTCCTCGAAAGGAAATTCGTAGGAATCTCTCTCTCCTACAATTTCACCTCAATTTCCTTGGTATTTAATGTAGATTGAGTTGGAAAAGATAGAGGGACCACTTTATAGGGAAATGAACTCAATCTCTGTGGGAAAAAGCTACGAGAATCAACTTCAAAATTCGGATTCAGCAATTTACATGAATTCCAACCTTTTCTTTCACCTCAATTAGAAGAGATCACGTTGGAAAACTTTGTGGGGCCTATGATGGTGATATGTGGCTAAAATTTCCATGGAAAAATAAGCCAAAAGCAGAAAGGAAACTTCAGTGAAACTTCCACTCTCCTTCCCCACCCTTTTCTCACGCATGGAAGTCTATCTGCTATATTTTACGATGGCAACTTCCACCTTTTATTTTCTTCCTCTTATTTTATTCTTCTCCCTTGTCTCTTTCAACATACAAGTTGTTGCTTTCTCTTCCCTTGAACGTGCTACTTCCGTTTTTGATCCCTCTTGAACGACAAACCGGAGACTAAGAAACAAAATAGTGCAATGCGTGAACGTGACGTTACCAAAAATTCTTGGACCCACATAAACGTCGACAGCCTGCCACCATGGTTTTTATATATAGGTTGTATAGTTTGAGTGAGGAAAAAACCCCTCACCCACACAAGAACCGCACAACCGACCAAACTCCATATTTAGTTTCCTCTACCGAAAAATTTATAAGTTCGTGTGTTGCTGTTGCCATCACACCACATCACATTCTTCAGTGGTTTCGGCTCAACACCATCACCAAGAGGCTCAAGGCTGGTCTCTGTGTTGTTGTCCAACCACCAACGAGAGTCGCCGTTAGCTGTGATTAAGTGAGTTGTCTTCTATATCTGGACTAGGGGTTGAGTACCTCTATTAGGAATTCGTACAAGTTAAAAATATGTAGATGACGTTAGATATGGATGGATGTTGGTTAGGGATGTTATGATGGCCATAGAAAGCTTAGATAGGGTTTAGAGAGCAAAGTAAACGTCGTGGAAGAAGATTCGAACTAGAACAATAGCTGATTTCTGAAACAGTTTCCAGGACGTTTGTGTTTTGCTAATTTCGTAGACAACTGTGTGTTACGATTTTGAAGGAATTTTATTCTGAAGAAACATTTGGGACATCCTAAATAGTAACATATATTTTTCTTATAATTTTTAGAAATTAAAAAGATGACGATTTTAATGACGTCATCCTCGGAACAATAATTCGGACAGTTTTGTAACTCCTGACCTGTTATGATTCAGAGGGCTGTTACTGACCTTTGGAGGTCGAATTTCCAATTGATTTCTTCATGAAAGTTGTTTTTTTTTTTTAACTTTTAGTTTAACACTCTTGAATTTCAAATCAAACGGACTAGATTTCGACCCAAAAATGAACTGATTTCGATGAGTTAGGTTCTCTGGAACTAGACCCGATTTTTGTGCTTGATAGAAAGAATTTCTGGGCCGAATCCAAAGGGATCTGGATCTTAGTGTCTTCATGAATTTTTTTTTTTTTTTTGTGTTTTCAAGCACGTGTCCAAATTTGAGAATTTTTCGAGTTCATACACCAAATTTGGGAGAGCGTAATTGGACTGTTTTCTGTGAATTTGGGTTAGTGAGAGTGTATGTTTGTTTTGAAGTATTCTTGCTATGAAATTGCTTAATTGAGATTGTGAATGCTATGTGTAATTAATTATTGAAGTGTGACATTGATCATATGCATTCATGGCATGAGATTCCGCCACGAGCCTTTGGGGCCGGGCGATACTCCTTCGGGAATGCCCCACGTCAACGGATGTCAGTCGCAGTGGAGGCTGGACCGATGCTCCTATATGGAATGCCGTCTAGATGTAGACGATGCCGTGCTCGATGGTGCGAGGCAATGCTCGGTTATGCCAGAAGACTGTTATCTGAGCATTGAAATCATTTGTGACACATGAAATGCCCGGTTATGCCGGAAGACTGTTATCTGAGTATTGAAATCATTTGTAACACATGAAATGCCCGGTTATGCCGGAAGACTGTTATCTGAGCATTGAAATCATTTGTGATACATGAAATGCCCGGTTATGCTGGAAGACTGTTATCTAAGCATTGAAATCATTTGTGACGCATGAATGGGTGAAAGTGAGGGACCTAATTAAAAGACGAAACTGTGTGGTGTGGTATGGGATGTGCCATAACGGTTTAGTCTGGTAATTGGGGGCCTGGTTAAATATGTGACATTTATGTCCTTACATATGTATGTGTTCAAAGTATTTTGATGATATATGATCTCGATATCTTATTCATGATTTAATTGACACTAACATGCAGGAAAGTACTAGTATTAAGAAAGTGTGAGAAAGGCGATTAGATTGCATGTTGAGTGTATCATTCTCCTAATCTGGATTTAGGAGATTTACTCGCTGAGATGTGATCTCACCCCTTAGTGGGCTAACATTTTTCAGGTCCCTAAATGGAGGAAGGTCAGGTCGTGTACAGTCGGTCGTAGTAAAGGAGGAATAAGACTCTCGCTATCTCCTTCCAAGTGATGATGGGTTTTCCGTCAAGACTGGATGTAGGGTGACGGCTCATCCCCGAGAGATCGAGAAGTATGGTAGTAGTAAACCCCAGTCTTGTTGGTAGAAACTTAGTTAGTGGGTAATCGAACAGCTTCACTTTTTGTATTAGACCTTGGGGTGTTAAACTGGTCTATAAGTAATGTGATGTTGTAGGTGTGGCTTGTGAAAAATAATATCCTACATTTCTATCCCACTGTTTTGTTGTATGGAGATTGTTTTATGTTTCCGCATGTGCAAAAATAATGAATGAGTCGGCAATAGTTCCTAGGATATTGCAAATTTTAAATCGACCATTGAGGGATGTGCATGTTCCCGGGGTTCGGGTCGTGACAAAATCCATCAGCAAAGACTTTGCCTTTGGTCAATTCATTGTCTTCTCAGAGCCGACGACGAGGAAATGGAAAGAAAGGCAAGATGTTGGCACAAGAAGTTGAAACTTTACCGCTCAATGCCGGGAGAAGCATTGTAACTTCATCACCTGGCAACCTGACCCAAGCAAGAAAGATGAAGGATAAGTCCTGTATCGTTGGTCGTGAAAATTTCGTGAACACACTTGTGCCTCAGTTGATAGATAAAAGAGACAATGGCGCCAACCTGAGAGTGATTTCAGTGGTCGGCGAGGAAGCCATTGGCAAAACAGCTCTAGTGAGGAGCGTCTACAACCGAGCGGATGTTAAGCATCATTTCGACTGCTGCACTTGGGTCCTGGTTGGGCCAAAACCTAACCTGGTTCATCTCATGATCGACTTGCTCAAGCAGCTGAGGGTCCCGGAATTACGAAATGTGGATCGTATGAGTGAGGAAAAGCTGTCCGACGTGCTCCAAGGATTCCTGATGGAGTGCTGTTATCTGACAGTCCTGGATGACTTGTGCGATCTCCTTCTCATGGACAAGCTCATAATGGTGCTTCCAGACCCCAGGAATGGGAGCAGAGTAATCATCACGTCTCGTAACCGCGACATACCCTCTTCTATCGATCCGTGGTATTCCACGCATCTTGAGTTGAGCCCCCTCGACCAGGAACAGAGCGAGAAGTTATTGGAAAAATGCAGGCCGGCTTTCAATGAGGTCAATCCGCCAGAACTCCTCCATCTTAAAAAGAGGATTCTTGGAGAATCGGGTGGCTCTCCCCAAAAGATCCTTCTGCTCGGAGGACTTTTATCCCCCACCACGTTGGATGGTTTGACCGAGCTTCTCGATCGGCTTCCCGATTGTCCCAAACTCCAAGATGTTATGCGTTTGATTATTGATGACCTTCCAGAATTGTTAAAGAAACGTGCTCTGCACTTGGCTCTGTTCCCTAAGGAATCTGAGATTCCCACAAGGAGGCTCTTCGGGCTCTGGTCAGCTGAAGAACAAGAATTTTCAACATTGGAGAACGGAGTAGACAGAGTCGATGCAGAAAAAGCTTTCGAGGTTCTGGTGTCCAGAAACATCATCCTTGTAGCTCGATGGAAATGGGACGGGAGTGCCCAATCGTGTCGTTTGCCTGGAATGTTGCATGACGTCTTTTCGCAGATAGCTGCGCATAGAAGATTCCTAAAGATCTATGACTGTTCTATTCACAAAAGATTGAGTGATGGAGAAAAGTTTGATGCCCGGCGTATTGCAATACATAGGCATATTTCTGAAGAAGGAGAAGCAAGGGCGCAAGAAAATGTGCCGGAAGCAGGACAAGAGGAATCAGTAACAACTGCACAAGAAGAACACATGGAGATCACTCCCGCCGAGCCACATCAAAGAATGCCCACCAGCGATGATTCCATGCCATACGGCATCAAACAACTTTGTTTCTATCTGTCTTTCAACACCATGAAGCTGGGAACACAGGCCAAAGAGATAGACGCCTTGCTTAAACCGCTAGTAAGGAAGAGGGACTCGAGTTTGCTGAGGGTACTTGATCTTGAGGGTGTCTACAAGCCTTCGCTTCCGAAGGAGCTTGGCAACATATTGCCAAACCTAAAATACTTGGGACTCAGATGGACTCTCCTTGAATCGCTTCCAAAGTCAGTGGTGCGACTGTCTTTCCTGCAAACTTTGGATCTGAAGTACACTAACATAACCCAGGTGCCACCTTCTATTTGGGAGGCAAAGAGTCTGCAACACCTCTACATGAATGAGGTGTCCTTCGACGAGTCTGTTCATCCTCAACTGCATTCCAAGAAATCCTTAAACTGCAACATCCAAACCATTTGGGGCTTATACGTAGGAGCTAAAAGTCCTATCTTGAATGTGCTGCACAAGTTGACAGGCCTGAGGAAGCTGGCTTTGACGTGTTATCCCTTGGAGGTAAGGAAAGCGACCGAGCAGATCTCAAATCTGAATGAGCTTAAAACCCTCAGATTGCGATCGAAGGATATATTCGGTCAGCCTTCAGAGCTTAAACTAAGTGATAAGATGAGCCAGCTCGAGTCTCTTTCCAACTTGTCCCTGCTCGGAGAATTGTTCAAGCAAAGCTTGTTGGAGTTTCACATTCCTCGGAACCTAAAGGTACTAACATTGTCCATGTCGGGACTAGAAGTCGATCCGATGGGAGTCCTGGGGAAGTTGGAATGTTTGACTACTCTCCGATTATTTGCATCATCATACAATGGGGAGGGATTGAGCGTCTCAAAAGGAACATTTTCGAGCCTCCGTGTCTTGAAACTCTGGAAGCTGGAGAACCTGACCAACTGGACTATAGAGGCAAATGCAATGCTGTGCCTTGCAGACTTGGAAATTAAGGACTGCAGGAAGTTAAAGCAGATCGGTGGACTGCAGCAGATCAAGACCTTGGAAGAAATCACATTGATTAGAGTGCCGGATGAACTCGAGCAAAGGGTCAGATATAAGCAGCCGAATGTGCCAATTATAGCAAAAGAATTGGTAATGTGTTTGCCGCAGCTAGTTTTCTTTCTTCTTTTCTGCTTTACATGTTTGTTATGCATTTTAGCCGCCATTTGCAGGGAAAATCCCTTCACTGTGCATATATGAATTTGCTTGATTTAACTCGCAGTACTTGCATTATGCAGTAGAACCTAGAAAAGTGATGCTTTTATAACTATATGGTGTTTTCTTTCTGTTAAAAGAGGGGGAGGGGGGTTTCATACGCGTGGGAATAACAGATAGTCGTGGAATATGTGTGTGTGTGTGTGTGTGTGTGTGTGTTGGATTTTATTTCATAGAACATGGTTAAGCGTTTATAGTGTTGGTGGTATTGGAATTGAGAGTATCATGGCTCACTGTGAAGATATGTTTGTGCTCTTAATCATTAACAGGAAAAAAATAAAGAGAAGCAATCAGATGAAGAACACAGTAAAAGGGGAGATGAGGAAGATGACTATAGCGAAGACTTTCCACTCCTTTTCGAGGAAGTGATGATGACTTAAAGTTTTGCGAAGAAGAAGAAGAAGCAGCAGCAAGGAGTCACATGAGAAAAAAAAGGGGGAAGAAAATTCTAATTTTGCCATTTTGTTTGGCTGTGGTCTGGAAGGAATGATGTAGACCTTAGAGGTAAATGAAAATTCAGTAATTACAATCACGTTGGCCTCTGTCGCACGTGTTAATATTTTTTCAAAAGCAAATATCACAAAAGAATCTCAAATTATGCTTATTGTGATATAAATACTCTGTGTCACAAAGAAACCTAAACTTGTTCACTATGACACAAATATCCCAAACTTTTTTTTTTGTGTCAAGAAAAAAAAATGCAAACTTATATATGTATGATATATATATATATATATGCTCTATTTTAATTTTGTTAGGAGCATATTTTTTACATTTGTCTAAGTTCAGAGTTTTTTTTACATTAAAAAAAAAGTTTGGGATATTGGGTCACAATAGACAAATTTAGGGTTTTTTAATGACATAGAAAAGTTCAGGGGTATTTATGTCATAGTAGACATAATTTTTAGTCTATTATGATATTAACCTACTTTCCTAATATTTTACAAATTATATCATATTGCTAATTATTTACAATTATCTCCACGCTGCATGTGGGCATTCTTAACTACGATAAACAGGCGAAGGTGCCACCTTATTTCCAAATGAATTGTTGGGACTGCACAATATGCGCTGGAGAGACTTTTATGTATGCTCGACACATCATGTGGCCATCCACCTAATTAATTTTGAGATAACAAGCATTAAAGGCTTTCTTATAGCCTTCGTAAATTAATATTTTGTTGAATCCAATTGTCTATGATCAATTGGGCGGCGTATGACACGATGTTTTGAAAGGCCTAAAAATATTTCATGTGAAGAAGGAAGGTGGTGGCTGCCAAATTCTAATTTAGCTAAGAAATAGAGAAATCACGTGCCCCCTTCATGTCCGTTTCACAATGGGAAGGATGTGGTCTTTTTCTTTCTTTTAAATTTTAATTTTCTTTAAATTTTTAATTTGGCCAGTCTCTCTCTCTCTCTCTCTCTCTCTCTCTCTCTCTCTCTCTCTCTCTCTCTCTCTCTCTCTCTCTCTCTCTCTCTCTCTCTCTCTCTCTCTCTCTCTCTCTCTCTCTCTCACCCACACACACACACACTTACACTTCTTTTTTAATGGCACCTCTTTTATTTAGAGGGAGAGAGATGCACAGTGGTGGCAACGACGGTAGCTGGCTCTTGTGGTGAAGAAGAAGAAGAGAAGCAAAATCAGGTAAAAGAGAAAGAAAAAGTAATACAAAGATATATATATACACTTGGCCAAAAGTAGGGGTGAGCATGGTTTGGGTTGGGCCAGTCCACTCCCTAACCTTAGGACCACTGTCACGACCCCAACTTCATCCTCAAAGTCACAAGCAATAAGGGTTATTTTCGTGATGTCCTAGGCACGTCGCCATCCAATTTCTTTTTATTTTTTCATTAAGCACGTGCGACAGCATACATACAATACCCAAACAACAACAAGCAGCCAAAAAACAACCATTTAAAAATATACAATTACATCAGTTAAATTTACAAACCTTTTTTTGTCATGGACCATTATATTTTACAATAATTACATGTTTTATGCTCAAAAAGGCCAGTGTAAATCTTAACTCCTCTATCGAGACTGCAACCCTCCTATACCTACAATCTAAAAAACAACAGGGTGAGTCATAGACTTAGTAAGTATTACCCTTAATTCTCTACTAGGAAGACATCTTATCATCAAAATCTAGTAGGTACAACACTAACAATGTAGTATCTATGGCAAATCATTAGCAAACTTATTGCTACACCTCGACTACATGTAAATGTCCATTACTGCATATTTCAGTACATGCTTACCTTCTACTTGTCAATGAACATATCAACATATCATGCTTATGCATAAACAAGCACTTATGCAAATTCATTTATCATCGTCTTGGCTCAACTAGGCCCTCGCAGCTCAACCAAAGCATCTAACTTCAACCAGGGCATCTCGGCTCAACCAAGGCACCCCGACTCAACCAAGGCATCCTGACGCTAGCTTACTAAGGCATCTAGGCTCAACCCAGGCTTCCTGACTCAACCAGGGCATCCCGGGGCTAGCTTACCCGAGGCATCCGAGCTCACACCCAAGCATTCTAGCTAAACTAGAGCATCTCATTCGATGAACGAGGCATCATCGCCAATGCTATAAGTGCCCTTTAAGTGAGCACACCACTAAACTCGACGACGTAGCGCCCTAGCCAAGAGTTAGAGATTCTACTTACGTTCGATAAACCTTAATGAACTATAGGTAGTTTTACCAATAGAGGGCCGTCCGATGAGGCAATGGGCGAGCAAAGCCAAGAGAGGGGAAAGGGTGACAATGAGAAGGTGTGTGTTTGTGTGTGTGTGTGTGTGTGTGTGTGTGTGTGTGTGTGTGTGTGAGAGAGAGAGAGAGAGAGAGAGAGGGGAGAAGAGATGGGGTGGTGTGTGTGGTATTGGGGGGAATGTCTCTATTTATAGGTAAATCTCTCATCACTACCCTTCCAAATGGACCAATAGGATTTCTTTGGGTGGCAAGCTTAAGTTGGTAAGGTGGCAAGGTTAAGGAGGAAGATGTGGCTAGCCTAATCTCCAGGGCCACACTTGTTCCTTATCTTATTGGGCCATTTAGGCGTTGAGTCATCTTTGTAATGATAACTATATATATTATGGGACACCTAAGCCTTATAACTCAATCTAGGATTAATGCACTATGGTTTGAGAGTATTTAATGCATCTTTATCCCAATCCAAGAAGACTCTAGATGGCTTACTCCTCAAGTTGGGCGTGAAGCCCCTTCCTCTCCAAGTTTGGCGTGTAACCTCTCATTCTAAGTTGAAAAACAGTTTCGAATAATTTTCGAAATCAATATTATTACCTTAATAAACGGGCTCCAAAAATTATAAAATTTTATTATGTTGTTGAAAAGATCTTAAGACATTTTTTATGAAGAAAATTTAGTCAAATTCATGCTGTGAAAAGAGAAAAAATTCAATGAACACAACCCAAAAATTCATCCGTCGAGCATATTCATTTGTCAGAGAGAGAGACTCATTTCTAAATCTAAATATTCATAAAAGTCTTTGAAATTTTAACATATTGTAGATATACATGTCATTTAAAAATTTTGTGAAGAAAACATGCCCAAATTCAAAAGGAAAGATTTTATAAGAATTTGAGAAAGCGACTTGGTCACTGTTTTTACTACACTGAGCAGATTCCATATAGTAAATTATTGGGCATTCGTCCCAACCATTTGACCTAGAAAAATATGAAATTTAATTATGTTATATAATAAGATATTCTGAACAACTTTTGTCAAGGAAGTCTCTCCAAATTCGAAGAAAAAAAGCTCTATAAAATTAGAAAGCAAGAAAGGTCTAGCAGTTTTGAAAAGCTGGGAAGCCAAAACCTATGAAATTCAAAGTGGCAAGTCTATGGAGGAGAGGTGGCGCCCCTAATGGTCTTTCAAGACCATCCTTCATTAATTACTTGGCCGATGATTCATCAAGCATTTAAAGTTGGAAATAATGTGTCTTCAAAGTCTCAAAGTAGAGGAAATGATGACCCTAATCTAATAGAGACACATGAACATGTGATTCACCCCATTCATTAATGGCCTGTCAAGATAACTATACACTTAAGCTTATGAATCATCTTCTTTCATTAATTACTTAGGATACCTAAGCCTCCATACTCATCACCCCCATTTAATGCTTTTCACACTTGTTCACACTTATTTACTATGAAGGTTTGACTAATCCAGGGCCTATCTAACTTAGCCTCCTAGTTGGGACCAAAATAAGGGTCGAAATTGAGGATGTTGCAACTCTCCACCCTGAAAAATTTCGTTCTCAAAATTTAAACGTGTACCTAGTCGTCCAAAATGATGTGGGTACTGGTGCTTCATGCTTTCCTCACTTTCCTATAATCCATAGGACCTTAACTAAGGGAATGACCTTATTTCACAAGACTTGCTCTCTCCTATCCACGATCCTCACCGACTTCTCAACATACGACACTCTGTCATTTACTTCGATCTTCTTGAAGTTCAACACCATGTCGGATCAAATTCATATTTTCTCAACATTGATACATGGAATACATCGTGTATTTGAGCAAGTCTCGATGGTAAAGCCAATGGATAGGCTAAATTCCATATTCTTTCAAGAATTTCAAAGGTCCTACGTACCTTGGGTTTAGCCTTTCCTTCACCATTCCACTGCGCACTCTAATTATTATTCCTCATAATGGTACATAGTCAACATCATTGGATCTATTGTTTTCTCTCGTGGTCACCTAGCACCTAAGTACTCATGTGACAAACCTATAGAACAACTATAGGAATTTTAAGGGAACTTTTCTATACCACAATAAGAAGTCAATAATCATGAACCACTGTTAGAAAATTAAACAAGCAATCACATGCACAAGTGTTTTCCTAGCTACTATTCCAAATCCCAGCGCACCCTATCACTCTATATAATAACCCCACCCTGATACTAAAACTGTCACAACCCCAACTTCATCCCTAGGGTCATGAGGAGCAAATGTTACTTTTGGGACGTCCTAGGCGTGTCTCCATCCCATTTCTTTTTATCTTTTCATTAAGCACATGTAAAAGTGTACATACAATGCCCGAACAACAACAAGTAGCCAGGAAAACAACCATTTAAAAATATACAATTACATCAGTTATATTTACAAGCCTTTTTTGTGATGGGCCGTTATATTTACAACCATTACATGCTCTATGCTCAAAAAGGCTGGGTTAAATCTTAGCTCCTCTATCGAGACTGCAACCCCTCCATACCTAGAATTTGATAAACAACGGGGTGAGTCATGGACTTAGTAAGTAAAACCCCTAATTCTCTACTAGGAAGACATCTCATCACCAAAATCTAGTAGGTACAACACTCACAATGCAATATCTATGGTAGATCATTAGCAAACTTATTACTACACCTCGACTACATGCATATGTCCATTACTGCATATTTCAATGCATCCTTACCTTCTACTTGTCAATGAACGTATCAACATATCATGCTTATGCATAAACCAACACTCATGTAAATTCATTTATCGTCGTATTGGCTCAACCAGGCCCTCCCGGCTCAACCAAGGCATCCAACTTCAAGATAGGAGAAATTCATTTATCGTTGTCTTGGCTCAACCAGGCCCTCCTGGCTCAACCAAGGCATCCAGCTTTAAGCTAAGCATCCTAACTCAACCAAGGCATCATGTTGCTAGCGTACCAATGCATTCGGGCTCAACCCAAGCATTCTAACTCAACCAAAGCATCCCAGGGCTAGTTTACCCAAGGTATCTAGGCTCAAACCCAAGTATCCTGGCTCAATCAGAGCATTATGTTCAATGAACGAGGTATTGCTGCCAACCCTATATGGCGACGGACGCTTTTTCCTCTTTAGGTGCATCATATAAGTGCATCACACATCCCGATTCTTCATCTTATCTTAGCCAATGCATGCAAAGCATGATGGCATGAACCCATTCAATCATGCAAACATGAGCAAACTATACAAAAGAATATTATGACATACACGCAGCTTACACGAGTGAGCACACCACTAAACTCGACGACATAGGCTGTCACCTTAGCCCATAGTTAGAGATTCTACTTACCTTTAATGAACCTTAATGAACTATAAGTAGTTTTACCAATAGAGGGTTGTCCAATGAGGCAATGGGCGAGCAAGGCCGAAAGAGGGGAAAGGGCGACGATGAGAATGTGTGTGTGTGTGTGTGTGTGTGTGTGTGTGTGTGTGAAAGAGAATAGATGGGGTGGCGTGTGTGGTATTGGGGGGAATGCCTCTATTTAGAGGTAAATCTCTCATTATTACCCTTCCAAATGGACCAATAGGATTTCTTCAGGTGGCAAGCCTAGGTTGGCAACGTGGCAAGGTTAAGGAGGAAGATGTGGCTAGCCTAATCCCTAGAGCCACACTTGTTCATTCTCTTATTAGGCCATTTGAGGGTTGAGTCATCTTTGTAATAATGACTATATTAATTAGGAGACACCTAAGACTTATGACTCAACCTAGCATTAATGCACTATGGTCTGAGAGCATTTAATGCATTTTTATCCCAATCCAAGAAGGCTCTAGATGGCTTGCTCCTCAAGTTGGGCATGCAGCCCCTTCCTCTCCAAGTTTGGCGTGTAACCTCCCATTCTAAGTTGAAGAATTGTTTCGAGGAATTTCGAAATCAGTATATTACCTTATCAAACGAGCTCAAAAAATTATTAAATTTTAATATGTTGTTGAGAAGATCTGAAGAAACATTTTTCATGCAGGAAACTTAACCAAATTCATACTGTACAAAGAGCAGAAATTCAATGAACACAACCCAAAAATGCATGCGCTGAGCAGATTCAATGATCAGAGAGACAGACTCATTTCTAAATCAAAATCTTTACGAAACTCTTTGAAATTTTAATATGTTATAAAGATATATGTCATTTAAAACTTTTATGAAGGAAGTATGTCCAAATTCGAAATGGAAGATTTTATAAGGCTTCAAGAAAGCAACTTGGTCATTGTTTTTACTGCACTGAGCAGATTCCATACGGTAAATTATTGGGCCTTTGTCCCAACCATTTGGCCTAAAAAAATTATGAAATTCAATCACGTTATAGAATAAGATGTTTTGAACAACTTTTGTGAAGATAGTTTCTCAAAATTCGGAGCACAAAGAACTCTATAAAATTGGAAAGTAGGAAAGGTCCAGCAGTTTCGAAAAACTGGAAAGTCAAAACCTATGAAACTCAAAGTAGCAAGTCTATGGAGGAGAGATGGCGCCTAATGGTCTTCCAAGACCATCCTTCATTAATTACTTGGCCAATGATTCATCAAGCATTTAAAATTGAAAATAACATGTCTTCAAAGTCTCAAAGTAGAGGAAATGATTACCCTAATCTAATAGAGACACATGGACTTGTGATTCACCCCATTCATTAATGGCTTGTCATGATGATTATACACCTAAGCTTATGATTCATCTTCTTTCATTAATTACTTAGGACATCTAAGCCTGCATACTCATCACCCCAATTTAACGCTTTTCACACTTGTTAACACTTATTTACTAGGAAGATTTGACTAATCCAAGGCCTATCTAGCTTAGCCTCCTAGTCGGCACCAAAATAAAGGTCGAAATCAAGGATGTTATAATCAATCCACATAGTGTGATCCTCAATTTTTGGGACCGAGTACCGACCCTATTAAGTTTGGGATTGAGAACTAAACTGACCTAATGGGTTCGGTCTGATTCTAGGGTCAACTTAGGACTGATCAATAATTTTTTTGTTACATTTTTTGCACTTCCTGACAAGGCAACCAAGGACCAAACCGACCCAATGAGTTCGGTGACAAGCGAGGTCAGTGAAGAAAGGCAAGTGTTGTGTGGGGCGAGTGTTGAGCGGTGAGCAATGCAAGCGACTAGAAGCAAGGTAGGCGAGTGTCGAATGGTGAGTAGAGAAGTTATTTCTTTTGATATGGCAAGTTGAAGACCAAAAGGACAAATATATATATAAGAGAACGAGTACTGGAGGAGGATACCATGAGAAGCTATTTACGCCGTGAAGACGCCATGAGAACTCCTCACCGAGACATTTTCCTTATTTGTAAATATGACTGTTGATACCGTAAAATACATTAAAAGTCTAAGCTATTAAAGAACAATGTAAAATTACTTGGACTCCTCACTAGGGAGCTCTTTAGTGCTATTGACATCATTTAACTTATGTTTTTTGCTATATAAATAATATATTAGACATATAACATATATATAATGTATTATATTATATATTATATACAGTCACGGTTGGTCTGGGTTGAACCGACCCTAAACTCCAAAAACTGAAGACCAACTAGCACAGTGTTGATCCAAGGATCCTAGGACTAAGGACAAATCTGGTCCCTCTAAGAACAGGACTAGAACCAGCAGGGTTGGGCCAGTCTAGGGTCAATCCAAGATTGATCCTAGACCGATTCTCACCCTAGCCAAAAGTCACCAATGCTTATGTTGATTACCAAATTTTTTTGATTGCCTGCATATTACCAATAGTTCTCATGAATTACCAAGTTTTATCCTCATAACTTACAAACTTAATAATCGTGCCAATTTTCATATGAAGTACCAACTTTAATTTGACTAAGTTACCAACCTTTTTGCGATGATTAATTAATTTTTTAGTATCAACTCTTATTAGAAAACACCCACTTTATTGAAGTTACTTACCAACTTTCTTTTCAATAAAATTACCAACTAACCTCTTATGAGAGCCACCTACCGACATTTATTTGATCGGTTCCAAATTACTGACTATTCTAATAACTTCCACATTATTTTGTAAAGTTGTCCACTCTTATACGAAATTACTAACTTTATTTGCGTTACTAACTTGTGTAAAGATAAAATTATCATTTACTTATACATTACTAACTCTTATTTGATACAGTTTTACAGAAATTTTGAAATGGATTCAAGTTATATAACTTACCCACTTCAAAATTCCATACCCATCTGTTGGGAATATCGGATTCCTTAAAACGGATTCGACACTAAATTGAACCCCTAAAACGAATGCGGAAGACGAGCCCAGGAAAAACATGTATCACCGATCCTAAGGCACGTCACATAAACAAACGTACCTTTGTTTCCATAGACTAAACCCCGGTGTTGCGAATCAAAGAGGAATAATCCACGTCGTTCTTAAGAGGATTCTTCTTTATAGTTCTTCGAGAGAAAGCGGGGTGGGAGAACGTAACTTCTGAGAGAGGACGTGTGTTACCGAGAGAGAGAGAGAGATCTCTCTTTTTACAAAATACGTATCCTTTCGATCTCGGATTAACCGCCTCTCTTAATTTTTTTTCCTTTATCTATAATAATTTCCTCCATGGACCCTCAACTCATGGGCCGAGCCTTTTGGACCCAAAATGGGCAGACGGGCCAACTCAGGCCCATCAAAAAGAAAAAATCTATCATCTCCCACTCGCACATGGTGGGCCATAACCAACATGGGCGTATGGGCCCTACTTAGGCCTATTAGAGAAAAATCCATCATAGACTCCCACTTGACATGGTGGGCCAAACAGAATCCTCTTTTCCTCATTGCAACATTCATACTAGTGAATAGTCCGTACGACCAGCATACTTTGAGAGCTCGTTGCCATACATCTGTTAGGAATATATAGCAGCTCATAATAGGCATCACATCCTGAGTAAATTTAGTATGCAGTACCCTAGATCGATCGATCACATTTATATCTCTCTTGATCTCTTATATATATATATATATATATATATATATATATATATATTGTACTCACAATTATGATTATCCCAAAGATAGTCATAATTGGTTAACCAGTGAATACAAAACTATAATATGATTCTCCAAATTCGATCTTCCTCTTTCCTTCAAACTCTCAATTTCAGTTCAACTTGCTTTTCTAGAAATGTCCCATTAGATCAAATCAACTCATGACCATTGGCAACATCCTAAGAAAACAAACACTAAATAGAAATCTTAAGAATAAGTAAAAGTCATGAGGGCACTAAAATTGAGGAACCCTTTTCCTCAAGAGTCTCACACAGCATAAAAGTTGAGATCAAACTTTTGCCACTCTTATTGGTCGTCTCATGCATACATAGCATGAAATACGTATTACGGTATTAACTCCTTTCCTATGGAGCATATGTCTACACCTTTAATACCGTATAGATGATAGTTCAGACAAACCCAATGTCTAACTTGAGTTCACGTATCTACTCATTCACAAAATTCATCAGAACTCACATCTTGTATCTTAGACAGATAAAGTAAAATATGTGGGGTATTTTACTTTCGGACATAGTAAATATTATGTCCTCAATTTAATTTTTAGTTAATGTTGAGATAACTAGTATAAGCACCTAGAGGGGGCTGAATAGGTGTAAAATAATTTACCGTGATAAGTGAGCAATACGAAATAGACAATAGAAAGAAGTTCGCATTTTGTTAACAAAAACGAATTATGATCAAAGTAAAAGATAATAAGGAAGATAAAATGAATACAGAGATTATAGTGGTTTGGCTTATTCCAAACCTATGTCCACTCTTCAACACTGACAGCCCACTAGCTGGAATTCACTATGAACAAAAGAGTTGTTATAGCAAAGCTTTCCCTTGTTTCCACAGTGTAGATACTCTACCACACTTCCTCAGGGTTTCCCAAAGATATAGACTCTCTTTTGCGTACAATATTTCACTCAACAAATGGATTGACTAAGAACAAAGAGCTTTAGATTTTGGAATTATTCTATTGCGCACTCTCTCCAAACAACCAGAATGTCTTCCTTATAAACTCCTTTATGCCATCATACCCGTTAGCACTTACCAAAGGAATTCTTCTAATCTACCTGTTGGATGGAATCAATTAGGAAGATCATTTGAGCTATTAAAGGAACATGTCGATAGCCCATCAATCATGCTCGCCCATACAAGCAAGATCTCGATTTCCATAAGTAGAATCTTCCAAGTATACTTCGCCAACGGCTCCACAATCGCTAAATCAATCTTGATTTGAATAATGGATTTCGGCATGCTATATCCAGCCAAAAGATCTTCTCCAGTCGATAAAATCATATCCTTAACGAAACATCCTGTTCTGGATAAGTCTTCTTCGACGGACTAAAGACTGTCAATGAAAATATATTTTGAATCTTGAGTCTAGCAGTCTGGAGATCTTCAGACTTTAATGAAAGAGTTTATAAGTCTTCGACTAGATTGATGGAAACGTTTTGTCGCTTCAAAATACTCCAGGAAGATTTCTCCAACAATCTCCCCATTTTTGATGGTGACAAGACTTTTCTTACAGATTTGGATAACTTTGACCTGCAAAACATTACTCAAGAAAATATGGATATCTCATAAAGATAAATAACTTAATGATAACACTAGAATCTGCAACCACAAAAAATAGGTTAGTCTTGCATATGAATAAAGCCATTCATAAGATATCAATAGTACTTAATATAAATAGTCAAATCCAAATCCCAAATTCATTCCACAGCCAGACATAAAAGTCAAGTCAAACATCAAAACAAACCAAAAGTTCAAAAAGAGTTTAAGGTTCAAAGTTCAGGTACAAAGTTCAAATCACATCTCTCCCCCTTTTTGTCAACATAAAAAAGGTTTAGATGGAAAGAGAATGGAATCAAGAATGCTTAGGAACACGAACAAGCTGGAAATCTCCCTTTGACTGGATAATGCCTTCCAGCTTTTTCAAGTCCTCCTTCAGTTGTGCCACATCTTCACCCTTAGCATTTGCTTGAATCTGAAGAGAAAGGGCTTGGATCTGATAATTCAAAGAAACTGAAGAAGGTTGACCTGCAGTTTGCAAATTTTGAACTTCACATCCCAAAGCATATATCTGACCCCGCATTTCTAAGAGAACATCAAGAATTCTGCGAAAATCTGCTGAATTATCAGTCTACGTACTGGCTTTTGTACAATTGGATGGAGTAAAGGCAGACGATGGTAAATCAGCATAGTTACACAGATTGAGTGATGAAATATCATGTCCTTCCTCAGGAAATTGAGAGGCATAGATGTCCTCTGGATCTGCTGGAGAGCGGCTGACTCCTTCACTAATGGCAGGATATGAGGACATTTCTCTTTTCTCATGATCTCCCCCTGTTGCCATGCCTTCAGGTGGAGAAAAGTGTTCCTCATGCTCTCCTTCATCTTGATCTCATCTTTCCTCTTCTTCTTCTTCAATTCTTTCCTCCTATGTATCTTCTCTCTCCTTTGTTTCTTTCTCTTATGCTTCCAAATCTTTTCTTTCTTCAGTCTTCTGTTCTGAGTCTTTCTCTTGTCGATCCATTGATTTTGGAACAGAATGACTCAGGTTTTTTAATGCTATTGCAGAAATGGTGATGTCTTCCTCATCTTCTTCATCCTCAACGATGAGAGCTCTTCTTTTCTTGAATGAAGCAACCATGGGCTCATTCCCTTTTCTCTTTGCAGCCGAAGAGATTTGATGAGTCTTGACAGGGGTTTTCTCCTTGAATTTCTCCAAAGCCTTGTTGAGTTCCTTCATACGCATTTTGGAGACCGTTTTCAGTCCCACCACCATTTGATCACACGATTAAACACAAAGAATTTGGGGAGGCTAAATATTCAAATGTCTGAATATCCTTGTCACAAGAGATGGATAAGGAAGTTGACCCTTGTCCTTCACCACTGCTCTATACATGTGGAACATAATAGAGTGTGGAAGAGAAAACTTTTTCCTAGCATTGATGGCATACATCAGCTTTGCCTCTGAGTTTGAAACATCAATCTTAGAAGTAGATTTTGGTCTGAGGCAATTAATCACCATTGAGTAGGAAACCTTTACCTCTGTCCTTCTATCCTTAACAAGTTCCAACGTAGCACAAGCAATGGAGACATTGATAGGTTGATATCCCCCTCTCTCAACCCCAATGACATCAGCCAACATATTTACATCCACCACATAGTCCTAATCTCGAACACTAAAAGAGAATCAGCATAGGCTTCTGTAGAGTCTGAACAGAATTGTTCAAGTTGAAGAAGACTGAATTTTTCCCTTAAATTAATATTCACAATGTCAAGGAAATCAAAATCCACACTTCTAGGGTTTACCACCCCACGCTTCAACAACTTAGAGTATAAATGTTTGTGCTCCTCCGATTGAAACAAGTCTGTTCTTTTGCTCCGAATTTTTGCCGCAACACGCATTCTCGGTTGAAACTGACTGTATCATCATCCTTCCCATCCGGCTGATTTAGTCCTCCAACACGTGGATTGATTGGAATATTTGCCATTGCCTAATCTGCCGACCCAGCGGGGGCAATTCCCAACCGTTCCATTGTGCGTAAAAAGAAGGTTAAACAAGAGAAGAAGATAGAAATGGAAGATCGGTGCTCTCTTAGGGTTTTTGAGAGTTAAGCGAAGAAGAAACAACAGTATATAAGACAGTCGAAGAGAGGCATACGGAACGTCATAAAAGAAAGTAAAAAGATGCATTTTTAAACAAATAACTACCTTTTTCAAAAAAATTTGATAATTGTCATTTTAAAAATAACTCATTTTTCTAAAAGGAAACATTGCAATAATCACGTAAATTAAATATAGCAATAATCAATCACGGTTGATGATCATACCTTTTCGAGATGAGATTCAAGAGATAATAAAGTAAAATAACTTACGAAAGAAAATCTTGATTGTCCGAGTCTGGGTATCTTTAGACTTTCAGTCCTGAGTTTGAATTTCTTCAGACATTAAGATTTTGAGTCTGGAATGAATAGCTTCAAATTGATTTTTCTCCAAAGGTTTTGTAAAAATATCCGCCAGTTGGTTCTTTGAGTCAACAAACTGAATCGAAACTTCTCCATACTGAACATGATCTCTAATGAAGTGATGTCAAATCTCTATATATTTTGCTCTTGAGTGAAGAATTGGATTCTTAGTGAGATTGATTGCACTGGTGTTATCACACTTGATCTCCGTGTATGAATCTTCAATTCTAAAGTCTCTTAGATGTTGTTTTATCCACAGATTTGTGAACAACAACTCCCAAGACCTACATATTTTGCTTCTGCTGTGGAGAGAGCTACTGTACTTTGCTTCCTTGAAAACCAAGATACTATTCTGCTTCCAAGTAGTTGACAGGTACCAAGGTGCTCTTTCTATCAACTCTGCATCCGGCTAGGTCTGCGTCTGAGTATCCAAGAAGAGTAAAGTCTCCCTTTTTAGGATACCAAATACCAAAATTTGAAGTTGATGCAATGTATTTGATAATGCGCTTTGCAGCACTTAAATGAGATTCTTTAGGATCTGCTTGAAATCTGGCACAAATGCAAACACTAAACAAAATGTCAAGTCTAGAAGTAGTAAGATAAAGAAGTGAACCAATGATACTCATGTATAACTTCTGATCAACTTTCTTTCCTCCTTCATCTTTGTCTATCTTCAAGGAACTTGACATTGATATATCAGCCTTTTTGCAATTTTCCAGTCCAAACTTTTTGACAAGATCATTAGCATATTTTTTTTTTATGAATAAAAGTTCATTCCTTCAGTTGTTTCACTTGAAGCTCGAGAAAGAAGGTTAATTCACCCATCATGCTCATTTCAAATTCATCCTGCATACACTTAGAGAATCTCTTGCACAAACTTTCATTAGAGGATCCAAAAATAATATCATCAACATATATTTGAACAAGCATAAAAATTTTGCTTTCTCTTTTGATAAACAGAGTAGTGTCTACTTTACCTTTGACAAATCCATTTTGAATTAAAAACTTACTCAGCTTGTCATACCAAACTCGAGGTGCTTGCTTTAAACCATATAAAGCCTTTTTGAGTCTGAATATAGAGTCTGGTTTCCTTGGGTCTTCAAAACCGGGTAGTTGTTCCACATAGACTTCCTCTTGGATAAATCCATTCAGGAAAGCTCTTTTGACGTCCATTTGGAATAACCTGAAATTCTTATAACAAGCAAAAGCAAGTAATAATCTAATTGCTTCTAACCTCGCTACTGGTGTGTAAATCTCATCATAGTCTATCCCTTCTTCTTGCGTATATCCCTTGGCCATGAGTCTTGCTTTGTTTCTTATGACCATTCCTTTCTCGTTCATCTTGTTCCTGAAAATCCATTTAGTTCCAATTATAGATTTACCTTTTGGTTTAGGAGTTAATTCCTAGACATCATTAATACTAAATTGCCTGAGTTATTCTTGTATAGCTTCAATCCAGCTTTCATCAGATAAAGCTTCTCCTATGCTTTTGGGTTCTATTTCAGAAATAAGAGCCACAGCACTAGACTCTTCGCGCCTTTTGGATCTTGTGCGAATTCCTTCATTAATATCGCCAATAATAAGATCTTTGGGATGACTAGACTTATGCTTCCAGTTGCTGGTTGATTTGTCAGGTTAATGATAACTTCCTTAATTTGAATCTTCAACAATCATTTGTTGCTGGTCTTTTGAAGTCTGAGCTGCTTCTTGAGATTTAGACTTTGTAGAGTCTGGAGCAGGTTCAGATTCTTCAAGATGAGTCTGAATAGATTCATTTTGCATAGAATCTTGGAATCTGACATTCATTGATTCCTCCACAGATTGAGTCTTCTTGTTGTAGACTCTATACGCTTTGCTTGTGGTTGAATATCCAAGGAAGATGCCTTCGTCTGATTTTTCTTCAAACTTGCCAACTTGATCATTTGCATTTTTCAATATAAAGCATTTATATCCAAACACATGGAAATATGAAACAATAGGCTTATTTTCTTTGAATAACTCATAAGGGTTTTTTCTAGAATAGGCCTTAGACAAACTCTATTAATAATATAACATGCTGTAGAAACTGCTGCAGCCCAAAAACATGAAGAAATGTTACTTTCAATTAAAAGAGTTCTAGCTATTTCTTGAAGCGACCTATTCTTTCTTTCCACAACTCCATTTTGCTTTAGAGTATATGGAGATGAGAACAAATGCTGAAAGCTAGATTCATCACAAAATTTTGTAAAATTTTGATTTTCAAATTCACCTCCATGGTCTGTTCTTATACTTGAAATAACATACCATTTTTCATTCTGGACCTTTTTAGTAAACTTTTCAAAGTAAGAAAAGGTTTCAGACTTACTTGCCAGGAAATATACCCAAGTAAATCGTGAGTAGTCATCCACAATTACTAGGCAATATTTTTTACCTCCAATGCTTTGAGTTCTGGTTGGTCCAAAGAGATCCATATGTAGGAGCTGCAGCACACGATTAGTGAAAACTTGATTTATTGGTTTAAAGGAATTTCTTACATGCTTTCCCAATATGCATGGTGTACATAGATTAGACTTTTGGTATGACAGATTGGGTAAACCTCGAACAAGCTTCTTTGCTGAAATTTTGGCTATTTGTTTCATATTGATGTGCCCAAGTTTTCTATGCCATAAGTTCACTTCTTCTTGAATTGAGATTAAACATTGCGATTCATCTGGTTTCATATCCAAGAGATAGATATTTCCATGTCTTCGACCCATGAATAACTGAGTAGAGTCTTTACTGGTTCTTGAACATATTCCCTCTTGAAAGTTGATTTTGAAACCGATATCACACAGCTGACTGATACTAAGCAAATTGTAGTTGAGTCCTTCCACTAAGGAAACATTGCCGATTGTGAGGTTTCCAATCTTTACAGTTCCGAATCCCACAATTCTTCCTTTGTTATTTCCTCCAAATGAGATGTTTCCACAATTTACTTGTCTGAGTTTTATGAAGCAACTTGAATCTCCTATCATATGTCTTGAGCATCCACTATCCAGATACTATTTAACATTTTTCTTGATAGTGACCTGCATTAAGAAAAGAGACTCAAGCTTTCTTTGGTACTCATATTTTCTTGGATCCATTGGTGTTAGCATTATATACGATCTTTGCCCATACTTTCTTAACGTGTTTCCAAACCATAGGACATTCTTTTTCAAAATGGTCTGAGCCATTGCATTTATAACATTTAAGAGCATTGCGACCTACTGATTTTACAAACACTCTTTGGAAGTGATTTTTGTAAGCATCTCTTGTAGGTCTTTGCTTAATTCTTTCCATTACTTTAGGAAAATCAATTAGAGGAATAGTTTCTGCAGTCATTCCCAAACCAAATTTATTGAAATAAGGTCTTTGAACGTAAAGAATTTTTTCCAGTTTCTCATATCCTATAGAAAATCTTTTAGAAATATTTGGGATATCATTTTTCAAGAATGCATTTTCTTTTGAAAGATTGCCTTCATTTTCTTTTGAAATAGAGACATTTTTGTCTAAAACTTTGACATTTTCTTTCAAAACATTTTCTTGTTGTTTTAGTACAGAATTTTCTCTTTTGAGTTCGGAAATCATTTTAAGAGAAGTTTTGAGACTAAGACAATTCATTAATGTATCTAGAGGCTTTAATAGGGATTTTCAAATTACTTACCTCAATTTCATTGTCTGAATCTGAGTCTGTCTCGGAGTTTGAATCTGAATCTGATTGTGTCATGAGACAAATGTTGGCATAATCATCATTACTTTCTTCACATTCTGTGTTATTCAAGGTTTCTGTTTTAAGAGCCTTTCGATACTTTTCAGCTTTTCCTTTCTTCTTCCTCAGAAGATGGCAGTTGGGTGTAATGTGTCCTTTTTTTCTTACATTTGAAGTAGACTACATCTTTATTGGATTCATCATCCTCGATAGACCTACTTTATTGCTTTTGAAAACTCTGTTTCTTTGAATTGAATCTTCTTCATTTTCTATTCAGCTTTCTAAATCTTCTTATCATGAGAGCAAGCTCTTCATCATCCATATCGTCTTCAGAATCTGTGACATTAGAATCATCATTATATTTTAATGCAATGGATTTCTTACATTTAGGATCTTCATCTTCGTTGATTCGCTCCACTTCATAAGACTGAAGAGTCCCAACCAAATCATCAACTGAAAGTGGCATAATTCTTTGTGTCTCCCTTATTGAGGTCTTTATGTGATTCCAATCCTTGGAGAGTCCACGCAGTAGCTTGCTTACTTTCATGGGATCAGAAATTGGTTAACCTTGATTTTCAAGACCATTCACGATTTCTGTAAAACGACTAAACATGTTAGTAATAGATTCTCCTGATTTCATTTTGAAGGCTTCGTATTGATCGAGGAGAATATTGATTTTGGTTTCTTTCACTCGATCAGTTCCTTCATAAGTGATATGTAATCTATCACAAACTTCTTTCACTGTAACAAAAGAAGATATTCTGTTATATTCAGTAGGTGACAAAGCACAATATAAAGAATAAATTGCTTTTGCATCAAGAGCTTGTCTTTTGGTTATCTCTTTCTGAATCATTTCAATAGACTCAACAGCATATTTTCCTCTCTCTGAGACAGGTGCAGCTTTAGGAATGATTCCTTTGTCTACAACGTCCCATTCTAGAGGATCCTTTGATCTTAGGAATGCCTTCATCTTGTTTTTCCATATGTTGTATTCCTTTCCATCAAAGTAAGGCGGTCTGGTATTGCTTTGCCCTTCTACCAGCCCTGAAGCCAACATACTAGCCATGGATCTTTAACTCTGAAGTAAAACACTTCAAAATAAGTGAGTACACAAGCTTTGATATGAATTGAGATAGCTAGTATAAGCACCTAGAGGGGGGTGAATAGGTGTAAAAAAATTTCTCGTGATAAGTAAGCAATACGAAATAGACAATAGAAAGGAAGTTTGCATTTTGTTAACAAAAACGAATTATGATCAAAGTAAAAGAGAATAAAGAAGAGAAAATGAACACAGAGATTATAGTGGTTCGGCTTATTCCAAGCCTACGTCCACTCTTCTGCACTGACAGCCCACTGGCTGGATTTCACTATGAACAAAAGAGTTGTTACAGCAAAACTTTCCCTTGATTCCACGGTGTAGATACTCTACCACACTTCCTTAAGGTTTCTCAAAGATATAGACTCTCTTTTGTGTACAAGATTTCGCTCAACAAAAGAATTGACTAAGAACAAAGAGCTTCAGACTTTGGACTTCTTCTATCGCGCACTCTCTCAAAACAACCGAAACGTCTTCCTTATATACTCCTTTATGCCATCATACCCATTGGCACTTACCAAAGAAATTCTTTCAATCTACCCGTTGGACGGAATCAATTAGAAAGATCATTCGAATTATTAAAGGAACATGTCGATAGCCCATCAATCCTGCTCGCCCATACAATCAGGATCTCGATTTCCATAAGTAGAATCTTCCAAGTATACTTCGCCAATCAACGGCTCCACAATCGATAAATCAATCTTGATTTGAAAAATGGATTCTGGCATACTATATCCAGCCAAGAGATCTTATTCAGTCGATAAAATCAAATCCTTAACGAAACATCCAGTTCTGGATAAGTCTTCTTCGACGAACTAAAGACTGTCAATGAGGATAGACTTTGAATCTTGAGTCTAGCAGTTTGGAGGTCTTTAGACTTTGATGAAAGAGTCTATAAGTCTTCAGACTAGACTGATGGAAACGTTTCGTCAGCTTCAAAATACTCTAGGAAGATTTCTCCAACAAATGCGACATATTTATTTTAAGTATGAGGTCTTGATTATCACCTAGATAATAAGCTTAAAAACTGTGGCACCCCTCTATAGCCCCCGATCCGTTAGGGTCGCCACAGTTCGCTTCCCTTTCACTTTCCCTATTAACATGTCACTCTGATACCATTTCAATTGCAGTGGGTCCATACAACCATGGGGGTTTACACTTTTTTTTTTATAGGTCCCTTACGCAATTCATATACAAAGCACATCCAAGAAACTCCCTTCCCTATATTCAGAAAACAATGCACACCTACTAAACATCTTATATAAGTTAAAGTCGAATACGTTTATTTACATAAAGCATATGGACATCTTTAGTCGGTACATCTGAAATGCCAATGTTTCTATACTCGGCTATACTTCAAAGGATGACCGACATCTTCTCCAACAGCCGAATACTTAAAGTCCATCAATCAGTATCGGCATCCAAAAGTTCCTTCCTTGGCTATCCTCCTCATCAAGGTCATATCCAACCACTCAATCCATCTACTAATCTAAAATGTTGGTCTCCGAAATGGTGAGTACAATCACTCAGCAGGTAAAGGACCAATAAATCACTTAATACATCATGCCATGCAATCATCACAACCATAGCATCACATGTCATACAAGCATCCATGCACAACACACCATGGCATCATGCACATGTCATCATACCTCATGTACCATCATCATCATATAGACATCACCATCATATCATATACTTACCATCATCATGTCACATATGGCATCATCCTTACCATGCATCCATGCATATACCATCATGATCATATCACCATATCACATGTACCATCATCATTACCATGCATTCATGCATGTAACATCATCATCATATCATCATATCACATGTACCATCATCATTACCATTCATACATGCATGTAACATCATCATCATATCACCTACACCATCATCATTACCATGCATCCATGCATGTAACATCATCATCATATCAGGTATATCATCATCATTACCATGCATCCATGCACATCTCATCATCATGCATGCATAATTCAATTTCAATTTCATTTTGGACTGCCTTATTTCTCTTTCCCGGGACCAATGTTTGCATCCCACATTCATCACTCGCTCCCAATCCTGGCATCGCGAGAACCCTTTGGGCATGTATCCAAGATACAACCGGGCATTCGGCACCCCCACATTCTGGGCATCTCGCATCCCAACTAGCATCACGAGGCATACCCCTGGGCACAAACCTCTAGGGCTTCCGGCATTTACACTCCCTGGCCAAGCATCTCGCATCCTAACTAGCATCGCGAGGCATCCCCCCGGGCACAAACCTCCGGGGCTTCCAGAATTACGTACCGACATACCACCAGGATCCCCCCTCCTCTGGAATTACGTATCATATACCACTGGGCATCCCAACACTCCTGGGGAAATTTCTAGGGCTCGCCATGAAAATGGTTTCCCCTACCCTCCGGAATTACGTACCGACATACCACCAGGCCTCCCCTAGAATTAAATACCGTATACCACCGGGCATCCCGACACTCCCGGGGCATTGTCGGTTCACACCTCCGACGGTCTTCTCATCACCACAATGCATGTTCTTATACGTCTCATTTTCAATTTCACATTCACAATTATGGCTCAATCTCAACAAGACATGTGATGTGATGGCAACCAAGATCATATTCATCATTGAATTCATACATGCATCTCAATTCATTATCATGCATGCAACAAGACACTATCATCCAATTAGTACAATTCATGGAGTCCATGCAATTTAAAATTGTCCATATTTCATGCCTTTTACAAAATTCCAGCATGTACCATTTTTAGAAAATATTTAAATTAAATATCCATATGCTTTTCAAAAATCATGAAATCAAGGCATGTTATAGATAAGACAATAAGATAGCAATTTCATGCAAAGCACATGCCCAATAGAGTTCCACACAAGAAGATACAATTCACACAAAAACAGCGTGCAATTCCATATAGAAACAGAATGCATAGTTTCCGAAATAATTCGATTAAAATATCCAAACGACCACCGAAAATTATGAAATTTTATGAGGTTATAGTTAAGACACTAAATTAGTTTTTTCATGAAAAATTATAGGCCAGATTAGCTTTAGATCATTTTCTATAGTCATACGTCTTCTGGTTCTCGCACTGAAACGTCCAGTATAGTTATCTCCGAAATATCAAGTTTTCACCACTTTATTTTTCTTTGTTTCCTCTGAAATTTGGATATATTTTACTTAAAGAGGTCCCCTACAACTTTTATTAAGGGATCTAAGCCAAATTGCCAAAGAATAGTCACCATATGGGTCCATGAAATCTCGGGTATCCTGTACCGCGTCTCCAGATTTACTGTCTTCAAGAGTAAGTCGATTAGCTAGGCTACACTTGCTCATTTTACTTAAAATTTGAGTATTTTAACCTTTAGGATCTTATCTACAAGTTTCATGAAGAAGTCGAAGAGAGATTCTTGGTAAAAATTGACATGCAACCACAAACCTACCGAAAGGTCAGCGAAATCGTTCCAGATCTAGTGTCTTCGTAGGATGAGGCTTTGACCCCTTAAATCTCCATCATTTTGTCCCAAATTTTATTATGTTGTAGTTTAAGATGTTGGATACAACTTTCGTGAAGTAATCAAGGTCGAAATCAAACTCAAAACATGCATGCAAACTCACACAAGATTCTGGTTTAGGCGGTTCATACGAAAACAGCATGCAAACTCAAGAACAAGTCACGTTCTAGCTTCGGTTTTGCCTATCCTATGATCCGGAACCTACCACCAACAAATCACACATGCAAGGCACACATGCAAGAGCAGAAATCAGTCCCAACTTGCCTTAAAGACCGAACGAACAGCAGCAAAAGGGACGGCACACCGGTGACGGACGAACGGACAGCGAGCTCCTTCCTCTGAGTTCCTCTCCTTTCGGTGACCCTCTCTCTCTCTCACAACTCTCCCTCTCTCACTCTCTTGGACGACAGCCCTTCCATCAGCCGGTCTCTCTCCCTTTTGATTCCCCACAAAGCCATCATTAGTCATGATTATTTACCTCCCTCAATGGCCAATGCATGAAGCCCTTCTCTTGCCACTTGGCAATTTGAGAGAGACACATGGCCTTCTCCAAGCAAAGATGGGCCTCATTCTCGGCTGGGCTTTGGGCCAGCAAATGGGCCGGTCGACAGCCCCTCCTTGGCTCCAATGGGCCGGCCATTCGGCCCTCCAAAAACTCAAGCCATTGGGCCTAAGGCCCAACCTAATTAAACCCACAATTTTACTTTCAATTATTCATCTTTAATTATTTCTTTCAACTTTTAAATTTCACATGGCCAAGAATAAATCATTATTATTAATTTATCCTATATTACTAATTTAAAAACTCATGAACACAAGCACAAATGACTTAGTCTTAAGAGGAGACTAATGGCTAAAGCATAAACCATAGGTAATTTCATTATCTAATTATGGGCTTTAATAAACCTTAGAGCTTTTCTTGAATTTTTGGGATGCCACAAAAACCGTCTCATCTCTATTTATCACACAGTAAATAGAGGTGATTACCCGTGTAAGTGGACTAATCTTTTATCTATCTAACATACTTTCTCAACTTAATATAATTCACTGAGCATTAAGATGCATAAACGTCAAACAAAAATTCATAGGCATTAATGATGAAAAAACACAAAATTCATTAAATGTGAACACTTCAGGGAAATTACAATATTCAGTACATCAGCCTCTACGCAGTCCTAGAGATTTTACATGACCATAAAACACATCTCTAGGTATTGGCTTTGTCATAGGATTTGCTACCATTCTATACGTAGATATGTACTGTAAGTTCACATCTTTTCGTGACAAAATTATACTTGGTATCTACGTGATTGGTTTTTTCATGATATTTTGGATCTTTGGTGTACGCTATAGCTACTTGGCTATCACAGTTAACCAATAATGGATTTGCAGCATGCCCAATAACACCCAAATGATCCAAAAAATCTCTTAAGCCAAACACATTCTTATACTGTTGCTGATAATGCCACGAACTCAGCTTCCATCGTGGACAAGGCTATACACGCTTGTTTCTTACTGCTCCAAGATATGACGCCATTATTTAATAAGAAAACAAATACAGATGTAGATTTCCTTTCATCTAAATTTTCTCCCTAATCAGCATTTAAATAGCCTTCGAGTGCAGATCCTTTCCTTGATAACTCATCGTATAATCAACAGTTCCCTTTAGATACCTTAGAATTCTATTAACGGCTTTCCAACTTGTAGATTGGTATCTACTCACAATCCCAACTGCAAAACATATATTAGGTCTTGTACACATCATAGCATACATCAAGCATCCCAATAGCACTAGTATAAGGAATATGTTGCATTTTTTCCTTCTCTTGTGGAGTCTTTGGACATAATCTGTGGCTCAATCTTTCACCTTTTGTAATAGGAGTATTTATGGGTTTACAATCTTACATACGAAATCGTTCAAGAACCCTACTTATGTATGTTTCTAGCGAAAAAGACAATGATCTCTTCGAATGATTTCTTGAAATCTAAACTCCAAGAATGTATGCAACATCATCCATGTCTTTCATCTCAAAGTTGGAAGATAATCAACTCTTCAAAGTATTAACAAACTCCATATTACTTCTGGCAATTAGTATATCATCAACATATAATGATATGATCACAAATTGATCTTTGGATCTTTTGATATATACACAATGTTCCTCATCTATTCTTGTAAAATCATATGCCATTATGTCATTATGAAAATGTATATACCATTGTCTTGACGACTGCTTAAGGCCGTATATCGATCTCAAAAGTCGACATACATTTCCTTCTTGGCCGTCTATAATGAAACCAGTAGGTTGTTCCATATATATTTCTTCCTCTAATTCTCCATTGAGGAAAGTAGTATTTACATCCATTTCATGTAACTTAAGATCCATACTAGCCACTATTGTCAGAATAATGCGAATCGAGGTAAATCTCACTATAGGAGAAAATGTTTCTTCAAAATCAATTCATTCTTGTTGATTATACCCCTTCGCCACAAGGCGAGCCTTATGCCTTTATATCGAGCCATCGGCTTTATGCTTTATTTTAAGAACTCACTTGTTCTCAATAGCTTTGCGTTCTTTTGGAAGATCAACCAGTTCCCAAACTTGGTTTGACTTCATTGACTCTATCTCATCTTCTATTACATGAATCTATTTTTCCTTATTGGAGTAATTTAGAACATCATTAACATTTCTTGGCTCATCTTCATTTGTGGAGCAATCATGAAAGTTTTCCCTTCTGTGGCATCCCTGAAATTTAATGACAAGTTGTAAGGTGCGTTGAAGTTCCTAATTAGATGATAGAATTTCTTTTGGCTTATGCCTTAGCCAATTTGTCTTTTAATTTGATGATTTGTGTATTTAAATTTATTGATTAATAATTGGCCATGAGATTTATAAATTTAAATCTTAATAAACAAAGTGTCCCAAGACTTTGGCCAAGATGCAATTTGAATTTGGAAATATTTATAGAAGGAATTTCAAAAAAGAAAAAAAAAAGGGAAAAAGAGGGTTATTTTTGGAATGGGCCTTGGACCCATTGGCCTAAAGCTTGGTGGGCCAAGCTAGTCGGCCCATTAGAGCCCAAGGAGAGAATTCGACCAGCCCAAGGGGAGTGGCCGGATGGGCCTAAGCCCAAGCCCATTCAAATTCAAATTAAAACCCAATATGACAAGTGGCAAATGGCAAGAGCATGTATTGGTTAATCTTTAGGCAAAGCGATGATTGCTAATCATGGGATTAAGGGGATATAAAAGGGATGAGGAGAGAGAGATGGCCGGTTCTTTGCTTCATTCGGCCGAGAGAGTGTGAGAGAGAGAGAGAGAGAGAGAGCGGAAGGGAGAAACCGAGAGGAGAGGAGGCGGAGCCGAGGGGTGCCGCCGTTCGTTCGCTGTCCGATCGCCGTGTCCCGTCGCCATTCGTCGTCGCTTGTTCATCTTTAAGGCAAGTGGAGTCCTTAACTTCTCTTGCATGTTTGTTTCGTTGGTTGCATGTTAGATTTTAGGTGTGATTTGTGCAAAAACCGAGGTAAGAGTTGGTTATTTGCAAACCGTGTGACTGTTTTTGTTCGGTTTGTGGAAGTCAGTAGCTTGTTCGAGTTTGCATGTGTGTTTGGAGTCTGATTTTTGCTTTGGTGTCTTCATGAAAGTTGAAGCTAACGTCTACTACTATGACATACTAAAAATTCGTAGAAAACAATGGAGATTTGAGGGGTCAAAAGTTCTATTGTACGGAGACTTTAGATCTGCGAAATTTTCACTGACCTCTTGTTGATTTCTTGATATGCATGTTGATTTCTGTTGGATATCTCACTTTGTTTCATCCTTGAAAGTTGTAGGTAACATCTTAAAATACAACATACTCAAATTTGAAGAGAAATGAACGAGTGTAGCCTAGTAAATCGGCTAGATCTTGGAGATGATTGATTATGGTGAGGTGTACCGAGATACCCGAGACTTCAAGGACTTAAATGGTGACCCTAATTTGGTTATTTGACCTAGATATCTTCATGAAACTTGTAAAGGACACCTTGGTACATAAAATAATCAAATTTCAGAGGAAACGAAAGAGAATAGATGGGTGAAATCTAAAAATTTCGGAGATGTGTGTTCTGGACGACGCGGTCGTGGTTCCAGAAGCTTCGTAGGGTTGTAGAAATTAATCTAAAAACGAATTTGGCTTAGAGTTCTTCATGAGAAATGCACGAAAATGTCTTGGCTATCACCCTGTAAAATTTCGTAATTTTTGAAGGCCATATGAGTATTTTAATCGAATTTATTTGGAAACTGTGCAAGTCTGGCAATTATCCGAATATCATGTGCTATTTTGTGGAAATTGTGAATTTGTGAGAAATTCGATTTGGCCATGAATTTTGTATGAAATTGTGATCCTATTGATTTGTTTAGTGATTGTTTGAATATTATGATTTTGGAAAATCATAGGTATTAAATTTAATATTTATGGAAATAAATAAATATAATAAAATAATAAAAATAAAATAAAAAGGGATTATTTATTCGCCATAAATTCCATTGAATTTATCACGCATTGTTGTATGACATTGGTATATGTATGATCATGAATTGTGAAGCATGCGTGAATCAAATGGCATAATTCCAGAGATTCCCTGGGAGTTTCAGGATGCTCGGAATGTGGGGGGCCGGAAGTCCGGTTGTATCTTGGATACATGCCCGGAGGTTCCTCGCGACACCAGGATTGGGGTGCAGGATGCCTGGCTAGAAGGGTAAAGGCCGGAAGCCCTGTCGGAGGTTTCTGCCCGAAGGGAATGCCTCGTGATACTAGATGAGATGCGAGATGCCCGGAATGTGGGGGGCCGAAAGCCCGGTGGCCATGGGATGGCTGAGTTTGCTGGGAACCCTGTCGGAGGTTTCTGCCCGAAGGGTTGATGATGAGATTGATGATTTGAGAAATGGGTGATGTGGTGATCAAAATTGAAAGATAAAGATGATAATTAACTCATGACATGATGATGCTTGATGATGATGACATGTGATGTGATATGATGATCACCTATGATAATATATGCATGATGATGCATGATAATGATGACATGTGATGTGATATGATGATCACCTATTATAATATATGCATGATGATGCATGATGATGATGTGTGATGTGACATGATGATCATCCATGGTATGATATGCATGATGAAATGCATGATGATGATAATGATATATGATATGCCATGATGATGATGATATATATGATGTGATGATGCATGATACGCATGATTACAAGGTAAGTGATGCTTGCAACGTGTGATGATATGCATGATGCATTGGGATGTTATTGGATTTCCCTATCTGCTGAGTGGTTGTACTCACCCCTTTTGGGGATAACATTTCAGATTAGCAAGTATGCCGCTACCTGCCGTCTCGCGTGGTACGTTTTATGGTCTACCGTCTGATGTAGAGGTCGAGTGTGCGGAGATAGACTGTCCCTCTATTCCCGGACTGACTTTTATCCGAGTACGTTGTCTAGTGATGTATGACGTGGGCCTGGCTGGGGGTCCTGTCATTCAGGAGTTCATTTCTGTGCACGTTCGTCGAGATGGAGCTATGCGAGGGATGTTGCCGCCGCCACCGCCTGATGCATCGGGTTGGGTGTGAGACCCACGCGCGATGAGTAGGAGCTGAATCTTTTGATGTAGATAATCGACACTTTTGATGGGGGGTTGTGCGCTTGATGTAGAGGGTTGATAGTTTCTTTTTGAGATTTTAGGCAGGACATGGCAGAGTCCTCGCTTTTCTTGTTTTGTATCGACCCGAGAAAGGAGGAGTCCCATCCTAAAAGAATATGTAAATAAGGTGTCAATGTTCATTTATAAAATCCTGATGTTTAGCTGGTGTGTATTGGTATCATGGTTAGTAAGGGGAGAGATGGAGATGTTTAATTTGCTTCCGCTATGAGTCGCGCTGGGACCGCTTTAAAAAAAAAGAAATGCCTGTGATTAACGACGCTTGTTTTAAGTACATGATAGAAAAGGAAATCAAGTGTAACACCGGCGCTGGTGACGACCTGCGAAGGGTTCGGGGTGTCACAGCTGCCCTTTTTGGTATCAGAGCAAATGGTTATAGGTGGAGTGATAAGGAGCCTCATTTGGAATTGAGGAACATGATGACAATACACACCATAGGATGTAAAACGAAATAATTGAATAACGGGTGATGAAAATTCACTCGTAGATCCCTAGTAGTTTATTTTGGATTGCCTTTAGGTGCCAGTGACATGTATATGTTACTTATGTAATAGTAGTAGTTGCTTTGAGTGGAGGCAGTGAGTCTCAAATTATTCCTGAGGCAATGCTTGGAAATTGCAGGAAAGTTATGGTGTGAGCTGGAAGTGCTCATCCATCGAGGGCTAAAGCCTTTGCTGCAAGGGCTGAACCCCGAATGGAAGATATCCTGTAGGCATTAGCCAATATTGGAAATCTGATGGAGAGGCAACCGCAGCAACAGCCCGGAGCAGAACGCCGTACTCAAGGACTAGTGGCGCAGTTTTTAAAGCTGAAGCCACTTAAGTTTAATGGAATGGGAAGTCCTGAGGAGGCAGAGCAATGGATTGATGGAATGGAACGAATTTTCCGGCTGTTGGACTGCACTAATGCTGAGAAAATAGTTTTAGCAGAGTACCAATTGGAGGGAAATGCGAAGTTTTGGTGGAGAGCTTCAAGGACATAATCTTTCCACCAGGTGCTGATGTGAGCCGGGGAGGAGTTTGTTAGGGCTTTCAATAGGAAGCATTTCTCGACCGTGCTAAGGATAGGAAGATTACTGAATTTGTTCAGCTAGAACAAAAGGGGTTGACTAGATCGGTATGAGGCTAGATTTTCTGAATTGTCTAGATATGCTCCTAGATTGATTGAGGATCAGGAAGAGAAGGCTAAGAGATTCCTAAAAGGGTTGAGGACTGACATTAGAAAACAGCTGGTGCCTTTGAACATAAGAGATTATAATGAGATTTATGAAAGGGCGCAGTTAGTGGAGCAGGAGCTGTTAAGGGAACGGTCGGAGTTTAAGAAACCATTGGATTTTAGTGATGTGAAAAAGGGGAAGAGACCTTATTCTGGTCAAGGTCAGACCTGGAATGTGAAGAAGAAGGGTAATTTTGGGAATTTTGGAGGGGCAAGGAGTGGTTTGAATATAGGGAAAGCACCTATCAGCATGGTGTTTGTCAGAGGTGTAATGGGAGACATGGCCCAGGACCTTGTACTGGACAGCAGAAATGTTTTGGCTGTGGACAAGTAGGTCATCTTAAGAGGAATTGCCCGCAAGTGAGTGTTGGCTCAGCGCGACAGGGATATCAGAGTGCTGTTAGGTCAAACCCGCAAGGAAATCCTCAGAGACCACCTGCACAAGGAAGGGTGTATGCGATTACCCAGGAGGAAGCGGAAGCTTCCAAAATGTTATCTCAGTACGATTCTTATTAATGGTGAAAAGGCATATGCATTGTTTGACACGGGTGCAACACATTCGTTTGTGTCTGAAAGATATAGATGTTTGAATAAAATAGAAGTTATGCCTCTTGAGACGCCTCTTTGTGTTTCCACGCCTTTAAAGGATATGGTATTATCTACACTGGTGTGTGGAAATTATAAGATATCAATGGGAGGAAAGGATATGGAAATAAACTTGGTTGTAATGGCTATGTATGATTTTGACGTTATTATAGGAATGGATTGGCTTCGTAAGTATCGGGCTAGAATGGATTGTTATAGAAGAGTGGTACAATTTGTTTTACCTGATCAGTCTAGTTGTGAATTTCTAGGAGGTCAAACCCATCTTCCTGTAGCGCTTATTTCGGCAGTAGAAGCTTGTAAGTTACTTGACGAAGGATGTCAAGCGTACCTAGCCATAGTTAGAGATTATGCAAGGGAGGAGCCTAATCTTGAGGAAGTTCGTGTAGTTGACGAATTTCAAGATGTATTTCCTGAGGAATTGCCTGGATTGCCGCCAGAGCGGGAGATTGAATTTGAAATTGAATTAATGCCTGGAATAGAACCTATATCAAAAGCCCCGTATAGAATGGCCTTAGTTGAATTGAATGAATTGAAAGTGCAACTGCAAGAATTGCTTGATAAGGGATTCATTAGACCAAGTGCTTCACCTTGGGGTGCACCGGTCTTGTTTGTGAAAAAGAAAGATGGATCAATGCGCTTGTGTATTGACTATAGGCAGTTGAATTAGGCGACCATTAAGAATAAGTATCCTTTGCCTAGAATTGATGATTTATTTGACCAACTCCAGGGAAGTTTAGTTTTCTCTAAGATTGATTTGAGGTCGGGATATCATCAGTTAAGAATTAAGAAGGAGGACATTCCTAAGACTGCGTTTAGAACTTGTTATGGGCACTATGAGTTCCTTGTTATGCCATTTGGATTGACTGACGCCCCTGCTGCATTTATGGATTTGATGAATAGAATATTTCAGCCTTATTTAGACTAGTTTGTGATTGTGTTTATTGATGATATTTTAGTATATTCGAAAGGACCTAAAGAGCATGAGCAGCATTTGAGAATAGTTTTGCAAACTCTGAGAGAGCATAAGTTGTATGCTAAGTTTAGTAAGTGTGAATTATGGTTGGATCAGATGATATTTTTAGGACATGTGGTGTCAGGAAAAGGAATTGCAGTAGACCCGGCAAAAGTTGAAATGGTAGTGAATTGGCCGAGACCAACGACACCTACTGAGATACGAAGTTTCTTAGGATTGGCTGGTTATTATAAGAGATTCATTGAAGGATTTTCAAGACTGGCAGGACCTTTAACTAAATTGACCCGAAAGAATGTGAAATTTGAGTGGAATGGAGAATGTGAAAGGAATTTTCAGGAGCTCAAAAGGAAATTGACTTCAGCTCCAATTTTGACTATACCTATTGGACCTGATGGTTTCACGGTGTATAGTGATGCATCTCACAAAGGACTAGGATGTGTGTTGATGCAGCATGGCAGAGTTGTAGCCTATGCATCCAGACAATTGAAACCTCATGAACTAAATTACCCGATGCATGATTTAGAGCTAGCAGCTATAGTGTTTGCCTTGAAGATATGGAGACACTATTTGTATGGGGAAAACTTTGAGATTTATACGGATCATAAGAGTTTGAAGTATCTGTTCTCACAAAAGGAGTTGAACATGAGAAAAGGAGGTGGATGGAGTTGTTGAAGGATTATGACTGTGAGATAAGATATCATCCAGGAAAAGCGAATAGAGTAGTAGATGTTCTTAGTCGAAAGTCGGCCGTAGAAATAGCTAGTTTGAGGATGGCATAATGGAAATTGTTGGAATCTGTGGCAAATTCCGAATTCAAATTGGAAGTGGATTGTCTCACTGGTATGCTTAGTGCATTGAGGATTGAGCCAGAGATTATCCAGAAAATTAAAATTCTGCAAGAATCTGACCCAGAGATTTTGAAAGTGAAAGATGCTGTATCTTTAGGGAAAAGATCGGAATTTCAGATCTCTGATGATGGAATAGTGAGATGTTAAGGACGAATTTGTGTTCCCGACAATGAGGAATTAAGGAAGGAAATTCTGTCGGAGGCACATAAGAGTAATTATAGTATCCACCCAGGTAGTACAAAGATGTACAGAAATTTGCGTCAGCAATTTTGGTGGAATGGTATGAAGGCAGATACGGCTAAGTACGTTTCTCAATGTTTGACGTATTAGCAAGTAAAAGCGGAGCATCGTAAACCCGCAGGACTTTTGAGACCATTAGACATTCCTGAATGGAAATGGGAACATGTAACGATGGACTTTGTGCAAGGATTGCCAAGGACATCAAGTAGTCATGATTCAATTTGGGTTATAGCCGATCGTTTGACTAAATCGGCTCATTTCTTAGCGATTCGCATGGACTACCCAATGGATAAGTATGCGGACATGTATGTAAGTCAAGTGGTACGCTTACATGGTGTTCTAGTGACCATTATTTCAGATCGAGATTCGAGGTTCACTTCGAATTTTTGGAAAAGTCTTCAAATCGCATTAGGATCTAAGCTTCAGTTTAGTACAGCTTTTCATCCCCAGACTAATGGACAAACAGAAAGAGTAATCCAAATACTGGAGGATATGTTAAGAGCTTGCGTAATTGATTTCAAAGGAATTTGGGATGAAAGATTGCATTTGGTAGAGTTCGCCTATAATAATAGTTTTCAGAAAAGTATAGGCATGGCACCTTATGAAGCATTATATGGAAGGAGATGTAGGACTCCTGTCTGTTGAAGTGAAGTAGCTGAAAGGAAATTGACAGGACCTGAACTGGTACAAGTTACCGCTGAAGCTGTCGATATTATCAGAGAAAGGCTTAGAGCAGCTCAGAATAGACAGAAAGGTTACGTAGATAGACATAGAAGACCATTGGAATTTAGTGTAGGAGACCATGTATTCCTTAAGGTATCTCCAATGAAAGGAATATCTCGATTTGGGATGAAGGGTAAGTTAAGACCTAGATTTGTTGGACCTTTTGAAATTCTGGAGAGGATAGGTGATGTAGCTAATCGTTTAGCGTTACCTCCTAAGTTAGGAAATCTGCATGATGTGTTTCATGTATCGATGTTGAGGAAGTACCAGTCGGATCCTAGTCATATACTCGATCATGAAGCCATCAAAATGGATGAGAAAGTAAGGTACGTTGAAGAGCCTGTGCAGATATTGGATCGAAAGGAGCAAATTCTTAGGACTAAAAAGATCCCATTGGTTAAGGTGTTATGGCGACATCATGATGTGGAGGAAGCCACATGGGAAAGTGAGGATCAGATAAAGGAAAAGTATCCCTATTTATTTCAAGAAGGCGCGAGTAGTGCTTGAATTTCGAGGACAAAATTCTCTAAGGAGGGGAGAATTGTGGCATCCCAGAAATTTAATGACAAGCCGTAAGGTGCGTTGAAGTTCCTAATTAGGTGATAGAATTTCTTTGGGATTATGCCTTAGCCAATTTGTCTTTTAATTTGATAATTTGTGTATTTAAATTTATAGATTAATAATTGGCCATGAGATTTATAAATTTAAATCTTAATAAACAAAGTGTCCCAAGAGTTTGGCCAAGATGAAATTTGAATTTGGAAATATTTATACAAGGAAATTCAAAAAAAAAAAGGGGGAAAAAGAGGGTTATTTTTGGAATGGGCCTTGGACCCATTGGCCTAAAGCTTGGTGGGCCAAGCTAGTCGGCCCATTAGAGCCCAAGGAGAGAATTCAACCAGCCCAAGGGGAGTGGCCGGATGGGCCTAAGCCCAAGCCCATTCAAATTCAAATTAAAACCCAATATGACAAGTGGCAAATGGCAAGAGCATGCATTGGTTAATCTTTAGGCAAAGCAATGATTGCTAATCATGGGATCAAGGGGATATAAAAGGGATGAGGAGAGAGAGATGGCTGGTTCTTTGCTTCATTCGGCCGAGAAAGTGTGTGAGAGAGAGAGAGAGAGAGTTCGAGCGGAAGGGAGAAACCGAGAGGAGAGGAGGCGGAGCCGAGGGGTGCCGCCGTTCGTTCGCCATCCGATCGCCGTGTCCCGTTGCTGTTCGTCGTTGCTTGTTCATCTTTAAGGCAAGTGGAGTCCTTAACTTCTCTTGCATGTTTGTTTCGTTGGTTGCATGTTAGATTTTAGGTGTGATTTGTGCGAAAAACCGAGGTAAGAGTTGGTTATTTGCAAACCGTGTGACTGTTTTTGTTCGGTTTGTGGAAGTCAGTAGCTTGTTCGAGTTTGCATGTGTGTTTGGAGTCTGATTTTGGCTTTGGTGTCTTCATTAAAGTTGAAGCTAACGTCTACTACTATGACATACTAAAATTTCGTAGAAAACAATGGAGATTTGAGGGGTCAAAAGTTCTATTGTACGGAGACTTTAGATCTGCGAAATTTTCACTGACCTCTTGTTGATTTCTTGATTTGCATGTTGATTTCTGTTGGAGATCTCACTTTGTTGCCTTCTTGAAAGTTGTAGGTAACATCTTAAAATACAACATACTCAAATTTGAAGAGAAATGAACGAGTGTAGCCTAGTAAATCGGCTAGATCTTGGAGATGATTGATTATGGTGAGGTGTACCGAGATACCCGAGACTTCAAGGACTTAAATGGTGACCCCACTTGGGTTATTTGACCTAGATATCTTCATGAAACTTGTAAAGGACGCCTTGGTACATAACATATTCAAATTTCAGAGGAAACGAAAGAGAATAGATGGGTGAAATCTAAAAATTTCGGAGATGTGTGTTCTGGACGACGCGGTCGTGGTTCCAGAAGCTTCGTAGGGTTGTAGAAATTAATCTAAAAACGAATTTGGCTTAGAGTTCTTCATGAGAAATGCACGAAAATGTCTTGGCTATCACCCTGTAAAATTTCGTAATTTTTGAAGGCCATATGAGTATTTTAATCGAATTTATTTGGAAACTGTGCAAGTCTGGCAATTATCCGAATATCATGTGCTATTTTGTGGAAATTGTGAATTTGTGAGAAATTCAATTTGGCCATGAATTTTGTATGAAATTGTGATCCTATTGATTTGTTTAGTGATTGTTTGAATATTATGATTTTGGAAAATCATAGGTATTAAATTTAATATTTATGGAAATAAATAAATATAATAAAATAACAATAATAATAATAATAATAATAATAATAATAATAATAATAATAATAATAATAATAAGGGATTATTTATTGGCCATGAATTCCATTGAATTTATCATGCATTGTTGTATGACATTGGTGTATGTATGATCATGAATTGTTAAGCATGCGTGAATCATATGCCATGTAAAAAAGGATGGTGAATGTGGAAAATGATATGTGAGTAAGAGGATGTGGTGGAGGATGATGTCTGGTGGCCGAGTGGCATAATTCCAGAGATTTCCTAGGAGTTTCAGGATGCCCGGAATGTGGGGGGCCGGAAGTCCGGTTGTATCTTGGATACATGCCCGGAGGTTCCTCGCGACACCAGGATTGGGGTGCGGGATGCCTGGCTAGAAGGGTAAAGGCCGGAAGCCCTGTCGGAGGTTTCTGCCCGAAGGGAATGCCTCGTGATACTAGATGAGATGCGAGATGCCCGGAATGTTGGGGGCCAGAAGCCTGGTGGCCATGGGATGGCTGAGTTTGCTGGGAACCCTATCGGAGGTTTCTGCCCGAAGGGTTGATGATGAGATTGATGATTTGAGAAATGGGTGATGTGGTGATCAAAATTGAAAGATAAAGATGATAATTAACTCATGACATGATGATGCATGATGATGATGACATGTGATGTGATATGATGATCACCTATGATAATATATGCATGATGATGCATGATAATGATGACATGTGATGTGATATGATGATCACCTATGATAATATATGCATGATGATGCATGATGATGATGTGTGATGTGACATGATGATCATCCATGGTATGATATGCATGATGAAATGCATGATGATGATAATGATATATGATATGCCATGATGATGATGATATATATGATGTGATGATGCATGATATGCATGATTACAAGGTAAGTGATGCTTGCAACGCGTGATGATATGCATGATGCATTGGGATGTTATTGGATTTCCCTATCTGCTGAGTGGTTGTACTCACCCCTTTTGGGGATAACATTTCAGATTAGCAAGTATGCCGCTACCTGCCGTCTAGTGTGGTACATTTTATGGTCTACCGTCTGATGTAGAGGTCGAGTGTGCGGAGAGAGACTGTCCCTCTGTTCCCGGACTGACTTTTATCCGAGTACGTTGTCTAGTGATGTATGACGTGGGCCTGGCTAGGGGTCCTATCATTCAGGAGTTCATTTTTGTGCACGTTCGTCGAGATGGAGCTATGCGAGGGATGTTGCCGCCGCCACCGCCTGATGCACTGGGTTGGGTGTGAGACCCACGCGCGATGAGTAGGAGCTGAATCTTTTGATGTAGATAATCGATACTTTTGATGAGGGGTTGTGCGCTTGATGTAGAGGGTTGATAGTTTCTTTTTGAGATTTTAGGCAGGACATGGCAGAGTCCTCGCTTTTCTTGTTTTGTATCGACCCGAGAAAGGAGGAGTCCCATCCTAAAAGAATATGTAAATAAAGTGTCGATGTTTGTTTATAAAATCCTGATGTTTAGCTGGTGTGTATTGGTATCATGGTTAGTAAAGGGAGAGATGGAGATGTTTAATTTGCTTCCGCTATAAGTCGCGCTGGGACCGCTTTAAAAAAAAAATGCCTGTGATTAACGACGCTTGTTTTAAGTACGAGATAGAAAAGGAAATCAAGTGTAACACCGGCGCTGGTGACGACCTGCGAAGGGTTCGGGGTGTCACACCTTCAATGTTAAAACGTCGACAGGAAATACTGTTATGACTTGTTCACTGTATGGGAGATTGTATACTTTGTACATCATTCCCCATCATGCTCCAACTTGGATTAGATAATAACGATATCATCTCATAATGTGGTTGTAATTGAGAGTGAGTTGAATTAAATTAATCACTTCTCATGTTACTCCCACTTAGATGAACTTCATTAAGTTCATTATCTTGATCCAAAGTTTCAAATAGGGAGTAATCCTCACCTATTTCGCCATTCTTAGGAAATTCATTATCTAAGAATGTGACATCTCGTGAATTGAATTCAGTTATACTTCAACTTTCTTGCTCACTTATGAACACATACCCTTTTGAGTGTTTAGAGTATCTTATGAAAATGCTCTTCTTTCCTCTGGGACCGAATTTCCTAAACTTGTGAGAGGGCTCATGAGTACAGGCAGCACAACCCCATGGCTTAAGAAAACTTAAGTCCGGTTTTCTACCCGTCCATAACTCATATGGAGTGGAAATAACTGATTTGGAAGGCACACGATTAAGTATATAGGCAGCAGTTAACAAAGCATCACTCCTAAAAGTGATAAGTAAGTTAACATACGCCATCATGGACCTAACCATTTCCAATAGGGTTCTGTTCCTTCTCTCCACAACACCATTTTGTTGAGGAGTATATGAAATAGACAATTGTCTTTCTATTCATTTTTCATCACATAACTTTTTGAACTCATTAGATAAATATTCTCTACCTCCATCGGATCTCAATACTTTTTTAAACAACTTAATGCTTCAGATTTATGAGAAATCAAGTAGACATATCCGAATCGAGCATAATCATCTATAAAAAGTGATAAAATAAGCAGCCCCATGCCTTTCTCTCACATTTGTTGGACCATAGACGTCAGAATGGATTAAATGTAGAGGAAATTCAGCTATTTGACCTTTTTCAAATGGTTTTCTTGTTGTTTTCCCTACTAGGCAATGCTCACATATGGGCAAATCGACCTTTTCAATGTTACCCAACAAGCTCTCTTTTGCTAGTCTATTCATACGTTGTTGACCAATATGATCAAGTCTAGCATGCCACACGTTCACATCATTATCATATGAAGTAGAAGGTGTGAAAAGGGAATAACAAATATTGATATCACTACAGTCAACATTTAGTACAATAAAATCATCTAGAAAATGATCACAACCATAGTAGTTTGTATCCAAATATAAATCTACACCGCTATCATGGAAGTTCATACTAAAACCAAGTTTAACCAATACCAAAATAGACACTAAATTTCGACGAATTTTTGGAGCATAAAAAACATCATGTAGGAACAAGGTGCGTCCACCACGCATGTTCAATTAGCAAGTGCCAATCGCTTTAACTTCAGCTCTGGAGTTATTTCCTATATAGATCCACTTAGTTCCAGTCAGAACTCGTCGAAATTCTACGAAGGATTCTCCATCCTTTGCTACATGGTCTGTTGCTCCCAAATCTACAGTCCACAAAGGATCAAATTCAGTTAAGAATACAGAACTTGACACATTAGCAAAGTTCTTAAGAGTACAATGGGTGAGTACCTTCTTTGACTCGCGACAGTCGCGAGCATATTAACCCTTCTGGTCACAGTTGTAACACTTCACCCTTGAAATACTCTTCACTCGAGAACGTTTTTCTCTCTTATGTTGGTCAGCTCTTGGTTTCTTGCAAGAATGATTTGATCTTTTGCATTTCCACATATTGAACGAATCAATGTGCTTACGCTTACAGCTCGAAGCTTCTTCTGAGCTGGAAGCTGAGATAGCTAGTATAAGCACCTAGAGGGGGGTGAATAGGTGCACAAACAATTTATTGAGATACAGAAGCGATTCTAGGCAAACGATAGAAAGGAAATTCACTATTGATTAACAAAATGAAATACGATCAAGGTAAAGAGAGTAAGGAAGAGAAAATTGAAAATAAGGTTTATAGTGGTTCGGCTTATTCAAAGCCTATGTCTACTCTTCCGCACTGACAGTCCACCAACTGGATTTCACTATGAACAAAAGAGAAGTTACAGCACAGCTTTTCCTTGATTCCACAGTGTAGATGTTCTACCACACCTCCTCAAGGTTTCTCACAAATATAGACTCTCTTTTGCATACAAGGTTTCGCTCAAAGGAATTGTCTAAACAATAGGAAGCTTCAGACATTGGAATTATTCTATCGCGCACACCTCGAACAACTTAGAACGTCTTCCTTATATATTCCTTCATGTCATCATACCCGTTGGCACTTACTAAAGGAATTCCTCCAATCTATCTGTTGGACGGAATCAATTAAGAAGATTATTCGAGCTATTAAAGAAACGTGTCGATAGCCCATCAATCCTGTTTGCCAATACAATCAGGATTTCGGTTTCCATAAGTAGAACCTTCCAAGAATATTCCGGCAATCATTGGATCCTTAATCTTCGAGTCTATCTCGATCAATCAAATGATTCCGTTATGTCTTTTCCAGCTAATAGATCTTCTCCAGTCGATAAGATCATATCCTTAATGAAACATCCAGTTCTGGATAACCTTTCTTCGACGGAGTAGAGACTGTCAATGAGGATAGACTTTGAGTCTTGAGTCTGGCTGTCCGGAGGTCTTCAGACTTTAAATAACAGAGTCTACAAACCTTTAGACTAGACTGATGGAAACGTTTTGTCAGCTTCAAAACACTTCAAGAAGATTTCTCCAATAGAAGCAATATAGCAAATATGTGTTTCCTTCTCAAATGCCTTGAGGCAATCCTCTGCTAACTCAAGATGGCACATATCATCCTCAATTTCTTCCATAATATGGTCAAGAGCTCATAGTGCTCATTGCTTTTCAAGCATACATTGAATTTTCATATTCAATATTTCACAATTTTCGCTGTTCAATTTGTCTTCTTTATTCAAATCAACAATTATGTTCTTAGTTGTTCAATCCATCAATCTGAACATATTAGACATATATGTACGAATTATTAATGCCTATCATTTATGTATCTATTTTGCATAAAACCATCATATTAATGAATAATTTTAAATTAGGTTTCAGAATCAAGAGGTCACTTAGTTTCCAATCATCATCTAAAAAATCCTAACTTGAAATTATCATTAATATAATTTTCGATGCAAAATAAGTTCAGCAAAGTCACTAAAACTTTCTTGAACTTTCCACAACGAATTGTAAATTAACATGTAATTTACAACAATAAATAACATTGAACTTTCAATAATTAATCATGTCCATTACACTAAGTAATATATTTAGAGAAAAAAATCAACATAGAAAGAGATATCTACACCTAAAACATCTCATACTCATCTAAAAAATAAGTAGGGAAAGTTTTATCTAATCTATCAGTAATATTATCTAACAGATCTGAAGACAAATTGGCCAACCACGGAAATTTTTTTGGAAAGCTCTCATGCCACCTCCAAGGCGCATTCACTCTGCATCATGTGACACTCAATCCGAGGGTTAAAGTTTTGGTCAACTCGATCCTATAATATTCTCTTACAAAAGCTTCTGCAAGCCTCCTATAATCCGGGACCACGTTGACCTCCCATAGACGATCTAACACTGCTTGCCATTCAAGTGGAAGAGTATTCAATAAGACTGATACCTTCTCAAAATCCGGCATAAAATAAGCACTCCAGATGATTTATTGTATCATCTGATTGACTATCACCACGTGTGATACTATATCACTATCATTCCACCAATAATTAGTTAACTATGTTATTAGCCTTTTAATTCTTGCATTCTCTTCGTCCGTTCTTGGAAATGCAGGCATGCGTGCATAACGCATCATAGTTCCTGCAACAAATGCAGAACATAAAGAGGGATTACTTATAATTCACATAGATATAAATGGAAAAAGAAACACATTCTTTTTCCTCCCCACCCCCTTTTTTTTTGGGTCAACGGTCAATGGTGGTCAACGAAGGTCAATGGAGGTCAACACCGGTCAACGGTCAATGGATGACCGGGTCAAGTCAACGAGTCGGGTCAGGTCGGGCCGGTCGGGCCGGCACATGCCTTGTGCGTGCGTGGGCAACCGTCGGCCGACGTAACGATGATGTCAGCCGGCGCGTGCCTTGCAGGCGCAAGCGGTTGCCACACGCGCATGTGGTTACCGCGCGTGCGTTGCACGCACCTATGGTTTCAACTGCTTTCGCGTGCGTTGCATGCGCCTGGGAACCGTGTTGGCGCGTGCAACGCCGAACTCTTCGGCTGCGCGCGGCGGCGCGTTCGGTGGCGTCCGGTGACGAGTGACCACTCAAAATTCTCATTTCGTTGAGTACTTCAACCCTAAGCAATCAGAATCATAATTCGATCTACGGAAAAACCAAAAATAGGAGGAACAGTACAGCATCGGGATTATTCCGTCTCTAAAACGATTAACAGTGACGTTTAACAAAAAACAATCAATCAAAATTTGTTTATAATCATAAACAGTAATCGAGAAACATGATTAAGAGGCTCTGATACGAATGTTGGGAATATCGGATTCCCTAAAATGGATTCGACACTAAATCGAACCCCTAAAACGAATGCAGAAGACGAGCCCAGGAAGAACATGTATCACCGATCTTAAGGCACATCACATAAACGAATGTACCTTTGTTTCGACAGACTAAACCCCGGTGTTGCGAATCAAAGAGGAATAATCCACGCCGTTCTTCAAAGGATTCTTCTTTACTGTTCTTCAGGAGAAAGCGCGGTGAGAGGACGTAACTTCTGATAGAGGACGTGCGTTACTGAGAGAGAGCGAGATCTCTTTTTTTACAAAATACGTACCCTTTCGATCTCAGATTAACCGCCTCTTTTAATTTTTTTTCCTTTATCTATAATAATTTCCTCCATGGGCCCTCAACTCACGGGCCGGGCTTTTTGGACCCAACATGGGTGGACAGGCCAACTCAGGCCGATCAAAAAGAAAAAATCCATCACCATCATCGGACAAAATCGGTTGACCACTCTCTGATTATATGCGTCGTCATACAATGGGGAGAGATCGAGCGTCTCAAAAGGAACATTTCTAAGCCTCCGTGGCTTGAAACTATGGAAGTTGGAGAACCTAACCAGGTGGACTATAAAAGGCAAATGCAATGCCGTGCCTTGCAGACTTGGAAATTAAGGACTGCAAGAAGCTGAAGAAGATCGACGGACTGCAACAGATCAAGACCTTGGAAGAAATCACATTGGTTAGAGTGCCGGATGAACTCAAGCGAAGGGTCAGAGATATGCAGCCGGATGTGCCAATTATAGTAGAACCTAGAAAAGTGCTGCTTTTATAACTATATGGTGTTTTCTTTCTGTTAAAAGAAGGGGAGGGGGTTTCATACCCGTGGGAATAACAGATAGTCGTGGAATGTATGTGTGTGTGTGTTGGATTTTACCTTATAGAACATGGTTAAACTTTTATAGTGTTGGTGGTATTGGAATTGAGAGTATCATGGCTCACTGTGAATATATGTTTGTGTTCTTGATCATTAACAGAAAAAAATAAAAAATAAAAAAGCAATCTGATGAAGAACACAGCAAAAGGGGAGATGAAGAAGATGACTATAGCGAAGACTTTCCACTCCTTTTCGAGGAAGTGATGATGACTTAAATTTTTGCGAAGAAGAAGAAGAAGAAGCAAGGAATCACTTGAGAAAAAAAAATTCTAATTTTGCCATTTTGTCTGAATGTGCTTTGGAAGGAATGATGTAGACCTTAGAGGTAAATGAAAATTCAGTAATTTCGTGATTTTGATATTACTGGACACAAAATCCACACAGGTTGCAAAAAAAAATTAAATTCTATTACAATCATGTCTTTTTTTTTCTTTTTTTTTTGGTAAAGGTACGAATTATATTGATTTTGCCAAAAGAATACAAGGAAGGATAACCGGCACCAGACAGGACAAACACTCAGGAAGACAATCGTCAAAGAGAGTGTAAGGGTGCCAAGGGATCCCAAGGAAAGAAGGAACTACCAAAAGAACGAGACAAGAAAGAAAAGACTAACAAACAAACACTAGAAAGAACCTCCATTAATCAAAGATAGATGGATGTAGATCCCAGCACCGTAGTAGCCTTCTATTCTTGTGGTTGTCCGGCACACGTTTAAAGGTCAACGCCTTATCTTTAATAGCCTTTTGAAGGTGCATCTTCATCGCCGGGATAAAGAGGGCCTGATTGCGAAATAACATATTATTGCGCTCTTTCCAAATAATATAACAAAGAGCGCCAAAGCTGAAGCGAGCCATAGATTCGAAGAAGCTATCATCTGCAAACATCCTGGTTGCCCATGCAAGATTATCCATCCAAGGCTTGTTTCGCCAATATAGGTTGAATTTGGCCGCCCAAAAGGAAGCGAGATTACTAGAAACTCGACAGGCAAAACATAAGTGGTTCACAGAATCTGGTCTACATAAACAGAAGGGGCAATTAGCATTTGCAATTCTAGCATAGGAAATAAGTAAGACCTGAGTAGGCAGCCGGTTGCGAGTAATGAGCCACAGAAGTGTCTGATACCGCGGAGGAAGAGAAGGACTCCAAATAAAGGAGTACCAAGGGACCGAGTTACCTTTTGGGCGAATCAACTCCCAAGCCGAGGCTGTAGAGAAACGTCCGGTCGGGTGGCCAAGCCATTGAATCCGATCATCTTCTTGATTTATCACCGGGAGGGGATCATCCCAATTGGCCATGGTATTTATAACGAACCAACCCATAGGGGTGGTGAAGCCATCCGCCACCGAGGCTAGGCGAGAGATACCGGTTCGATAAATTTGCTGGTTCGAAAAGATCTTGTACAACGGTCCCTTTTGATGCCAAAGATCAAACCAAAATGATACCGACTGCCCATTACCAATGATCCATTTAAAATATTGTTGGAAGTGACCACGGAGGTCCAATAACTTTCTCCAAGCCCATGAACATTGAGTAGGACGCTGGACAACCCAAAAATTCTTATGCTTTAAAAAGTTGGAGTGTATCCACTTGCACCAAAGAGATTCCTTATCAGAAAAGAGAATCCAAATGTACTTGAGCATAGAGGCAGTATTACTTTCTCGAAGGGTACGAATACCCAAGCCACCTTCCTTCTTTGGTAAACACACATCACTCCAAGATACCTTAGCTCCACCCGGCCCCATTCTCGGGCCTTTCCAAAGGAATTGACGCAGAATTTGCTCAATACGATTAAGAATCGAGCAGGGAAGGACGAAAACATTAGACCAAAAAACTTGGATGGAATGAAGAAGAGACCTGATAAGTTGTACGCGACCCGCAAGCGAGAGGAATCTGTGTGTCCAAGATTGAACTCGAGCAGTAATTGCATTGACTAGAGAGACACAGTCTGCCTTTTCCAATCTAGAAGAGATAACCGGAACACCAAGGTAGCGAAATGGTAGAGATCCCTTATGATAACCTAGCCTACTTAAAATCTCATCATGGAGAGTATGCGAGCCCCCAGACAGAAATACTTCACTCTTATTTAGATTCAGTCTTAGCCCACTCATATCAGAGAATCTATCAATTCCTTCTTTCAAAAGATCAATTGAGGCTAAGCTAGCTTCAGCAAATAGGAGAACATCATTAGCAAAGAAGAGATGTGAGAGTCTAGTAGACTTACAACGCCAATAGAAACCGAAGGCTAGATGTCTTGTTTGAATTTCCAATAAGCCCGTAAACACTTCCATTACAAGGGTGAAGATGTAAGGTGACATTGGGTCCCCTTGACGAATACCCCTGCCACTTGAGAAAAATCCATGGATGTCCCCATTTATAGAAACAGAAAACTTGGGGGACCTTATACAGATCATTATGCGAGCAATAAAGTCTAACGGGAAACCAAAAGCTTGTAAGATCAATTCAATCAAGTCCCAATTGACCGTATCATAAGCCTTGCGAAAATCAACTTTTATAACACACTTTGGCCGATACGGAACAAGATGAAAGTCCCGAAAAAGTTCCTGAGTAATCAAAATATTGTCGCTAATATGTCTACCTTTGACAAAACGCTACTGTTCATGGTTCTTTCTGTTTTGGGCGAAACTGGTACTGTTCTCTTCTTTTGGCGACTTCTTGATTCCGGTTGATTCCTTCAGTGATTGGGGTTGGTTCTTGGTGGGTTGGGACATCTATCGACCGCCTACATTCCCCAGGTTAGCTTGGCTTGATTCGTTCTCTCTTGGGCTGAAATGGGAAGGTGCGATTAGGGTTCTGGTTCGCCTATTGTTCCCGCGTCTGGTCTTCGAGCTCATTCAGGGCGTCGACTGGTTGGTGGGCTCTTTGCTGGTGGACAGCTGGGTCTATTCTTCCCCTAAAGCCTTCTCGATCATCTGGCATGGCTTATTTGGCTGCTTCGAATTCTTCCTAGGGTTCGGGCTCTTGCTGTTTTTGGGTTGCGGTTTCGATTGGTTATGGCTTCCTCTTCTAACCCCGTGAGCCACTTGGGCCGGGCTAAAGAAAAGCTTCCAATTGGTGCCAGGCGTAGTCACAGTCGGTTTAGATCTGCTTCTCGTGGCAATTCTTCCGCCCAACCTGGTGCTAAGAACCGAAATGACTTGAAAACTCAAGCTCCCGCTAAGTCGTGGGTTAATGTAGCTAAGTTATCTCGCTAAGGGATATGATCTTAAGTATGTTCCCCCAACTTCGATTGGGAAGAAAGCTATTGTGCATTTGACAGAAGATGTAATTCAAGCTGCCGATCCTAAATGGTATAATTGTTTGGTGGGGTATTATGTTGGAAAAAGTATATCTTACAAGACAAATGAATCAGTATTGAGGGAGACTTGGGGGACTCATCTTACAGAAATGTTAGCAAATGATGAAGGGTTCTTTTTCTTCATTATTCCTGATCATGAATACCGGCAGAAAATATTGGAGGGAGGCCCTTTGATCGTGGCTAGAGTTCCACTTGTTCTTAAACAATGGAACCCTACCTTGGAGCTGAAAAAGGAACTTCAATCTTCTGTACCTGTTTGGATTCGTATGAAGAACATTCCCTTTGCTTATTGGTCAGCTCCTGGGATTGGCCAGATCGCTAGTGCGGTTAGCAGACCTTTATATGTAGATCCCTTAACAGAACGGATGAGGCGGTTATCATTTGCAAGGGTGTGCGTGGAAATATCGGCAAAGCTTGAAAGATGCGAATCGGTGGAAGTGTTCTTGGATGAAGAATCATTCACTGTCCCTATCTTTTATGAATGGTGACCAAACTCTTGTCCCAAGTGATGTGTATTCGGCCACAACTGTTTAGAGAATGAAACTCCGAATGTCACTGGAGATGGCCCTAGTGCCACCACTGCTGCAAAGCATCCTTCTACGTCTCATTTGAGCCCCCCAATCCAACCCCCGAATGTAGTCCTTGGCAACCAAAATGGATGGAAGCAGGTAACTAAGAAAAATAAGAAACAATTGGTGGAGTCTAGAAAGGCCGATGCCTCTGCTTCCCCTGTTACAACTCTAAAGACCAAGATTGGTGGGGAGCAATCTTGTCCTCCCCGCCCAAGCCTATCCCAAAAGAACAAGGGAAATTTAAGCCAAATGAGATCGAATCATCCTCTTCCCTGGCTCTTGTGGTATCCCCACCAGGAATAGCCCCTCTAATGGATGAAAACTCGGAGTTGGAATTGGATGAGGAAGCTAGTGCAATGAGCAGTAGCTCGGATGACAGGGTACCAGATCTAGTAGCTCCTCCTTTGCCAGATCGTAACGCGGAGCAACAAGTTGTAGTTGAATCTTCCACCCCTCTTAAGGTGGCTCTTCGTTCTTCTGGACAGATCCCATGCTCGGGTTACTCCCAATCCGGAACCGCCGAAGACGCCCTCCTAAGGGATGGTAATCCTTTCCCTCCCATCTTTATTATATATGTATATAGGAGTATGGAACATTAGAGGCCTTGGTCATTCTCTCAAACAGGCTGAAATCAGGAATTTTGTTCGATCCAACAACTTGTGTTGTGTCGGAATTGTGGAGACAAAGATCTCTCACACGATGTTCAATGTGGTGTCTACTGCTCTTTTGCCGGGTTGGAATTGGTGTAATAATTATAATCACTCCTTTAGGGGGAGAATATGGATTGGGTGGAACCCCATAGATGTGTCCTTTGTTATGAACTCGTCTTCTAATCAATTGATCCATGGGCATCTTACTTGGCTGACTTCTGGTACGTCTATATGTCTCACGGTAGTCTATGCCGAGCACAGTTTTGTTTTGAGACGGCCTCTATGGACCAATCTCATCCAGCTCAGCTCTACTTTGACAAACACTCCCTGGATTCTAGCAGGTGATTTCAATGCTATTCGTGATCCGTCTGATAGAGTGGGAAGTTCTAATAGATGGATCCCGGCTTTTGATGAGTTTCGTGATTGTCTCAACCAAGCCGGTCTTGATGATCTAAGGTATATTGGCCATAGATTCACCTGGGCCACTTCTAGGGGTCCTATTCGCAAACAAAGGAAAATAGACAGAGTGTTGGTAAACGCTTGTTGGAATGCTCAATACTCCTTCTCTGAAGCGACTTTCATGGCTCCTGGCATCTCGGATCATTGCCCAATGGTTATGAAAATCATGTCTCCTCCAAGGACAAGCAAGCCTTTTAAGTTCTTCAATTACTGGACTACTCATCCAGACTTTTTTAACTTAGTGGCTCAAGTTTGGGATTCGCCTCTCAATGGCAATCCAATGTTCATCTTATGTTCCAAGCTTCGTCTTCTTAAATGCAGGTTGAAGCAACTCAATAAAGAATCATTCTCAGATATCTCCTCTCGAACGGTTGAGGCGAGGATTGATCTAAGGAATATCCAGGATGCTCTTCATAATGATCCACTCAATCTTCAGCTTGCCGAAGCCGAAAAGCTAAAGCTCCACACCTTCTCGGAGTTGCGCCTTCAAGAGAAATCCTTTTATAGACAAAAGTCTCGGGTTCGTTGGCTAAAAGAAGGGGACCTTAATACAAAATTTTTTCACCATTCGGTGAATAGAAGACACCTTCGGAATAGGGTGCTATCTCTTATTGAAGGGGATAATACCATTTCGAATCCCATTGAAGTTCAAAGTCGCTTTGTCTCTCATTTTAGAGAATTGCTGGCTGCCTCTCCTCTTTTTGGTCGGCCTGCATTAGATGAAGTCCGTGCGGTCCTAAGCCACACCCTAAATGAAGACCAGGTACGCTTTATTTCCAATCCTGTCTCCGACTTGGAAATCCGAGATACTCTTTTTTCACTTGCTAAGGGCAAGTCCCCTAGTCCTGATGGATTTAATGTTGAGTTCTTCAAACATTCATGGGAGATTGTTGGCCCTTCGGTAATCTTGGCGGTTAAAGACTTTTTTGTTACTGGCAAACTGCTTCGCGAGATAAATGCAACCATCTTGGCCCTGGTTCCTAAAGTCCCTAACGCCTCTAATGTCAATGACTTTCGTCCCATTGCTTGTTGCAATACTGTGTACAAATGTATTACCAAGATAATAGCCAATCGGATGTCCCATGATCTGCCTTCAATTGTCAGTTTACCTCAAGGTGCTTTTATCATGTCTTTTTTAATCTCAAGCCGCAATAATTAAATTCTATTGCAATAATTAAATTTCGTGATTTTCTAGGGAAAATTATCATAATATAACCTAGATGTAGACCAATACATTGATTTAACTAATGCACCATAATCCCATACATAATTATCAAAAGTGTCTGCAATAGTTTCTTTTAATATAAAAACACAGTAATAAATTTGTTATCGGCATCATTATCAAAATTGCGGATACCTGAAAGCACAATAATGAAAGCATGCAACCTCAGTCCAAGACAACCGTAAGATCTCTGAGTTAGATCCTTATAATTCTACAACAGTGTTCTGGGTCCGATGCTGATGGAATCCTATGCTGCTGCTGCTACTGCTTCGAGCAAAACACGAATGAAGTAAATACTCTCTTCTAGGAGTGATCTTTAAATTCCAATTGCATGCTAGTAGGCATTTTTTTTAATCTCTTTCTCTCCCTCTGTCTCACTGTGGACTTCGAATGTATTCGTTCAGTACGAAAATTGGTTGGCACACTGGACTAAGTGGGGGAGCCTCAGCAAGGTAACTTAGCTGCCATTCGTACTGTCGACTGGCGTCGGCGGCTCCCTTCAAAGCTAGTTTTTCTCTTTGATGTCCTCCTCTCTCAGCCTTCTAGTGTCTCTCTCTGTCTCTCCGTCTCTCTCTCCATCTGCAGTAACGCCCCTGCCCTTCTTTCATTTTACTCCTCTGCATTCCCTCTAACACTGCATGCATGGAAATTTAGTCTCTACACTCAGCTATGTATGCCCCCCTCTCTATTTTTCTTTTCTGTCTTTTGATATTATTATGTGCGGCCCGACCAAGTGAATTCTAAATCAACTCTTGATAAATTTCTTTGGATTTGATGGAAGAATTCACATGTATTTTTCTTTTCTCTTCCCTGCGAAAGGGCTAGAAAGAATACCTAAAGGGAGGTGAACAGGTGTTGAAAGAAATTTTTGCAGTACTTGATGAAAGTAAATGCCTTTAGAAGATAATAGATTGATGATGTAATCAATTATAAACAGTTATATGAAGCTAGGAATTAAAGTAAGGAGTTCAAGGAAAGTGAATAAAAACACAAAGTTTATAGTGATTCGGCTTAAATTAAGCCTACGTCCACTCTCTCATACTGATAGCCCATTTGTTGGATTTCACTATGAATCAAAAGAGATTTTACAGTTTCACATCCTTGACTTCTCAGTGTAGAACCTCTACTACTGTGACGACCCAAACTAGAGGCAGTACGAAGGGACGGACTAAGATCACCTCGGCAGTATGTGGGCAAGCAGAGTGTGACGGCCCGAGCGGCGATGCACGGAGAGAAGGGATGACGGTGTGTCCACGTCTCGATCCCTAGACGTGCACAAGGAATGAGTCCCTCTTTTGTCCTACATTGCCTAGGGAGGGAATCCTAGGCTAGCTTATAAGGCAATGGGCCATCTAACTGTACATACACGTTTTCTTGGGGTAGTATGGACTGTCTTAAGAGGAATCAAATTGTGAGGACTTAATGTCCAAAGTGGACAATATATGTACAGTGAAGATCCAGGGTGTTACAAGTAGTATCAAAGCCAACTCCCGATCACGTGTAGGGCCATAGCAAGGACGCTGTGCTCCTAAGGGGTGAAGAGTGTGACAACCCAGATCTGGGACAGTACGGAGGGACGGACTAAGATTGCCTCGGCAATACGTGAGCGAGGAGAGTGTGACGGCCCAAGCGGCCTTGCGTGGGGAGGAGGGATGGCGATGCGTCCGCATCTCGGTCCACAGACATGTGCAAGGAATGAGTCCCTCTCTTGTCTCACATCGCCTAGAGAGGGAGTTTTGGGTTAGCTTATAAGGCAATGGGCCCTTTAACTGTACATACCTATTTTCTTGGAGTAGTATGGGCTACCCTGAGAGGAACAAAACCGTGAGGATTTAGTGTTAAAAGTGGATAATATGTGTACAGTAGAGACCCAGCGTGTTACAACTACACTTTTGCAAAGTCTCGCAAGTGTTTGCTCTCTTTTTTAGTACAAGTTTAGCTCGACAATTGAAATAGCAAAAAACTAGAAAGCTTCAGACTTTGAAAATTTTCTTATATACTCCTCCATGCCTTCACAACCATTGGCACTTTCCAAAGGAGTTATTCCAATCTATCTGTTGGACTGAATCAATCAAAGAGATCTCAAGTCGTTTAAGGAATGTGATGATAGCTCATCAATTCTGCTCACCCATATAGTGAGGATCTTTGTTTTCATAAGTAGAACATTCCAAGTATACTTCGTTTTCAAGAGATCTGATTATCGGAATTGATTCCAATGAAAATAGTTGATCATAAGATGCTATATCCAGTCATAAGATCTTCCATAAACCATACAAACCGAATCCTTGAAGATAAACTTTCATCTGGATAAGTCTTCACTTCTTTAGTCTAGAATCTATCAACGAGGTCACACTTTGAGGTTAAAGTATAGCAGTCTTCAGACTTTGACAGTAGTGTCTTGAGTTATTCAGACTGTAACACTCGAGTCTGCAAGTCTTTAAACGAGACTTTTGGAAAGATTTTGTTAGCTTCAAAACAACAAGAAGTTTTTTCCAATAATCTCCCCCTTTTTAATGGTGACAAAACTTTCCTACAGATTTGAAAATTTTTAATTTGCAAAACAACACTTAAGCAAAACAAGATATCTTATAAAAATAAGTTGACTAGGACCTACAGAGAAACTAAAGTAGTCAAGAAAGTTTTCTTTAGATCCTTTATATCAAACTCCAAGCCATATTGTTATCTCCTTAAATCCAATAGGATATTCAGTGGTTTTGAAAAGTTTGTTGTTTATTCTGGTGTAGCACTAGGTCTAGTCGACTTAGTTTCAGGAGTCTTGAGATTGGAGAGATCTTCAACAGTTCGTCCACCATGACCTGGATTGAATGCCTCAATGTCTGCTTCAGGATAGTGAGAGGCATACACATCCTCTAGATCTGTTGCAGATCGACTAACATCACTAGTAAGAGCAGTTGAAGAAATATCTTGTTTATCAATGGCTCCCCTTGTTTGTGTGCATTTAGGTGGAGAAATTAATTCTTCTTCCTATTATGCTTCAGCTTCAACATTTGAGTGATGTGTCCAGCAGTTCCAATCATTGTCCTTTTAGAGCCACTCGACAAGGATATGGCCTAAGTTGGCTCAAAAGGGTCCTTTTGACCCTCTTTTTCTTCTTCTGTTCTTCCTTCCTCTGTTCTTCCTTCCACTTCCTCTGTTCTCATCTCTTCTCTTCCTTCATCTCTCTTCTATGTCTCCTCTTTTTCTGCTGTCTCTCTTCCTTCTTGAAAGCTAACAAAACTCTGTAAATTCTTTAAGGCAAAGGCGATAAGAGTAATGTCATCCTCATCTTCTTCATCCTCTAAGATAAGTGCTTGTCTTTTCTTGATAGGCTCCATCATTGGTTCCTTGCCTTTCCTTTTTCCTGTTGCAGAGTCTTGTCTTGTCTTGCCTTGACAAGGGACTTCTCCTTAAATCTCTCCAAAACCCGTTGAGCTCCTTTAGATGCATCTTTGTGACCATCTTTAATCCAATCACCATTGGAGCAATGCTTTGCATAAACAAAGAAGCAGGAATATGAATATTGAAGTGTTTGAAGATCTGGCATCCAGAATTTTTGGCAACCCTCGGCTATGTGACGGCCATGACTGATCGACAGAGGTATCGTTGGACTGTGTCATCGGTATCATGTACGGACATTATTTTGTTACCACCATCTGGTCGATGAGTCAAGATTAGAAATGGTTCGACCGTGAGCAAGTTGTAACCTTGTTCCTATGTACTATTATTAGTGAGACCAACGCTCGTTCTAAGTGACGTGTCGACAAGATTACTTATTATTTGGACTTTAGCTGTTTTTATTAAGTACGTACCCTAGGCGAAGGAGCCCAGAGACTTCATTTTACGTGCAAGCAGCCCGTACCGCTCGAAGACCCCATTTCCCCGGTTGCGTGTTCACGTTATCCATTCTCATCCACATTCGTGGAAATTTGGTGTAGCTGGTCAACTATGGGAGGTGGATGTTGACTAAGAGCCACGTAGCTCTTTTTACGTTGGACTACAACAAAAAGGAAAAAGAAAGAGAATACGGTTGGTTGAGGACACGTCCCTTGCATGCAGGAGAAAAGTGGCGTGCATCCAAGAAGGAGATCTCCATTGCTGGACACGCATAATCCAGCTGCCACTCACCCAATTAGCCACCGAAAACCCCCCTTTTGTTGACTGGTTTTCAACAAAACCAGTGACCAGAGAAGCAAGGCCAGAGGAGGCCACATTGCTTTGTGTGGAGCAATCGGCGAAGGCCAAGACAACCCAGTTGGAGACACGCCTCATCCACCTGTCTTCCATGCATGCATCCACCGAAATCCCTAGATGCAAAAATCATCATTAGCTTAACTAACATTAGAGGAAACAAGGGGCTGGGTTTTAAGAAAAAAGTGCTCGTGTGATTGAGTGAGAGGAGAGAGAGGAACAGAGTGAAATAGGCAGCGAGCGAGAGAGAGTTCGAGGGAACAATCTGCGAGAGAGGGCAGCAAAGGAAGAGGCAAAGAAGACCGCCCTCCGTCCGTGCTAGTGCGAGCTGCCGCCGTCGTGTCTTCATCACCGTTGAGCCAAGCCCAAGCTTTTGGTTTTGCTGGCTGTCAAGCTAAGCAATTAGAGGCAAGTAGAGTCCATTGATCTATCCCTTGCTTGCTGTGTTTTGTGTGTGATGAATGGTGAATTTTGGATGTGGATGCAAGTGTGAAACTCGAAGCTACAAGAGTTGTGTTCTAGCCTGATGTTCTGTTTCTAGAAAAACAGTCCGACCTTTGATGATTTCGTGAGTTGCATGCGATGTTCTAGTGGAAATTTGACTTCGACTTCTTGATGAAAGTTCTAAAGGACTTCTTTGAGAGTAACATATCAAAAAATTTCAGAAGAAATGAACAAGTATAGACCGGTTAAACTTTTCCGGTTGAAATTCGATCTCATGTTTTGAATGAAAGTTGAAGATGACATGTTAAGGAGTAACATACTAAAATTTTAGAGGAAATTGATGAGTTTAGGTTGGTGAAACGATTTTATCCGAAATGGTTAGATCTGGAATTTGATGTCGAGGGTTATTGACGGTTATGGTTATTATAGTATTTAATCTATCACAAAAATGATTTTGAGTTCTGCATGAAAGATTTACTTCTGGATTGTAGCTATAACATATAAAAATTTTAGAATTTTTGGAGTTGATTTAGGATTTTTACTAAATTTGTGAATGAAACTATGTATGGCAATATTCTGAAATTATAAAGACTGTGATGCGTGGACTGTACCGAATTGTATGATGTTCTTTTGATGTGATGTTCTTCATTGAATATTTTCCTCTAGATCTTATATATAACATGTCAAATTTTTAGAGTTTATTAAGGCTTTTTACTAATTTTTCAAGAATTATGACCAAAAGAATGCAATATGTTTCTATCCGAAATTTTGCTGTATTTTCAAAAATAAATGAAATCGATCCATGTGATATAATGTCTTGAGTGGTTGATTATGCTGCATATGTGGTGACATATGGCATGTTATATGGCATCAAAAGCTTGTTGAGACCTTTGATATTGTTGCATCAAATGCCATGTTGAAATACAAATACATGTGTGAATATAAATTATGATAATGATGATACCGTCGAAGGTGTGAGCCGACGATGCCCGGAGTGTGGGTGCCAGATGCTTGGAGTGTGTGTGCCGGATGTCCTCGACAGTTTCGAGATTCCCGGAGGTGTGTGTCGGAAGCCCTGGAGGTGTGTGCTGGGGGGATACCTTGTGATGCTAGTTGGGGTATGAGATGCCCGGAGTGTGTGTGCCGGATGCCTAGAGGTGTGTGCCGGAGGCTCCTCGCGATGCTGGGTTGGATGTGAGTGATAAATTGTGGGATGCAAACACTGGTCCCTGGGAAGAAAAATGATGTCATCTAATTGAAAGATACAAATCGAGGATTGAATCATGCGCATGGATGTGTGCATATGGCATGGGATGAACCTCATGGGAATGCAAGCATGAAGTGCATGGTGGTATGTGCACGTTGCATGGTGATATATGCATGGTTGCTTGATGATATAAGTACAATTGCATGGTGGTATATGCACGTTGTATGGTGATATATGCATAGTTGCTTGATGATATGGGTACAAGTGCATGGTGGTATATGTATGTTGTATGGTGATATATGCATGGCTGTAAAGTGAGGTTTGCTCGAATACATGAATGATATGTGTTTTATTCATGATACCTTGATTTTTCTGTTTGATGCATTGTGTAGTTTAGTGGATCTTTACTACTGAGTGGTTGTACACACACCGTTTGGGGACTAACATTTCAGACTAGATAAGATACCTTTGCTGCCACTGTCACCAGTAGATGGATCAAGTGGCTGGATATGACCGCAAGGAGGAGGAGAGCAAAGGAAGGAACTTTTGGACGCTGACATTGATCAATGGACTTTAGGTATACAATTGTTTGAGGAGATGTCAGTCAATATAGAAGACTATGGCATTTTGATGTACCGATGAATGATGTCCATCTAGTTTAAGTAAATAAAAGTGTTTGGCTTTTACCTATAAATGTTTAGTTGGTGTGCATTGTTTTCAGAATATAGGAAATGGAGTTGTTGGATACGCTTCTGCAATATTTCTGTGCAGGGACCTATGGAAAAAAAAATATATATATATATATATATATATATGTAAACACTCAGGACTTATAGACTTATTATAATTCTTTGGAATCATAGCGATATATTATCAAGTCAAGTGAAAGGTAAGTGAATAGTGGCAACCCTAACGGTTCGGGGGCCGTCGAGGGGTGCCACAATTAATGGTATCAGAGCAATAGTTATAGGTGGAGTGATAAGGAGCCTCATTTGGAAATTGAGGAATATGATGACAATGCACACCATAAGATACTAAACTAAGATAGTCGTCTAGTTTTGAACAACAGGTGATGGGTATTCACTTGTAGATCCCTAGTAACTAGTGTGATGTTGCTTTTGTGTGTCAATAACATTCTATGTTACTTATGTGACTTTAGTAATAACCTTAATAAATGATCTGACTAGTGACACCAAGTTGCAAATTATTCTTGAGGCAAATGCTTGGAAATTGTAGGAAAGTCATGGTGCGAGCTGGAAGTGCTCATCCATCGAGGGCTGAAGCCTCTGCTACAAGGGCTGAACCCCGAATGGAAGATATCCTGCAGGCATTAGCCAATATTGGAAATCAGATGGATAGGCAAGCGCAGCAACAACCCGGAGTGGAACGTCGCCCTCAAGGACTGGAGGAACAATTTATGAAGTTGAAACCACCTAAGTTTGGTGGAATGGGAAGTCTTGAGGAGGCGAAACATTGGATTGATGGGATAGAACTGATTTTTCGGTTGTTGAACTGCAGTGATGCTGAGAAAATAGTTTTGGCAAAGTACCAGTTGGAGGGAAATGCAAAGTTTTGGTGGAGAGCTTCGAGGGATATGATCTTTCCACCAGGTACTAAGATAAACTGGGATGAGTTTGTTAGAGCTTTTAATAGGAAGCATTTCTCTGATTATGCTAAGGATAAGAAGATCACTAAATTTGTTCAGTTGGAACAAAGGAAGCTAACAGTGGATCAGTATGAGGCAAAATTTTATGAATTGTCTAGGTATGCTCCCTGATTGATTGAGGATCGTGAGGAAAAAGCTGAGAGATTTCTGAAAGGGTTGAGGACTGGTATTAGGAAACAACCGGTGTATTTGAATATAAGGGATTATAATGAGATTTATGAGAGGGTATAGTTAGTGGAGCAAGAGTTAGTGAGAGAGCAATCAGAATCTGAGAGGCAAATGACCTTTAATGATGTTCGACGGGGTAAGAGTCCTTATCTTGATCAAGGTCAGCCCTGGGAATCTAAGAAGAGGAATAATTTTGAGAATTCTAGAAAAGTCAAGAGTGGTCCGGTTTTAGGGAGAGTACCTTACCAAAGTAATATTTGTTAGAGATGTGGTGGACAACATGGACCAGGACCCTGTAATGATCGATTGAAATGTTTTGGCTGTGGGCAAAGAGGTCACTTTAATAAAGATTGCCCACAAGAGAGGTCGCAGCTGAGTGTTGGCTAGGTGCAATAGGTACAACAAAGTACTGGTGGACCAAACCTACCAAGGAATCCACAGAGGCCACCAACACAAGGAAAGGTGTATGCGGTCACCTAAGAGGAAGCAGAAGCTTTCAAAAATGTTATCTCAGGTACGATTTTGATAGAGGGATAAGAAGGTATATGTGTTATTTGATATGAGTGGCACACATTCATTTGTGTCTGAGAAATATAGATGATTGTGAGAAATAAGAACAAATCTTTAGATATGCTTCTTTGTATTTCTACATCAGTGAAAGATATGTTGTTATCTACGTTAGCATGTGAGATGTGTGGGATAACCCTAGGGGAACGAGATCTGGAGATGGACTTGGTAGTGATAGTTATGTATAACTTTGACCTCAACGTAGGAATGGACTAGCTCCATAAGCAATGGACTAGGATGAATGATCTCCTGAGATAGTACTTACCCGTGCGCTAAGGATTAAACCGTGAGGCTAAGAATGTGATAGGCCAAAGCAGATAATATCTCTATAAGTTAGTCTATATCAAAACGAGATCCTTCAATGGATGTGTAGTTTGGGTTCGAACCAAGCGAAAGCTAGTGTACCTATAATGACCCAGTCCGATGAGGGCGGGGAGTGGACGCCAAGGTCAGAGGACCTAAACAAGGAGTGGCTCCTGATAGGCTTCTAGGATGGCAAAAGGGGGCAGGAATGAACTGAACTATGAACTGAACTAGGAAGGTAGTGTTTTTGGGATAATTTTATTAGAGTGGCGCAGCGGAAGCATGGTTAAGCTTGTAGAACTTTTGTTTGTGAAAAAGAAGGACGGGTCTATGCGTTTGTGCATTGATAATAGGCAATTGAATGATGTAATTGTTAAGAGTAAGTACTCATTACCTAGAATTGATGACCTATTTGACCAACTGCATGGAAGTTCGGTCTTTCCTAAAATTGACTTGAGGTCAGGATACCATCAACTAAGGATTAAGAAAGAAGACATTTCTAAGACCACATTTAGGACTTGCTATGGACACTATGAGTTCCTAGTTATGCTTTTGGATTAACGAATGTCTTAGTTGCATTCATGGATTTAATGAATAGGATAATTAAGCCTTATCTGGATCAAATTGTGATTGTCTTCATTTGATGATATCCTGATATATTCTAAAGGACATGAAGAACATGTGCAGCATCTTAGTGTAGTGCTGTAAACAAGGCTTAAGAAGTGAATTATGGAGAGTGAATTATGAATTTGAGGATTAAGTTATGATCATTTGAGCTAAGTAGTGACTTCCTATTAGAGGATCTTATTGGAAGTCTTGATGCATTACATGGAGGCATTTAGTATGTATAGATTGATCTTGGAAGTCATGAGTTTGAGTGGTCATATGAGACATGAAATTATTTGTGGTTTATATGTTGGAATAATAGGCTTAATTGATGATGGTCAACTTTTTATTTTGGTGATGATCTCGGTTTGAGAAGGTTTTGTAGAATTACTGGATATGATCAATTGTGGTTATAGTCTTTCCAAGATGAAAAGGTGAAAGTTCAAGTTGTGGATTTGATGAGTGATTAGTCCAAGTGATGATCCTTTAGGGTGAGACATGAGATATAGTTGATGTAAACTAGACAAGTTTTATTTTGGTGGATTGTCGATCTTTGAAGTGAATAAGTCTTGGTGGACTATCGATATTTGAACTGAATGAATGGTATTATATTTTAGGCTTGAATCTATGTTGCAGTGAAAGCGTAGTGAATGTCTTTGTTGGACTGAACCAAATGAGTTATTGGTGGTGTCGGTTTTGATGGTTCTAGGCTTGAATTGATGGTGACAAATTTATAGGAATAATTTGGCTAAATGGTGTGTTCGATTGAGACCGTTGGATATACTAGAGTGCAAATGAGATCATGTGATGATGGATTTTGTGCGAGGATTACCAAGGACATTAAGTGGTCACAACTCTATTTGGGTGATAGTAGATTGCTTGACTAAGTCTACCCATTTCCTAGCAGTTCACGTAGACTATTCGAAGGGTAAATTTGAAGCTCCCATTTAGTACTGCTTTTCATCTACAAATGGATGGACAAACAAAAAGAGTGATCCAAGCATTAGAGGACATGTTAAGAGCTTGCATCCTTGACTTTAAAGGAAGTTGGGATGAAAAGTTATACCTGATAGAAGTTGTGTATAACAATAGCTTTCAGAAAAGTATAGGCATCGTTGAGGAAGTATCAGCCAAACCCTGGACATATACTCGATCATGAAGCCATCAAAGTGGATGAGAAAGTGAGATACTTGGAAGAGCCAATCCGAGTATTGGATTGAAAGGAACAAGTCCTTTGGACAAAGAAAATCCCACTAGTTAAGATATTATGGCGACATCACTACAGGGAGGAAGCCACAAAAGAAGGTGAAAGAGAAATGAGGGAAAGATACCCTCATTTGTTTATGGAGACATGAGTGATGTCCAATTTCGAGGACGAAATTCTCTAAGAAGGGGAGAATTGTGGCATCTGGAATTTTTGACAACCCTCGGCTATGTGACGGCCATGACTGATCGACGGAGGTATCGTTGGACTGTGTCATCGGTATCATGTATGGACATTATTTTGTTACCGCCATCTGGCCAATGAGTCACAATTAGAAATGATTCGACCGTGAGCAAGTTGTAACCTTGTTCCTATGTCCTATTACTAGTGAGACCGAGGCTCGTTCTAAGTGACGTGTCGACAAGATTACTTATTATTTGGACTTTAGCTATTTTATTAAGTATGTACCCTAGGCGAAGGAGCTGAGAGACTCCATTTTATGTTCAAGCAGCCCGTGCCGCTCGAAGACCCCATTTCCCCGGCTATGTTTTCACGTTATCCATTTTCCATCCACGTTTGTGGAAATTTCATGTAGCTGGTCAACTATGGGAGGTGGATGTTGACCAAGAGCCACGTGGCTCTTTTTACGTTGGACAACAAAAAAAAAAAAAAAAAAAAAAGAAAGAGAATACGGTTGGTTGAGGACACGTCCCTTGCATGGAGGAGAAAAGTGGTGTGCATCCAATAAGGAGATCTCCATTGCTGGACACGTATAATCCATCTGCCACTCACCCAATTAGCCACCGAAACCCCCCTTTTGTTGACTGGTTTTCAACAAAACTAGTGTCCAGAGAAGCAAGGCCAGAGGAGGCCACGTTGCTTCGTGTGGAGCAACCAGCGAAGGCCAAGAAAACCCAGCTGGAGACATGCCTCGTCCACCTGTCTTCCATGCACGCATCCACCGAAACCCCTAGATGCAAAATCATCATTAGCTTAACTAACATTAGAGGAAACAAGGGGTTGGGTTTTAAGAAAAAAGTGCTCGTGTGATTGAGGGAGAGGAGAGAGAGGAACCGAGTGAAATAGGCAACGAGCGAGAAAGAGTTCAAGGGATCGATCTGTGAGAGAGGGCAGAAAAGGAAGAGGGAAAGAAGACCGCTCTCCGTCCGTGCTAGTGTGAGCTGCTGCCGTCGTGTCTTCGTCGCCGTTGAGCCAAGCCCAAGCTTTTCGTTTTGCTTGCTGTCAAGCTAAGGAATTAAAGGCAAGTAGAGTCCATTGATCTATCCCTTGCTTGCTGTGTTTTGTGTGTGATGAATGGTGAATTTCGGCTGTGGATGAAGTGTGAAATCTCAAAGCTATAAGAGTTGTGATCTAGCCTAGCGTTCTGTTTCTGGAAAAACAGTCCGACCTTGGATGATTTCGTGAGTTGCATGCGATGTTCTAGTGGGAATTTGACTTTGACTTCTGGATGAAAGTTGTAAAAGACTTCTTTGAGAGTAACATATCAAAATTTCAGAAGAAATGAAGAAGAATAGACTGGTAAAACTATTTTTCTTTGAAGAAGTTAGATCTGGAAATCGTAATGCTAACCTAGTGTGATTCTGTGAATTTTATAAATTTTCCGGTTGAAATTAGATCTCATGTTCTGAATTAAAGTTGAAGATGACATGTTAAGAAGTAACATACTAAAATTTTAGAGGAAATTGATGAGTTTAGGTTGGTGAAACGATTTTATCCGAAATGGTTAGATCTGGAATTTGATGTCGAGGGTTATTGACGGTTATGGTTATTATAGTTTTTAATCTATCACAACTCTGATTTCGAGTTCTTCATGAAATATTTACTTCTGGATTTTGTTTCTATAACATATAAAAATTTCAGAATTTTTGGAGTTGATTTAGGATTTTTACTGAATTTGTGAATGAAACTGTGTATGGCAATATTCCGAAATTATAAAGATTGTGATGTATTGACTGTACCGAATTGTATGATGTTCTTTTGGTATGGTGTTCTTCATTGAATATTTTCCTCTTGATCTTATATATAACAAGTCAAATTTTTAGAATTTATTAAGGCTTTTTACTAATTTTTCAAGAATTATGACCAAATGAATGCAATAAGTTTTTATTCGAAATTTTGCTGTATTTTCAAAAATAAATGAAATTGATCCATGTGATAAAATGTCTTGAGTGATTGATTATGCTGCATATGTGGTGACATATGACATGTTATATGACATCAAAAGCTGGCTAAGACTTTTGATATTATTGCATCAAATGCCATGTTGAAATAGAGATACATGTGTGGATATAAATTATGATAATGATGATACCGTCGGAGGTGTGTGCCGATGATGCCCCAATAGTGTTGGGATGCCTGTAGTGTGGGTATCGGATATCCTCGGGAGTTTCAAGATGCTCGGAGGTGTGTACCGGAAGCCATGGAGGTGTGTGCCGGGGGGATACCTCGTGATGCCAGTTGGGGTACGAGATGCCCAAAGTGTGTGTACTGGAGGTTCCTCGCAATACCAGGTTGGATGCGAGTGATAAATTGTGGGATGCAAACACTGATCCTTGGGAAGAAAAATGATGTCATCTAATTGAAAGATACAAATTAAGAATTGAATCATGCGCATGGATGTGTGGATATGGCATGGGATGAACCTTATGGGAATGCAAGCAAGAAGTGTATGGTGGTATATGCACGTTGCATGGTGATATATGCGTGGCTGCTTGATGATATAAGTACAAGTGCATGGTGGTATATGCACGTTGTATGGTGATATATGCATGGCTGCTTGATGATATAAGTACAAGTGCATGGTGGTATATGCACGTTATATGGTGATATATGCATGGCTGCTTGATGATATAAGTACAAGAGCATGGTGGTATATGCACGTGGTATAGTGATATATGCATGGCTGTAAGGTGAGGTATGCTCGAATACATGAATGATATGTGTTTTATTCATGATACCTTGATTGTTCTGTTTGACGCATTGTATAGTTTGGCGGATCTTTACTGTTGAGTGATTGTACTCACTCCGTTTAGGGACTAACATTTTAGTCTAGATAACATACCTCTGCTGCCACTCCCACCGGTAGATGGATCAAGTGGTTGGATATGACCGCGAGGAGGAGGATAGCAAAGGAAGGAACTTTTGAATGCCGACATTGATCGATGGACTTTAAGTATACGACTGTTGGAGGAGATATCGGTCATATTTTGAAGTATAGCCGAGTATAGAAGACTATGGCATTTTGATGTACCGATGAATGATGTCCATCTAGTTTAAATGAATAAAAGTGTTCAACTTTTACCTATAAATATTTAGTTGTTGTGTATCGTTTTCTGAATATAGGAAAGGGAGTTGTTGGATACGCTTCCACCATATTTCTGCGCAAGGACCTATGGAAAATATATATATATATATATATATATATTCATATAAATCCCCAAGACTTATAGACTTATTATAACTCTTTGGTATCATAGTGATATATTATTAGGTCAAGTGAAGGGTAAGCGAACAGTGGCAACCCTAATGGTTCGGGGACCATCGAGGGGTGCCACAGAAGAGTCTTGTGGTAAGAACAGAGGAAGGGAATTGTCCTTTGTCCTTCATCACTGTCCTGTACATGTGCATGAGGATAGTGTGAGGCAGAGAGAACTTGTAGCCAATGTTGATGGCATACATCAGATTTGCTTCTGAATGAGAAACATCAATCTTTGACGTTGATTTGGGTCAGATGCAGTTGATCATTATCTTATGAAGCGAGATGTTGGAGGCATTCATCCTTATGTAGGAAATTTTGCCTTAAGCGAATATGTCTTGTACAAGTTCTAGTGTAGCATGAGTAATTGATACACTGATTAGTTGGAAACACCCTCTTTCCACCCTAATCAAGTCAGCCAATGTGTCTACATTGACCACAAATTCCTTATCCCTAACCGTAAAGTAAAATATATTCACATCCAAAAATGATAGATTTGAATGGAAGTACGTTGTGAGTGCTTGGTAGGCGAGTATTGTCTAAGAGCAAAATCGTTCCAATTGAAGAAGTGCAAACTTCTCCCTTAGATTTACATTCATCGAATCAAGAAAATCAAACTCAATGCTTCTAGGGTTCATAACCCCTCGCTTCATCAATTTTGAGAAGGTCTTCTTATGATTCTTAGAGCGAAAAACACTCGCTCCCTCACCACGAACATTTGTAGCCACTCCCATCCTAGGCTGAAAATGTGTGAACATTCTTTCATCGTCATCTTTTTCTTCAGGCTAATTGAAGGTACCAAAACATGGATCACGTGGAAAGTTGGCAAATGTCCTATTAGCCAACCCTTTAGGCGCAATGCCCATCTTTTCCATCACTTGCAAGAATAAAGTTTCCTTCTTGTAACCCCTCTCACTTAGAAATTCATCAATCAGAGCCATTGCAGTATCACCTTCTTTAAACTTAGAATAAATTTTGAAAAGCATTTCAGGTTTTAGTGTTCTTACAGGATCTACACCTTCCACAATTTCTTCTTTTGGTTGATGATGTGGAGGATCCTGTGTCCTGTATTGAGAAGACTAGCGAGGTTGAGAATGTTGTTGTTGACTTTGTTGCTGCTGCTACTGAGGAGAGTTATCTTCCTTGTTCAGATCGAAGTGCGTAGAACCCTCACGCATATGCTGTGGTCCCATGCTTGCAATTCTAGAAGACTTTCTTGAAGACATTGTTGTTTTCTAGGTGAAATTCTTTAACTCGTTTGTGAAAAAGGTGAAATCTTTTTGGAATAAACTAGAGAGAAAGTGAGAACAAGTGGGATTTTTGTATTCTAGGGTTTGTAAGTGAAGACAAAGAAGAAGAAAATCGATAGTACATAAAACAAATGAAACGAGGTATACAGATTGTCATAAATGAAAAAGTAAAAACTGCCTTTTTGAAAATGAAAAAATTGCCATAAATTCAAACTTAAAAATATTATTACTAAAAATAAAATAAGTAAGTAACGATTCAAAAAGTAAACGTACCTTTTCAAACTTTTATCCAAAAAATTAAATTACTAGAACAAAATTAACTTATAGTCGCAACTTTTGGTTATTCTGAGTCGATCATCTTCATTTTTTAACTAATAAAGGATATAATGTTCAGTCTGGTGCAGATATACTCAAATAGACTTTTCTCCAATTGCTTTGTAAATATGTCTGCCAACTGATTTTTCGAGTCAATAAACTGTATCATAACTTCTCCATTCTGAACATGATCTTTAATGTAATAATGTCGAATTTCTATGTGCTTTGCTCTTGAATGAAGAATTGGATTCTTTGTGAGATTGATGGCACTGGTGTTGTCGCATTTGATGTCGGTGCATGATTCTTTGATTCCAAAGTCTCTTAACTATTTCTTTATACATAAGATTTGAGAACAACAGTTTCCAAGAGCTACATACTCTACTTTTGCTATTGAAAGAGCTACAGTACTTTGCTTCCTTGAGAACCAAGACATCAACATGTTGCTCAGTAGTTGGCAAGTACTAGAAGTACTCTTTCAATCGACTCTGCAACCTACTAAATGTGCGTCTGAATATCCAAAGAGAGTAAAGTCTCATTCTTTGGGATACCATAGACGTAGCTTTGAAGTAATAGCAACGTATTTGATGATGATTTTGTAGCACTTAGATGAGATTCTTTTGGATCTAATTAAAATCTAGCACAAATGCAAACACTAAACAAAATGTCAGGTTTAGAAGTTGTAAGATAAATTAGTGAACCAATAATACTCCTATAAAGCTTCTGGTCAACTTTCTTTCCTCCTTCGTCTTTATCCAGCTTCGACGAACTTGACATTAGTATCTTAGTCTTTTTGCAATTCTCCAATTCGAATTTCTTAATGAGATATTTTGCATACTTTTCTTGATGAATGAAAATTCATTCCTTCATATGTTTTACTTGTAATCCGAGAAAGAAAGATAATTCACCCATTATTCTCATCTCAAATTCATCATGCATAAACTTAGAAAACTTATTGCACAAATTTTCATTAGATGATTCAAAGATAATATCATCAATATAGATTTGAATGAAAAATCTTTTCATTCTCTTTTAATGAACAAAGTAGTATCCACATTTCCTTTAATAAAACCATTTTGAATTAGAAATTTACTTAACCTGTCATACCATGCTCAAGTTGCTTGCTTTAATCCATATAGGGCATTTTTCAGTCTGAAGATTGAGTTTGGCCTTTTTAGATCTTCAAATCTAGGTGGTTGTTCCACATAGGCTTCTTCTTGGATAAATCCATTGAGAAATGCACTTTTGATGTCCATTTGGAATAACGTGAAATTTTTATAGCAAGCAAAAACAAGTAATAATCTAATTGCTTCTAACCTTGCTACTGGTGCATAGGTCTCATCATAGTCTATCTCTTCTTCTTGCATATATCCTTTGGTCACGAGTTTTGCTTTGTTTATGAACACTTTTCCTTTCTCACTCATTTTGTTCCTGAAAGCCTATTTAGTTCCAATAATATATTTACCTTTTGGTTTAGGAATTAGCTCCCAGACATTGTTGAGGTTGAACTATTTGAGTTTTTCTTGCATAGCTCCAATCCAATTTTCGTTAGCTAAGGCTTCTTTTATGCTTTTGAGTTCTATCTCAGAAATAAGTGCTAGAGCACTAGACTCTTCTCGTCTGTTGGATCTGGTACGAATTCCTTCATCAATATTGCCAATGATGAGTTCCTTGGGATGACTAGACTTATGCTTCCAATTACTGGTTGGTCTAAAGGTTTGCTGATCCTCTAGTTCACTTGAATCTACTAGTTCTTCTCGTTATTGTTATTTAGAAGTTTGAACCACTTCAGGAGAAGTAGACTTTGTAAGGTTTAAAATAGGTTCAGAATCTTCAAGTTGAGTCTCGATTCAGCTGATTCTGTACGAGTCTTGGAAATTGACATTCATAGATTCTTCCACAGACCGAGTCTTCTTGTTGAATATTCTGAAGGCTTTGCTTGAGGTTGAGTAGCCAAAAAAAATTCCTTCATCTAATTTTTCCTCAAACTTACTAGTCCGATTATTTACATTTTTCAAAACAAAATATTTACAATCAAACACATGGAAATAAGAAACATTTGGCTTTTTCCCTTTATAAACTTCATGAGGAGTTTTCTCTAAAATAAGCCTTAAAAATACTTTGTTAATGATATAACAAGTTGTAGAAACTGCTTTAGTCCAAAATTGATAAGAAATATTGCTTTCAATTAAAAGAGTTCTTGTCATCTCCTACAAAGATCTATTATTTCTTTCCACAACTCCATTCTATTTTGGAATATATGGAGAAGAGAAAATATGTTGGAAACCATATTTATTACAAAATTTAGCAAAGTTTTGATTTTCAACTCACCTCTATGATTTGTTTGTATGCTTGAAATAACATATCCATTTTCATTTTGAACCTTCTTGACAAAATTTAAAAAGTAAGAGAATGTTTCAGACTTACTTGCTAGGAAGCATACTCATGTAAAGCGAGAGTAATCATCCATAATTACTAAACAATATCTCTTTCCACTAATGTTTTGAGTTCTGTTTGGTCGAAAGACATCCATATGCAGAAGCTAAAAAACTCAATTAGTGTGATTATGGGTTTAAAAGAACTTCTAACATGTTTTCCCAAAACACATGGTGTGCATAGATCAGACTTTTGATAAGTCAGATTGGTGAGTCAACGAACAAGTTTCTTAGAAGAGATTTTGGCAATCTGTTTCATATTAACATGGCCAAGCTTTCGATGCCAAAGGTTTGCTTCATCTTGGATGGATATTAGACACTGAGAACTTTCTAGTTTTATATCCACAAGATAAATATTACCATGTCTTCATCTAGTGAAAGATTGAGATAAATCTTTACTAGTTCCCGAACAAATTCCCTCTTAAAATTGATTATGAATCCAGTGTCGCACAGTTGACTAATACTAAGTAGATTGTAATTCAATCCTTCCACCAAGGAAATATTATTGATTGTGAGGCTTCCAATTTTCACAGTTCCACATCTAACAATTTTTCATTTGCTATTTCCAATAAAAGAGAATTTTCCACCATTTATTTGCACAAGCTTAATGAAACAACTTGAATTTCTAATCATGTGTCTCGAATAGCCACTATCCAAATACCACTTGATCTTTTTATTGATAGTGAACTACAATTAAAAAAAAAAAAAACTCAAGTTTTCTTTGTACCCATATCTTCTTGGGTCAAGGGGAGTTAGTACTAAATATAGTTTTTGCACAATCCTTCTTAATAGGTTTCCAAACCTTAGGACATTCTTTCTCGAAATGTTCTCAGCTATTACACTTTGAACATTTGAGAGCACTTCGGCCAATAGCTTTTACAAAAACTCTTTGAAAATAAGTCCTGTATAACATTTTTGTAAGTCTTTGCTTGATTATTTTCTTTACTTTTGGAAAATCAATTAAAGGAATAGTTTATGGTGTCATTCCCAAACTAGATTTGCTGAAATAAGGTCTTTGAACTGAAAGAATCTTTTCCAATTTCTTAGATCCTTTTGAAAACCTTCTTGTGATATTTGAAATATCCTTTTTCAAAAAGATATTTTCCTTCGAAAGAGAATCTGCATTTTCTTTCAAATTAACAAAAATTTTATCTAGATTTTCAAACTTTTCTTTCCAAAAAGTTTTTTGTTGCTTAAGTTTAGAATTCTCCCTCTTTAGTTCCGAAATCCTTTTAAGAGAGGTCTTAAGACTAAGACAAAGTTCATCTATGTACTTCGAGACTTTAGTAGGAATCTGTAAATTATTAACCTATGTTTTGTTGTTTGAGTCTGAGTCTGTTTCAAGGTCTGAGTCTAATTCTAAATTTGCCATTAGATATATATTGGCATATTCTTCCTCACTTTCTTTGAATTCAATATCACTCCATATTTCTGCTTTGAGAGCCTTTATGTATTTCTCAGTTCTTCCCTTCTTTTTCTTCAACAGAGGATAGTTGGGTCTAATGCGCCCATTTTTTCTTGCATTCAAAACATATCACATCTTTATTGACTTCATCATCCTCAGTTGATTTGTTCTGAAACTTTTGAATGCCTTATTTCTTCTAGTTGAATATTCTTCCCATTCTATTCAACTTTTTGAATCTCCTTATCATGAGCGACAGTTCTTCATCATCTATATCATTTTCTGAATTTGTATCAGAATCATTGTTAGATTTTAAAGCGATTGACTTTTTATATTTAAGATCTTTTTTCTCATTGATTTCTCCACTTCATATGATTGAAGTGTGACAACTAGTTCGTATACAGAGAGCGACATGATCTTCTGGGTTTCTCTTATTGAAGTCTTCATGTGATTCCAGTCTTTGGAGAGTCTATGCAGCAAGTTTTTAACCTTCATTGATCCTAAGATTGGTTGTCCATGATATGCTAGACCATTTATAATTTATGTGAAACAACTAAATATGTCAATGATAGATTATGCTAGTTTCATCTTTAAGGCTTCATACTGTCCGAATAGAATATTGATTTTTGTTTCTTTAAATCGATTAGTTCCTTCATAGGTAACATGCAACCTATCCCAGACTTCTTTAGCTGTTTACAAGATGAAACTCTATTATACTTAGTTGGAGATAAATCACAATATAAAGAGTAAATGGCTTTAGCATCAAGAGCTTGTCTCTTGATTATTTTTTCTTGTGCCATTTCGCCAGGGTCTGCAACTTCTTTTCCTCTTTTTGAGGTGGATGTAGCTTTGGGAATAATCCCTTTTTTCTACTACATCCCATTTCAGGGGATCTTTCGATCTCAAGAATGCCTTCATCTTGTTTTTCCACACATTGTATTTCTTCCCATTAAAGTAAGGAGGTCTGGTGTTGCTTTGGCCTTCAACCAAACCTGGAGCAAGAGTACTAGTCATAGATCTTTAACTTAGAAGTAAAAACACTTCAATAAAATGAGTGCACTAACTATGATACAATTTGAAAGGGCTAGTAAGAACACCTAGAGGAGATGAATAGGTGTTGAAAGAAATTTTTGCAATACTTGATGAAAGTAAATTGCCTTTAAAAGATAATAGACTGACGATGTAATCACTTATAAATAGTTATACAAAGCTACGAATTAAAGTAAGGAGATCTGGGAAAGAGAATAAAAACTCAAAGTTTATAGTAGTGGCATCCTAAAATTTCATGACAACCCCTGGATATACCATGAACCTTATAAGTTGGATTTTATTGATTATTGTTGCAATTTTATGGCCAAGTGAGTATTTGAGATTATGAAATTAAGTAGGGATTTAAAGTAAATTGTCAAGAGCAATTATGGGCTTATTTAGTATTATTTCAGGGCCATTTAAAAGTTGGACTTTAGACCCAAAAGTGTTGGACCCAAAGTGGGCCAAGAAGCTTGGCCCACGAAACCCAAAGGAGCTGCCGTCAATTGAAGGAGGACAGGGAGAGGCCCGGCCCATTTGGCCCATCAACCTGCATGGGAAAAATGCCAAGTGGCGAGAGGGACTTACCAAGTGGCACTGGTATGCAAAGCTAATGATTGATAATCATGAATGGAAGGAAGAAAAGGGGAGAGAGAGGGGCGGATTGCTCGAGGGTTTGAGTTGAGAGAGAGAGGAGGTGTCACACGCGAGGAAGAGAGGAAAAGAGAAAGAGAGAAAGCGGGCGTGCGAGAGAGAAAGGGGAGGAGAAGACCGGCCGCCGTGCACCCGCCTAGTCCCGCCGTCGAGCCCTGAGGCATCCCAAAATTCATAATGACCTCTAGTTACATTAAAGTGTATGAATAGGTGATGGAAGTACCATCAAGTTATTTTATGGCCATTTAATCCATAATTTGTAATAAGATTTATGGCCAAGCTTTTAAGGGATAATTATGTGATAGGAAAGAAAATCCTATCATTGGCCATGTGTTTTATATATTGGGATTTATGGAATTATGATTTCAAGATTTTGGCCATGTGGAATTTAGTAATTAAATCCTTAAAAGAAAGAATTAAACATGAATAATTGAAATGTGAAATTAGGATTTAAATTAGGTTTGGGCCTTAAGCCCAAAAGGTGGATTTTAATGGGCCAAGTTGGCCGGCCCATTGAAGCCCACAAGTGGGATGCTGTCGACCAAGAAAGGGGGAGGAGTGGCCGGCCCAAGCCCAAGCCCAAAACCCCAAGCCCATCTTGCATGTGTTGTGACAAGTGGCAAGAAGTCTTCATGCATTGACTTAGAGAGGGATGGCATGCATTGGTCAATTGGGGTGGCAAACAATGATGAGGAATTGGGCGTATAAGAGGGAAGAGAGAGGAGGAGGAATTGCCGTCTGTCCGCTCGTGCTGTTCGTGAGGTCTAGAGGCAATTTGGGAATCCACTTTCTACTCTTGCACCAATGTTTTCGCATGAATTGTTTGGAGTCAGAAACTTGTTTGAGCTTGCATGTGTATTTAGAGTCCGATTTTGGTTTCACTTTCTGCATTAAAGTTGTAGCTAACATCTTGTACTACAACATACTAAAATTTCGTGGAAAATTATGGAGATTTGTGAGGTCAAACTCTCATCCTACGGAGATGCTAGATCTGGAATATTTTCGTATGAACTGTTTGAGTCAGAATGTTGTGAGAGCTTGCATGCATGTTTAGAGTTCGATTTTGGCTGTGATATCTGCATGAGAGTTGTAGCTAACATCTTGAACTACAACATACTTAAATTTCATGGAAAATGATGGAGATATGAGAGGTTAAAGTTCTATTATACGGAGACCCTAGATCTGTGAAGTTTTCACTGACTTCTTGCTGGATTCTTGTTTGCATGTTGATTTCTGTTCAAGCGAAAATAACAAGTATAGCTTGGCGAATCGGCTAGATCTTGGAAATGATGGTTCTGGTGAAGTATTCCGAGACACCCGAGACTTCATGGACTTAAATGGTGACCATAATTTGGTTATTTGACCTAGATCTCTTCATGAAACTTGTAAAGGACACCTTGGTACATAACATACTCAAATTTCAGAGGAAACGAAAGAGAATAGATGGGTGAAACCTTAATATTTTGGAGATGTGTATTTTGGACGACGCGGTAGTGGTTCCAGAGATTTCGTGGGGTTGTATAAATTAATCTAAAAATAATTTGGCTTAGAGTTCTGCATGCAAGTTGTACGAAAATGTCTTGGCTATCACCCTGTAAAATTTCACAATTTTTGGAGGTCATATGAGTATTTTAATCGAATTTATTTCGAAACTGTGGATTCTGGTCATTATCCGAATATCATGTGCTATTTTGTGGAAATTGTGAAATTATGTGAAATTCAATTTGGCCATGAATTTTGTATGAAATTGTCATCCTATTGGTTTGTTTAATGATTGTTTGAATATTATGATTTTGGGAAAATCATAGATATTAAATTTAATATTTATTTATGAAAATAAATAAATATGATAATAAAATAATAAAAAAATAAAAAAATAATAATAATGGATTATTTTATTGGCCATAAATTCCATTGAATTTATAAATAATTATACATTGTAGCATTTATGATGAGATATTGGTGTATGTGACATTGAATTGTGATGCATGTGTGAATGCTATGCCAAGTATGACTTGTTTGATGTCACGTCATGTGCCATGTTAAATTGAGATCAAAAAATTGGAAAATGTGGAAGATGAGAAATGAGATGTATGAGAATATGCATCAAGGTGATGATGATACCGTCGGAGGTGTGAGCCGACGATGCCCCGGGAGTCGGGATGCCCAAAGGTTCGAAGGAGTCAATGCCCTTTGGATGCTTGGTTGTATTATGAATACATGCCCAAAGGTTTTCCCCAGGAGTGTCGGGATGCCCGGTTGTATTATGATACATACTCGGAGGGTGAGGGGTTGTATCATGATGCATTCCCGGAGGGTAGGGGTAACCATTTTCATGGCGAGCCCCGGAGATTCCTCGTGATGCCAGGTGGGGTGCGAGATGCCCAGAGGTTTGAATGAGTCGATGCCCTTTGGATGCCCGGTTGTATCTTGGATACATGCTCGGATGCCTCGTGATGCTAGTTGGGATACGAGATGCCCGGAATGTGGGGGTGCCGGATGTCCGATTGTATCTTGGATACATGCTCGGAGGTTTCTCGCAATGCCAGGATTGGGTGCGAGTGATGAATGTGGGATGCAAACATTGATCCCGGGAAAAGAGAAATGCGGCAGTTCAAAATGAAATTGAAATTAAATTATGCATGATGATGTATGCATGGTGTGATGATGATGTTACATGCATGGATGCATGGAAATGATGATGATATGTGATGTGAAATAATGATGATCACCCATGATATGATATGCATGATGATGATGATGATGATGATGATATGCATGATGATAATGATGATGATGATATGCATGATGATAATGATGATGATATATGATATGTTATGTGTAATGTGATGATGCCATGACGATGATGACATGTGTGATATGATGATGTCATGATGATGATGACATGTGTGATATGATGGTGTCATGTATATGATGATGATGACATGTGTGTGATATAATAATGTCATGATGACGATGATATGAGTATGACATGATGATACACATGTATGTGTTATGACTGGAGTGATAATGCATGATAGTATGTGCATGGCTTCAAGGTAAGTAACGCCTGCAATGCGTGTATGATTTGCATGATGCATTGAGTTGTTATTGGATTCCTTTACTCGCTGAGTGATTGTACTCACCCCTTTTGGGGACCAACATTCCAGATTAATAGATGGTTTGAACGGTTGGATGTGACCGTGAGGAGGAGGATAGCAAGGGAAGGAGCTTTTGGACGCCGACACTGATCGATGGACTTAAAGTGTATGACTATTTGAGGAAACATCGGTCATCTTTTGGAGTGTAGCCGAATATAGAAGACTATGGCATTTTGATGTACCGATGAATGATGTCCATTTGATTTAAGTAAATAAAAAGTGTACGGTTTTTACCTATAAATGTTTAGTGGGTGTGCATTGTTTTCTGAATATAGGGAAGGGAGTTGTTGGATGTGCTTCCGCATATAAATTGCGCAAAGGACCGATCGAAAAAAAAAAAAAAAAAAATGTAAACCCCCAAGTTGTATGGACCCGCTGCACTTGAAATGGTATCAGAGTGATATGTTAATAAGGAAAGTAAATGGTAAGCGAACTGTGGTGACCCTAATCGGATCGGGGGCCGTCGAGGGGTGCCACAGCCTTTATTGGTATCAGAGCTATGGTTCATTTGGAGTGATAAGGAGCCTCGGAAGGAAATGAGGATAGAATGATGCACACCATAGGATACTAACTTGAATGGTTGACTAACTTTGAACAACGGGTGATGAGTATTCACTCGTAGATCCTTAGTAATTAGTTTTAAGTTGTCTTTAGGTACCAGTAACATGTATATGTTACTTATGTAGTAGTTGTAGTAGTAATTGCTTTGAATGGAGATAGTGAGTCTTAGATTATTCCTGAGGCAATGCTTGGAAATTGCAGGAAAGTCATGGTGTGAGCTGGAAGTGCTCATCCATCGAGGGCTGAAGCCTCTGCTGCAAAGGCTGAACCCTGAATGGAAGACATCCTGCAAGCATTGGCCAATATTGGAAATCTGATGGAAAGGCAAGTGCAGCAACAACCCGGAGTGGAACGTCGCCCTCAGGGACTGGTGGAACAATTCCTAAAGTTGAAACCACTTAAATTTAGTGGGATGGGAAGTCCTGAGGAAGCAGAACATTGGATCGATGGAATGGAACGAATTTTTCGGTTGTTGGACTGCAGTGATGCTGAGAGAATAGTTTTGGCAGAGTACTAGTTGGAGGGAAATGCAAAGTTTTGGTGGAGAGCTTTGAAGGATACAATCTTTCCACCAGATGTGAATTGGGATGAGTTTGTTAGGGCTTTCAATAAGAAGCATTTCTCTGATTGTGCCAAGGATAGAAAGATCACTGAATTTGTTCGGTTAGAACAAATGGAGCCGACGAGAGACCAAAGTATGAGGCAAAATTTTCTGAATTGTCTAGGTATGCTCCTAGGTTGGTAGAGGATCGAGAGGAAAAGGCTAAGAGATTTCTGAAAGGATTAAGGTCTGATATTAGAAAACAACTAGTGCCTCTAAATATAAGGGATTATAATGAGATTTATGAGAGGGCACAGTTGGTGGAGTAAGAGTTAGTGAGGGAGCAATCAGAATCTAAGGGGCAAATGACCTTTAATGATGTTCAAAGGGGTAAGAGACCCTATCCTGGTCAAGGTCAGACCTGGGAATCTAAGAAGAGGAATAATTTTGGGAATTCTAGAAAGGTCAGGAGTGGCCCGATTCTAGGAAGAGTACCCTACCAGGGTAACATTTGTCAGAGATGTGGTGGACAACATGGACCAGGACCCTGTAATGATCGATTGAAATGTTTTGGTTGTGGGCAGAGAGGTCACTTTAAGAAAGATCGTCCCCAAGGAAGGTCGCAGCCGAATGTCAGCTCGGTGCGACAGGTACAACAAAGTACTGGTGGACCAAATCCACCAAGGAATCCACAAAGGCCACCACCACAAGGAAGGGTGTATGCGGTCACTCAAGAGGAAGCAAGAGCTTCCAAAAGTGTTATCTCATGTATGATTTTGATAGGGGGATAAGAAGGTATATGTGTTATTTGATGTGAGTGACATGCGTTCATTTATGTCCAAAAAATATAGATGATTGTGAGGAGTAGGAACAAATCTCTAAATATGCCTCTTCGTATATCTACATCGATGAAAGATATGCTGTTATCTATGTTGGCATGTGAGATGAGTGAGATAACCCTAGGGGAATGAGATCTGGAAATGGACTTGATAGTGATAGTTATGTATGACTTTGATGTCATTGTAGGAATGGACTAGCTCCGTAAGCAATGGACTAGGATGAATGATCTCCTGAGATAGTACTTGCCCGTGTGCTAAGGATAAAACCATGAGGCCTAGTATGGGATGGGCTAAAACGGATAATAACTCTGTAAGTTAATCCTTATTGAAACGAGACCCTTCAGTAGATGTGTAGTTTGGGTTCAAACCAGGTGAAAGCTGGTGTACCTGTAACGTCCCGGTTTGATGAGGGCGGGGAGTGGACGCCGAGGTCGAGGGACTGAACAAGGAGCGGTTCTGGCAGGCTTCTAGAATGGCAAAAGGGGATAGAAGTGAACCGAACTATGAACTGAACTGGAAAGGTAGTGTTTCTGGGATGATTTTGTCAGAGTGGCGCAGCTGAAGCATGGTTAAGTTTGTAGAACTCTTGCTTGTGAAAAAGAAAGATGGATCGATGCGCTTGTGTATTGGTTATAGGCAGCTGAATCAGGTGACCATTAAGAATAAGTACTCATTATCTAGAATTGATGACCTATTTGACCGACTGTAAGAAAGTTCGATCTTTTCTAAACCTAACTTGAGATCAGGATATCGACTAAGGATTGAGAAGGAAGACATTCCTAAGATTGCATCTAGGACTCACTATGGATATTATGAGTTCCTAGTTATGCTATTTGGATTGACGAATGCCTTAACTGCATTCATGGACTTAATGGATAGGATACTTAAGCCTTATTTGGATTAAATTGTGATTGTTTTCGTTTGATGATATCTTGATATATTCTAAAGGGCCTGAAGAACGTGCACAGCATCTAAGCGTAGTGCTGCAAGCAAGGCTTAAGAAGTGAATTATAAATTTGAGGATTTAGTTATGATCATTTGAGCTAAGTAGCGAATTCCTACTAAAGGATCTCATTGGAAGTCTTGATGTATTTCATGAAGGTATTTAGTATGTATAGAATGATATTGGAAGTCATGAGTTTGAGTGGTCATATGAGACATGAAATTATTTGTGGTTTATATATTGGAATAATAGGTTTAATTGACAATGATCAACTTTTAATTTTAGGTGATGATCTCAGTTTGAAAAAGGTTTGGTGGAATTAGTGAACATGATCATTTGTGATTATAGTCTTTCCAAGGTGAAATGGTGGAAGTTCAAGTTGTGGATTTGATGAATGATTAGTCTAAGTGATGATCATTTAGGATGAGATATGAGATATACTCGGTGGAAACTAGACAAGTTTTATTTTGGTGGATTGTCGATCTTTGAATTGAATAAGTCTTGGTGGACTATAGATATTTGAATCGAAGGAATGATGCTATATTTTAGGCTTGAATCTATGTTGCGGTGAATGCGTAGTGAATGTCTTTGTTGGACTGAACCAAATGAGTTATTAGTGGTGTTGATTTTGATGGTTCTAGGCTTGAATTGGTGGTGACAAAGGTATAGAGATTTCACCAATAGTTTTGGTGGGATAGCATGAAGGCGGACTTAGCTGAACACGTTTCCTAGCGTTTAACATGCCGGCAAGTGAAAGTCTACTAACCTATATAATGCATTGCCATTGTTGTCTGATGTAGTGCAATTAGATTGGAAACACTTGAGTTTTGATGTTTTCAAAGCTCTAAGATTTTGTATGTAAATTACTTTGAAAATCTTAAGGTCGGGACTAAGTTTGATGACTCGCCGATGCGTTGATCTCGGTATTTCAAGAAAGGCTTAGGATTTTGGTATTTCAAAGTTTTTAGTTTCAAAAATCTTTACAACAGGACCAATATTATCGATTTGCTTAACTATGATTTCAATACTTCAAGAAATGCTTATGGTTTTTGGAGAAAATTATCACCTGTACATTCTAAGTTTTGAACTTTAATCAAAAAGCAGATTTTGATTGTGAGCTGTTTTAGAAAATCTCTTGAATTTCATCAAAATTTATGAGTACTGTGACACCGTACAAAGAATTATGAACTTTTTATAGAAAATGTTCCGACCCATTGGAGTTGGGATTGAGATTGAAATTTTGCCAACGTATCGATTTAAATTTTACTAAGGGTTTTGATAAAATATTTTATTTCGTGCCGTGATGTAAGTTTGACTCAAGGCTTTACACGTGGATCCCAAAAAACCTTTGAAATTTAAACGTGATCATGGATTTTATGGATTTGGTATCATAAAGTGGGATTTTCGAGAACTCAAAGGATTTTCCACATTGGTGATTTGAAAATGTTTTGACAGGGAAATGACATATGATTTCAAAGCTTGCTGTCGTCATTGAACGCTTTTGAAAACCTTAGTTGTATTGTTTGATTTCATGAAGGAAGATTATCAAGCATTCAAAAGAAATTTCAGATGTGGTTATTGTTTTAAAACTGTTTATGATGTTGAGATAAATTAAGATATGTTAAGAGCTTGCATCCTTAATTTTAGAGGTAGTATCAACTCGACCCTAGTTGCATACTCGATTATGAGGCCATCAAAATAGATGAGAAAGTGAGGTACATTGAAGAGCCTGTGCAAGTACTGGATTGAAAGGAACAAATTCTCAGGACCAAGAGAATTCCATTGGTTAAGATATTATGGCGATATCATGATGTGGAGGAAGCCACATGGGAGAGTGTAAATGAGATGAGGGAAAGGTACCCTCACTTATTTCAAGAGACATAGGAAATGTCTAATTTCGAGGACGAAATTCTCTAAGGAGGGGAGAATTGTGGCATCCCAAAATTCATAATGACCTCTAGTTACATTAAAGTCTATGAATAGGTGATGGAAGTACCATCAAGTTATTTTATGGCCATTTAATCCATAATTTGTAATAAGATTTATGGCCAAGCTTTTAAGGGATAATTATGTGATAGGAAAGAAAATCCTATCATTGGCCATGTGTTTTATAAATTGGGATTTATGGAATTATGATTTCAAGATTTTGGCCATGTGGAATTTAGTAATTAAATCCTTAAAAGAAAGAATTAAAGATGAATAATTGAAATGTGAAATTAGGATTTAAATTAGGTTTGGGCCTTAAGCCCAAAAGGTGGATTTTAATGGGCCAAGTTGGCCGGCCCATTGAAGCCCACAAGTGGGCTGCCGTCGACCAAGAAAGGGGGAGGAGTGGCCGGTCCAAGCCCAAGCCCAAAAGCCCAAGCCCATCTTGCATGTGTTGTGACAAGTGGCAAGAAGTCTTCATGCATTGGCTTAGAGAGGGATGGCATGCATTGGTCAATTGGGGTGGCAAACAATGATGAGGAATTAGGGGTATAAGAGGGAAGAGAGAGGGAGGGTGACCGGATTTCCCATTTGGCTGAGAGAGAGGGTGAGAGAGAGAGAAATTTCGAGAGAGAGAGGAAGTGGCCGAGAGAGAGAGGAGGAGGAATCGCCGTCCGTCCGCTCGTGCTGTTCGTGAGGTCTAGAGGCAAGTTGGGAATCCACTTTTTACTCTTGCACCAATGTTTTCGCATGAACTGTTTGGAGTCAGAAACTTGTTTGAGCTTGCATGTGTGTTTAGAGTCCGATTTTGGTTTCAATTTCTTCATAAAAGTTGTAGCTAACATCTTGTACTACAACATACTAAAATTTCGTGGAAAATTATGGATATTTAAGGGATCAAACTCTCATCCTACGGAGATGCTAGATCTGGAATATTTTCGTATGAACTGTTTGAGTCAGAATGTTATGAGAGCTTTCATGCATGTTTAGAGTTCGATTTTGGCTGTGATATCTTCATGAGAGTTGTAACTAACATCTTGAACTACAACATGATGAAAGGTCGTGGAAAATTATGGAGATATGAGGGGTTAAATTTCTATTATACGGAGACCCTAGATCTGTGAAGTTTTCACTGACTTCTTGCTGGATTCTTGTTTGCATGTTGATTTCTGTTGAATATTTGACTTCGATGTCTTCATGAAAGTTGTAGGTAACACCTTAAAATACAACATACTCAAATTTGAAGCGAAAAGAACAAGTATAGCTTGGTGAATCGGCTAGATCTTGGAAATGATTGTTCTGGTGAAGTATTCAGAGACACCCGAGACTTCATGGACTTAAATGGTGACCATAATTTGGTTATTGGACCTAGATATATTCATGAAACTTGTAAAGGACACCTTGGTACATAACATACTCAAATTTCAGAGGAAACAAAAGAGAATAGATGGGTGAAACCTTAATATTTCGGAGATGTGTATTTTCGACGACGCGGTAGTGGTTCCAGAGATTTCGTGGGGTTGTATAAATTAATGTAAAAATAATTTGGCTTAGAGTTCTACATGAAAGTTGTACGAAAATGTCTTGGCTATCACCCTGTAAAATTTCGTAAGTTTTGGAGGTCATATGAGTATTTTAATCGAATTTATTTGGAAACTGTGCATTCTGGTCATTATCCGAATATCATGTGTTATTTTGTGGAAATTGTGAAATTATGTGAAATTCAATTTGGCCATGAATTTTGTATGAATTTTTCATCCCATTGGTTTGTTTAATGATTGTTTGAATATTATGATTTTGGGAAAATCATAGATATTAAATTTAATATTTATTTATGAAAATAAATAAATATGATAATAAAATAATAAAATAATAATAAAAATAATAATGGATTATTTTATTGGCCATAAATTCCATTGAATTTATAAATAATTATACATTGTAGCATGTATGATGAGATATTGGTGTATGTGTGACATTGAATTGTGATGCATGTGTGAATGCTATGCCAAATATGACTTGTTTGATGTCACGTCATGTGCCATGTTAAATTGAGATCAAACTATTGGAAAATGTGGAAGATGAGAAATGAGATGTATGAGAATATGCATCAAGGTGATGATGATACCATCGGAGGTGTGAGCCGATGATGCCCCGGGAGTCGGGATGCCCAAAGGTTCGAATGAATCGATGCCCTTTGGATGCCTGGTTGTATTATGAATACATGCCCAGAGGTTTTCCCTGGGAGTGTCGGGATGCCCGGTTGTATTATGATACATACTCGGAGGGTGAGGGGTTGTATCATGATGCATGCCCGGAGGGTAGGGGTAACCATTTTCATGGCGAGCCCCGGAGATTCCTCGTGATGCTAGGTGGGGTGCGAGATGCCCAGAGGTTCGAATGAGTCGATGCCCTTTTGGATGCCCGGTTGTATCTTGGATACATGCCCGGATGCCTTGTGATGCTAGTTGGGATACGAGATGCCCGGAATGTGGGGGTGCCGGATGTCCGGTTGTATCTTGGATACATGCCCGGAGGTTTCTCGCAATGCCAGGATTGGGTGCGAGTGATGAATGTGGGATGCAAACATTGATCCCGGGAAAAGAGAAATGCGGCAGTTCAAAATGAAATTGAAATTAAATTATGCATGATGTGATGATGATGTTACATGCATGGATGCATGGTAATGATGATGGCACATGTGATATAAGGATATGGTGATGATGTTACATGCATGGATGCATGGAAATGATGATGATATGTGATGTGAAATAATGATGATCACCTATGATATGATATGCATGATGATGATATGCATTATGATATGCATGATGATGATGATGATGATGATATGCATGATGATAATGATGATGATATATGATATGTCATGTGTAATGTGATGATGCCATGACGATGATGACATGTGTGATATGATGATGTCATGATGATGATGACATGTGTGATATGATGGTGTCATGTATATGATGATGATGACATGTGTGTGATATAATAATGTCATGATGACGATGATATGAGTATGACATGATGATACACATGTATGTGTTATGACTGGAGTGATAATGCATGATAGTATGTGCATGGCTTCAAGGTAAGTAACGCCTACAATGCGTGTATGATTTGCATGATGCATTGAGTTGTTATTGGATTCCTTTACTCGCTGAGTGGTTGTACTCACCCTTTTTGGGGACCAACATTTCAGATTAATAGATGGTTTGAACGGTTGGATGTGACCGTGAGGAGGAGGATAGCAAGGGAAGGAGCTTTTGGACGCCGACACTGATCGATGGACTTAAAGTGTATGACTGTTTGAGGAAACATCGGTCATCTTTTGGAGTGTAGCCGAATATAGAAGACTATGGCATTTTGATGTACCGATGAATGATGTCCATCTGATTTAAGTAAATAAAAAGTGTACGGCTTTTACCTATAAATGTTTAGTGGGTGTGCATTGTTTTCTGAATATAGGGAAGGGAGTTGTTGGATGCACTTCCGCATATAAATTGCGCAAAGGACCGATCAAAAAAAAAAAGGAAAAAAAATGTAAACCCCCAAGTTGTATGGACCCGTTGCACTTGAAATGGTATCAGAGTGATATGTTAATAAGGAAAGTAAATGGTAAGCGAACTGTGGCGACCCTAATCGGATCGAGGGCCGTCGAGGGGTGCCACAAGCCCGCCTTGCCCCGACGTTGTGCTTGCTATGATTTTTGCTTGGATTAGAGGCAAGTAGAGTCCTTTGATCTACAATTTGCTTGTTGTTATTATGTGTATTGTATGGTGAATTTCGGAGGTGGTGAAGGTGAGAATTTTGAAAGTTATGGGAGCAGTGCCTTAGTCTAGTAATCTGTTTTATGGAAAAACAGTCCAACCTTTGGTGATTTCATGAGCTGCATGCAATTTTATAGCTGGAATCTCACTTCGACTTCTGGATGAAAGTTGTAGAGGACTTTTTGGAGAGTAACATATCAAAATTTGAGCGGAAATAAAAAATTATAGGTTGGTGAAACCATTTTTCTTTGAAGAAATTAGATCTGGAAACAGTTATGCTGACCTAGTGCGATTCTGTGAATTTTATAAAATTATCCGGTTGAAATTTGATCTTGTGTCCTTGATAAAATTTGTAGATGACACCTTGGGGAGTAATATAATAAAATTTTAGGAGAAAGGAACATGTGTAGGTTGGTGAAATGATTTTTATCCGAAAAGGTTAGATCTGGAAATTGTTGCCAATGGTTAGGGATGGTTACAGTGATTATAGCTTTTAATATGTCACGAATTTGACTTTGAGTTCTGCATGAAACTTTTATCTCTAGGTCTCATCTATAACATATTAAATTCTCAGAATTTTTGGAGTCAATTTAGAGGCCTAATCGAAATTATTTCCAAAACTGTGCAAAAGTAGCATTTGAAAATTCTTTTACTGTGATGTATGGATCTATGTGATTGATGTGAAACTTTCTTGGCATGGTTTTATCCATAAAATATCTTTCTATAGGTCTTTTTTACATCATGTTAAATTTTCAGAATTTATTGAGATCGTTTACTAATTTTTCCAGAATTTTTATTAAAGAAGTGCATTCTGCTTTACCCGAAAATTGTTCTATTTTCAAAAACAAATGAATTGCTTTATGAGATATGATATCTTGGGTTGTTATTTATGTTGCATATATGGTGACATTTGGCATATCACATGACATCAAAAAGGCTGGTTTAAACCTCTGACATTGTTGCATCAAATGTTAATTGAAAATGAGATATATATGAGAATATGCATTGTGATGATGATGATACCGTTGGAGGTGTGAGTTGGCGATGCCCCGGGAGTGTTGGGATGCCTAGAGTGTGTGTGCCGGATGCTCGGAGGTGTGAGCCAGGAGAATGATGAGATCCTTTTGAATATTAAAATGGGAATTGAATCATACACGTGTGTGTGTGCATATGGCATGTGGTATGATTGCCTGTGAAATTGAGTTGATACAATTTGGCATTGAGAATGCGATCATGATGGCATTGAATGGATCTCATGAGGATATATACATGATTGTGTGGATGACATGAATCATGCGTATGGGTATGTGCATATGGCATGAGATATAATTTTCCATGAACTTGAATTGGTATTGCTTGGCATGGGAAATATGATTAGTAAGGTTGTTAATGAATCTCATGTACATATATGTATGATGGCATGGATAATATGTGCATTTCGCATGAAATTGTGGTTGTCTTGCCTGTTGCATTGTGTAGTTTGATGGATCTTTATTGCTGAGTGGTTGTACTCACCCCTTTGGGAACCAACATTTCAGATTGATTGATGCCTCTAGCACCTGTCACACATGGTACATTCTATGGCTTACCATCTGATCTTGAGGTCGAGTGCACGGAGCACCCCTGTGTCGGTGTTCGTGGTCTTGTGTTTATTCGAGTCCATGTCTTGGTCATGTATGATGTGGGCCTACCTGATGGCCCTGTAGTTCAGGAGTTCCTTTCTATACATGTTCGATGTGACAGACTGATGATGGGGATGCTACCACTGCCACCGACCGATGCACCGGGTTGGGTGTGATTGGAGTGTGTGACTAGTGGAGGATGACATTTTTTTGGGATGGTCGGCACTAGTTGATGGATTGATGTACATGTTTGATGTATAGTCGGGTACTTTTGAGTATAGCCGAGCTTAGTTAATGTCTTGGCCTTTTGTTGTATCAACTTATGAAATACATCTTAGTTATGTAAATAAAAGTGATTCGGCCCTAAAGTGTATATATATATAAATGAAAGGTTGTAGTTGGTGTGTATTGCATTGTATTATTTGGTTTGAGTACGGGTTAGGGAGATGATGAGTATGCTTCCGTTATATAAATTGCGCAGGGACCGATTTAAAAGATGTAAACCCCCCAGGTTGTATGGACCCACTACAATTCAATGGTATTAGAGTGACTTGTCCATAGGGCAAGAGAAAGGTAAGCGAACTGTGGTGACCCTAACAGATCTGGGGCCGTTCAAGGGGTGGCACAATAGTGGTTCGGCTTAGATCAAGCCTACGTCCACTCTTCCGCACTGATAGCCCACTTGCTGGATTTCATTATGAATCAAAAAAGATTTTATAGTCTCATGTCATTGACTTCTCAGTGTAGAACCTCTACTACGCTCTTCCAAAGTCTCACAAGTGTCTACTCTTTTTTTGAGTACCAGTTTAGCTCGATAATTGAAATAGCAAAGAACTGGGAAGCTTCAGACTTTGAAATTTTTCTTTCACGTACACACTCGAACAACTTAAGAGTCTTCCTTATATACTTCTCCATGCCTTCACAACAATTGGCACTTTTCAAATGAGTTATTCCAATCTATCTGTTGGACATAATCAATCAAGGAGATCTTGAGTCGTTTAAGGAATTTGATGATATCCATCAATCTTGCTCGTCCATACAATCAAGATCTTGGTTTCCATAAGTAGAACCTTCCAAGTATACTTCGCCTTTCAAGAGATCTGATTATCCAAATTGATTCTAATAAGAATAGTTGATCATAAGATGCTATATCCAGCCATAAGATCTTCCACAAACCATATGAACCGAATCCTCGAAGATAAACCTTCATCTGGATAAATCCTCACTTCTTCAGTCTGGAATCTGTTAGTGAGGTCAGACTTTGAGATTAAAGTCTAGCAGTCTTTAGACTTTGATAGTAGAGTCTAAAGTTCTTCAAATTATAACACTTGAGTCTGCAAGTCTTCAAACTAGACTTTTGGAAAGGTTTTGTCAGCTTCAAAACAACAAGGAGTTTTCTCCAACACCCTGCATGTCCTCCTTCTCCCTTGCAAGCCGGTTCTTACATAATCTCGAGATTGATGGCCAATGTGTTTTTCAATTAGACTCGGGGTCTAGCAACACCACCCACCACCTCCTTCATAATTGAAGAATCTCAGCTCATTGATGAATGGAGAGTTTGAAGTTAACAAATGTGATAAAAGATTGTGGATCCCGATACCTACAATGACGTTCCCTTTTGAATTGAGGGAAAAAAATTACATTCCTTATTTAAAGTTCAAGACCAAACTAGAAGAAAGTGGCGATAATTAAATTATTTGGTAATGACTCAAATCTCCACCTCCCATCATAACTAGTTTTCTTCAAATTCGTGCTTTGTATGCGAGACATTTTGAAATCTTTCTATTGAAAAAGGATGACCAAAAAAGATCATTTAAAGAAAGTTGAGTAATTCACATGGTGTTATTATCTTTTTCTCATCCCGTGATCATCTATTTACCAATTGACTATTGTAAATTTGCAAAGCGTAATATATATATATATATATATATATATATTTGGTGAAGTTAAGAATTATATTGAGCTTAAGCCAACTATACACAAGAGGAAACGGGTCCAAAAACTTGCACTAAACATGAACAAAATTGTAGTGAGTGGAAGGGTGCCGAATCATAAAAGTGCAGTCAAACAACGGCAAAAGACAAGGAAGCTAAAACAAAGGTGACCGGCAATACAACAAACAAAACATGAAACGGACACCAAAACAACCAAATCGCCATAAATGGCAACACCAAATAGGACGGTCGAGAGACAACAGCCAACTAATCGCCCATCCGGCAATGCCCACCCAAGTAGTAGCACCAACAATAGGAGAAGCGGCAAGGATAGCATCACTTGGGAAGATTAGACTAAAAGAGCCCTCCCTCACACCAGTGAAACAGCCCGCCTAATCCCAACCATCTTGGCTGCACCTACAGTGGACGCACACCTGGGTCAAGAGGGACTGTCCGTCGCCACATCAAAAAGGATAGATGGGTCGAGACTTCAATTGCGTTGCAATCTCCTATTCCTAGAAGTATCATCAACATTGGCAAAAGTCAAGGCCTTGTCCTTGACCACTTTAATAAGGTAATTCTTCAGAGCCAGAACCACTAGAGTTTCATCCCTAAAGAGGATGCTATTCCTCCTTTTCCAAATCAAGTGGCATAGCACGCCAAAGGAAAACTGAGCAATGCTCTAATGGAAGTCCTTCCTAGAGATAAACCTCAACGCCCATTGAAGGTTCTCCGACCAAGACTTGTTCCTCCATGGAAGGTTGCACCTCGCGGCCCAAAAGAATGTAAGCCCAATAGCGATGTGGCAACCAAAGAAAAGGTGATTGATAGAATCAGGCGATGCATTGCAAAAAGCATAAAAAGCATTCTCAATTCTCCTATAGGAAAAAAGGAGTGCTTGAGTGGGAAGACGCTTCTTGACAATAAGCCATAAGTTAAATTGATACCGTAGGACGATGGTGCTACTCTAGATAAAGGATCTCCAATGCACCAATGCTTTCTTTGGTCTAATGGTTTCCCATGTAGGAGCTATCGAGAACAAGCATGAAGGATTCTTCAACCAGCACAACCTATATGGGTTCTGAGATAAACTGGGAGGGAGTCCCCCAAGATTCTAGGATTGTCTTGAGGGAATGTCTAGAACTGGAGTAGAGATCCGCAACCTTAGCAAGCTTGGATAAAATTGAGCTATAAATGAGAGAGTCCGAAAAAAACAAGTTGAGGGGGCCTCTGAGGTGCCAGTGGTTGAACCAAAGGGACACACATAAAGGCCATCAACCCTCTATGGAAAAACAGGGAATTTTCTCTGTCGAATCTTCGTTCTCTTGTTTCGCCGGGCCTTCACGGTACTGTGATTCCAAAATGATGGGTTGTATGGAACTAAACCTTTTGGAAGCCATGTTTCCCAGCAGATTTCCAACTGTCGGGGTTTTTCAGCCAAAAAATGGTCGGAAAGGGAATTTTCTCTATGGAATCTTTGTTCTCATGTTTCACCGGGCCATCATGGTGCTGTGATGTCCAAAATCATGGGTCGTACTGAACTAAAACTTTCGGAAGCCATGTTTCCCAATAGATTTCCAATTGTCGGGTTAATTAGCCAAAAAAATGGCCGAAAAAGGGAATTTTCCATAGAAAAACAGGGAATTTTCTCTATCGAATCTTCAATCTCTTTTATCGCCGGGTCTTCAGGGCGCTGTGATCTCCAAAATGATGGATCATACTTAACTAAACCATTTGGAAGCCATGTTTCCCAGCAGAGTTCCAACTGTCGGGGTGTTTCAGCCAAAAAATGGTCGGAAAGGGAATTTTCTATGGAAAAACAGGGAATTTTCACTGTGGAATCTTGGTTCTTTTGTTTCAGCAGGCCTTCATGGTGCCGTGATCTCCAAAAGGATGGGTCGTATGGAAATTAACCTTTTGGAATCCATGTTTCCCAGCAGATTTCCAACAATCGGGGTTTTTTAGCCCAAAAACGGCCGGAAATGGAATTTTCCATGGAAAAACGGGGAATTTTCTCTGTGGAATCTTTGTTCTCTTGTTTCGCCAGGCCGTCATGGTGCTGTCATCTCCAAAATCATGGGTCGTACTGAACTAAAGCTTTTGGAAGCCATGTTTCACAACAGATTTCCAATTGTTAGGGTTAATTAGCCAAAAAAAAAATAGACGAAAAAGGAATTTTCCATGGAAAAATAGGCAATTTTCTCTGTCGAATCTTCAATCTCTTGTTTCGTCGGGCCTTCAAGGTGCTGTGATCTCCAAAATGATGGTTCGTACTTAACTAAACCATTTGGAAGCCATGTTTCCCAGCAGATTTCCAAATGTCGAAGTGTTTCAGCCAAAAAATGGCCGGACAGGGAATTTTCTATGGAAAGACAGGGAATTTTCTCCGTCAAATCTTCGTTCTCTTGTTTCACCAAGCCTTCATGGTAATGTGATCACCAAAATGATGGGTTGTATGGAACTAAACCTTTTGGAAGCCATGTTTCCCGGCAGATTTCCAACTGTTGTGGTTTTTCAGCCAAAAAAAGTCTAAAATAGAATTTTCTCTTTGTAATCTTCGTTCTGTTGTTTCGCCGAGACTTCAGGGTGCTGTGATCTCCAAAATCATGGGTTGTACTGAACTAAAGCTTTCAGTAGCCATGTTTCCCAGTAGATTTCAAACTATCAAGGTTAATTAGCATAAAAATGGCCGGAAAGGGAATTTTCCATGGAAAAACAGGGAATTTTCTCTATCGAATCTTGAATCTGCTTTTTCGACGGGCCTTCAGGGTGCTGTGATCTCCAAAAGGATTGCTTATACTAAACTAAACTAATTGGAAGCCATGTTTCCTAGCAGAGTTCCCACTATCAGGGTGTTTCAGCCAAAAAATGGCCGGAAAGGGAATTTTCTATAGAAAAACAGGGAATTTTCTCTGTGGAATCTTCGTTCTCTTGTTTTGCCGGGCCTTCACGGTACTATGATCTCCAAAATGATGCGTCGTACAAAAATAAACCATTTGGAAGCCATGTTTCCCAGGGGATTTCCAACTATTATGGTTTTTAAGCCAAAAAAATGGTCGGAAATGGAATTTTCTCTGTGGACTCTTCCTTTTCTTGTTTCACCAAGCCGTCATGGTGCTGTGCTCTCCAAAATCATGGCTCCTACTGAACTAAAGCTTTGAGAAGACATGTTTCCTAGTAGATTTCCAACTGTCAAGGTTAATTAGCCAAAAAATGGCCGGCGATGGAATTTTCCACGGTAAAACAAGGAATTTTCTCTGTCGAATCTTCAATCTCTTGTTTTGCCAGGCCTTCAAGGTGTTGTGATCTCCAAAATGATGGCTCGTACTGAACTAAACCATTTGGAAGCCATGTTTCCCAGCAGAGTTCCAACTGTCGGGGTGATTCAGGCAAAAAATGGCAGGAAATGGAATTTTCTGTGGAAAAATAGGGAATTTTCTCTCGTGAAATCTTGGTTCTCTTGTTTCGACAGGCCTTCATCGTGCTGTGATCTCCAAAAGGATGGGTCATACGGAACTAAACCTTTTAAAATCCATGTTTCCCAGCAGATTTCCAACAGTAGGGGTTTTTCAGCCAAAAAACGACCGGAAATGGAATTTTCCATGGAAAAACGAAGAATTTTCTCTGTGGAATTTTCGTTCTCTTGTTTTGCCGACCTTTCAGGGTGCTATGATCTCCAAAATGATGGGTCGTACTGAACTAAAGCTTTAAGAAGCCATGTTTCCTAGCAGATTTCCAACCATCGAGGTTAATCAGCCAAAAAATGGCTGGAAATGGAATTTTCCATGGAAAAATAGGGCACTTTCTCTGTGGAATCTTCGTTCTCTTGTTTCGCCGAGACTTCAGGGTGCTGTGATCTCCAAAATGATGGCTCGTACTGAACTAAACCTTTTGGAAACCATGTTTCCAAGTAGATTTCCAACTGCCAGGGTTTTTAAGCCAAAAAATAGCCGTAAATAAAATTTTCTATTGAAAAACAGGGAATTTTCTTTGTGGAATCTTCATTCTCTTGTTTTGCCGAGCCTTCGAGGTGCTGTGATCTACAAAATGCTGGGTCGTATAGAAATAAATGTTTTGGAAGACATGGTTCGCCATAGATTTCCAACTGTCGGTGTGTTTCAGCCAAAAAATGGACGGAAATGGAATTTTCTATGGAAAAACAAGAAATTTTCTTTCTGGAATCTTCCTTCTCTTGTTTCGCCGTGCTGTCATGGTGTTGTTATCTCCAAAATAATGGGTTGTACTGAACTAAAGCTTTCAGAAGCCGTGTTTCGCAGCAGATTTCAAACCATCGAGGTTAATTAGCAAAAAAATGGCTGGAAATGGAATTTTCCATAGAGAAACAGGGAATTTTCTCTGTGGAATCTTCGTTCTCTTGTTTCGCCGGGCCTTCACGGTACTGTGATCTCCAAAATGATGGGTCGTACATAACTAAACCATTTGGAAGCCATGTTTCCCAGCGGATTTCGAACTATTATGGTTTTTCAGCCAAAAATGGTCGGAAATGGAATTTTCTCTATGGACTCTTCCTTTTCTTGTTTCACCAAGCCGTCATGATGCTGTGATCTCCAAAATCATGGGTCATACTGAACTAAAGCTTTCAGAAGACATGTTTCCTAGTAGATTTCCAACTGTCAAGGTTAATTAGCCAAAGAATGGCCGGAAATGGAATTTTCCACGGTAAAACAAGGAATTTTCTCTGTCGAATCTTCAATCTCTTGTTTTGCCAGGCCTTCAGGTTGCTGTGATCTCCAAAATGATGGCTCGTACTGAACTAAACCATTTGGAAGCCATGTTTCCTAGCAGAGTTCCAACTGCGGGGTGATTCAGGAAAAAAATGGCAGGAAATGGAATTTTCTATGGAAAAACAGGGAATTTTCTCTGTGAAATCTTGGTTCTCTTGTTTCGACAGGCCTTCATCGTGCTGTGATCTCCAAAAGGATGGGTCATGCGGAACTAAACCTTTTAAAATCCATGTTTCCCAGATTTCCAACGGTAGGGGTTTTTCAGCCAAAAACGACCGAAATGGAATTTTCCATGGAAAAACGAGGAATTTCCTCCGTGGAATTTTCGTTCTCTTGTTCCGCCGACCTTTCGGGGTGCTATGATCTCCAAAATGATGGGTCGTACTGAACTAAAGCTTTAAGAAGCCATGTTTCTTAGCAGATTTCCAACCATCGAGGTTAATCAGCCAAAAAATGGCTGGAAATGGAATTTTCCATGGAAAAACAGGGAACTTTCTCTGTGGAATCTTCGTTCTCTTGTTTCGCCGAGCCTTCAAGGTGCTGTGATCTCCAAAATCATGGGTTGTACTGAACTAAAGCTTTCAGTAGCCATGTTTCCTAGTAGATTTCAAACTATCAAGGTTAATTAGCATAAAAATGGCTGGAAATGGAATTTTTCATGGAAAAATAGGGAATTTTCTCTATCGAATCTTCACAATGCTTTCTCGCCGGGCCTTCAGGGTGCTGTGATCTCCAAAAGGATTGCTCATACTAAACTAAACTAATTTGAAGCCATGTTTCCCAGCAGAGTTCCCACTGTCAGGGTGTTTCAGCCAAAAAATGGCCGGAAATGGAATTTTCTATAGAAAAACAGGGAATTTTCTCTTTGGAATCTTCGTTCTCTTGTTTTGCCGGGCCTTCACGGTACTGTGATCTCCAAAATGATGTGTCCTACGAAAATAAACCATTTGGAAGCCATGTTTCCCGGGGATTTCCAACTATTATGGTTTTTCAGCCAAAAATGGTCGGAAATGGAATTTTCTCTCGTGGACTCTTCCTTTTCTTGTTTCACCAAGCCGTCATGGTGCTGTGCTCTCCAAAATCATGGCTCCTACTGAACTAAAGCTTTGAGAAGACATGTTTCCTAGTAGATTTCCAACTGTCAAGGTTAATTAGCCAAAAAATGGCCGGCAATGGAATTTTCCACGGTAAAACAAGGAATTTTCTCCGTCGAATCTTCAATCTCTTGTTTTGCCAGGCCTTCAAGGTGTTGTGATCTCCAAAATGATGGCTCGTACTGAACTAAACCATTTGGAAGCCATGTTTCCCAGCAAAGTTCCAACTGTCGGGGTGATTCAGGCAAAAAATGGCAGGAAATTGAATTTTCTGTGGAAAAATAGGGAATTTTCTCTGTGAAATCTTGGTTCTCTTGTTTCGACAGGCCTTTATGGTGCTGTGATCTCCAAAAGGATGGGTTGTACGGAACTAAACCTTTTAAAATCCATGTTTCCCAGAAGATTTCCAACAGTAGGGGTTTTTCAGCCAAAAAACGACCGGAAATGGAATTTTCCATGGAAAAACGAGGAATTTCCTCTGTGGAATTTTCGTTCTCTTGTTCTGCCGACCTTTTAGGGTGCTATGATCTTCAAAATGATGGGTCGTACTGAACTAAAGCTTTAAGAAGCCATGTTTCCTAGCAGATTTCCAACCATCGAGGTTAATCAGCCAAAAAATGGCTGGAAATGGAATTTTCCATGGAAAAACAGGGAACTATTATGGTTTTTCAGCCAAAAAATGGTCGGAAATGGAATTTTCTCTGTGGACTCTTCCTTTTCTTGTTTCACCAAGCCGTCATGGTGCTGTGATCTCCAAAATCATGGGTCATACTAAACTAAAGCTTTCAGAAGACATGTTTCCTAGTAGATTTCCAACTGTCAAGGTTAATTAGCCAAAAAATGGCCGGAAATGGAATTTTCCACGGTAAAACAATGAATTTTCTCTGTCGAATCTTCAATCTATTGTTTTGCCGGGACTTCAGGGTGCTGTGATCTCCAAAATGATGCCTCGTACTGAACTAAACCATTTGGAAGCCATGTTTCCCAGCGAGTTCCAATGCGGGGTGATTCAGCCAAAAAATGGCGGAAATGGATTTTTTTATGGAAAAACAGGGAATTTTCTCTGTGGAATCTTGGTTCTCTTGTTTTGACAGGCCTTCATGCTGTGATCTCCAAAATGATGGGTTGTATGGAACTAAACCATTTAAAATCCATGTTTCCCAGCAAATTTCCAACAGTAGGGTTTTTTTAGCCAAAAAAGGACTGGAAATGGAATTTTCCATGGAAAAATGGGGAATTTTCTCTGTGGAATTTTCGTTCTCTTGTTTCGCCGAGACTTTAGGGTGCTATGATCTCCAAAATGATGGCTAGTATTGAACTGAACCTTTTGGAAACCATGTTTCCAAGTAGATTTCCAACTGCCAGGGTGTTTAAGCCGAAAAATAGACGCAAAGGAAATTTTTTATTGAAAAACAGGGAATTTTCTTTGTGGAATCTTCATTCTCTTGTTTTGCCAGGCCTTCGGGGTGCTGTGATCTACAAAATGCTGGGTTTTATGGGACTAAATGTTTTGGAAGACATGGTTCGCCGTAGATTTCCAACTGTCGGTGTGTTTCAGCCAAAAAATGGATGGAAATGGAATTTTCTATGGAAAAAGAAGAAATTTTCTTTCTGGAATCTTCGTTCTCTTGTTTCGCCATGCTGTCATGGTGTTGTGATCTCCAAAATAATGGGTCGTACTGAACTAAAGCTTTCAGAAGCCATGTTTCGCAGCAGATTTTCAACCATCTGGGTTAATCAGCAAAAAAATGGCCAGAAATGGAATTTTCCATAGAAAAACAGGGAATTTTCTTTATGGAATCTTCGTTCTCTTGTTTCGCCAGGCCTTCAGGGTGCTATGATCTCCAAAATGATGGCTCGTACCAAACTAAACCTTTTGGAAGCCATGTTTCCAAGCAAATTTCCAACTGTCGAGGTGTTTTAGCCAAAAAATGGCCGGAAAGGAAATTTTCTATGGAGAAACAAGGAATTTTCTCTGTGGAATCTTCCTTCTCTTATTTCGCCGAGACTTCAAGGTGCTATGATCTCCAAATTGCTGGGATGTATGGGACGAAACCTTTTAGAAGTCATGGTTCCCAGTAGATTTCCAACTGTCGGTGTGTTTCAGCCAAAAAATGGCCGGAAATGGAATTTTCTATGGAAAAACAAGAAATTTTCTTTGTGGAATCTTCATTCTCTTTTTTTCGCTGGGCCATCTTGGTGTTGTGATCTCCAGAATCATGGGTCATACTAAACTAAAGCTTATGGAAGTTATGTTTCACCGCAGATTTGCAACTGTCAGCGTTAATTAGCCAAAAAAAGGGCCGAAAATGGAATTTTCCATGGAAAATAGGGAATTTTCTCGTTCGAATCTTCCATCTCATGTTTTACCGGGTGTTCAGGGTTCTGTGATCTCAAAAATGATGGCTCGTATTGAACTAAGCCATTTGCAAGCCATGTTTCTCAGCGAGAGTTGCAACTCTCGGGGTGTTTCAGCTAAAAAATGGGCGGAAGGGGAATTGTCTTTGGAAAAACAGGGAATTTTCTTTGTGGAATCTTGGTTCTCTTGTTTCGGCAAGCCTTCATGGTGCTGTGATCTCCAAAAGGATGGGTCGTATGGAGCTAAACATTTTGGAATCCATGTTTCCCAGCAGATTTCCAACAGTCGGGGTTTTTCAGACAAAAAAGGCTGGAAATGGAATTTTCCATGGAAAAACGGGGAATTTTCTATATGGAATCTTCGTTCTCTAGTTTCGCCGACCTTTCAGGGTGTTGTGTTCTCCAAAATGATGGGTCGTACTGAACTAAAGCTTTCAGTAGCCATGTTTCCTAGCAGATTTCCAACCATTGAGGTGAATTAGCCAAAAAATGGCTGGAAATGGAATTTTCCATTGAAAAACAGGGAACTTTCTACGTGGAATCTTCGTTCTCTTGTTTGGCTGAGACCTCACGGTGCTGTGATCTCCAAAATGATGGTTCATACTGAACGAAATCTTTTAGAAGCCATGTTTCCAAGCAGATTTCCAACTGCTGGGGTGTTTAAGCCAAAAAATGGACGCAAAGGAAATTTTCTATTGAAAAGCAGGGAATTATCTTTGTGGAATCTTCGTTCTCTTGTGCCGCCGGGCCTTCGGGGTGCTGTGATTTCCAAAATGCTGGGTTGTATGGGACTAAACATTTTGGAAGACATGGTTCGTAGTAGATTTCCAATTGTCGGTGTGTTTCAGCCAAAAAATGGCCGGAAAGGGAATTTTCTATGGAAAAACAAGAAATTTTCTTTGTCAAATCTTCTTTCTCTTGTTTCGCCGAGCCATCATGGTGTTGTGATCTCCAGAATCATGGGTCATACTAAACTAAAGCTTCTGGAAGTTATGTTTCACTGCAGATTTGCAACTGTCGCGTTAATTAGCCAAAAAAAGGGCCGAAAATGGAATTTTCCGTGGAAAATAGGGAATTTTCTCGTTCGAATCTTCCATCTCATGGTTTACCGGGTGTTCAGGGTTCTGTGATCTCAAAAATGATGGCTCGTATTGAACTAAGCCATTTGCAAGCCATGTTTCTCAGCAGAGTTGCAACTCTCGGGGTGTTTCAGCTAAAAAATGGGCGGAAGGGGAATTGTCTTTGGAAAAACAGGGAATTTTCTTTGTGGAATCTTGGTTCTCTTGTTTCGGCAAGCCTTCATGGTGCTGTGATCTCCAAAAGGATGGGTCGTATGGAGCTAAACATTTTGGAATCCATGTTTCCCAAAGAGATTTCCAACAATGTCGGGTTTTTCGGACAAAAAAGGCTGGAAATGGAATTTTCCATGGAAAAACGGGAATTTTCTATATGGAATCTTCGTTCTCTAGTTTCGCCGACCTTTCAGGGTGTTGTGTTCTCCAAAATGATGGGTCGTACTAAACTAAAGCTTTCAGTAGCCATGTTTCCTAGCAGATTTCCAACCATTGAGGTGAATTAGCCAAAAAATGGCTGGAAATGGAATTTTCCATTGAAAAACAGGGAACTTTCTGTGTGGAATCTTCGTTCTCTTGTTTGGCTGAGACTTCACGGTGGTGTGATCTCCAAAATGATGGCTCGTACTGAACGAAATCTTTTAGAAGCCATGTTTCCAAGCAGATTTCCAACTGGGGGTGTTTAAGCCAAAAATGGACGCAAAGGAAATTTTCTATTGAAAAGCGGGGAATTTTCTTTGTGGAATCTTCGTTCTCTTGTGCCGCCGGGCCTTTGGGGTGCTGTGATTTCCAAAATGCTGGGTTGTATGGGACTAAACATTTTGGAAGACATGGTTCGTAGTAGATTTCCAATTGTCGGTGTGTTTCAGCCAAAAAATGGCCGGAAAGGGAATTTTCTATGGAAAAACAAGAAATTTTCTTTGTCAAATCTTCGTTCTCTTGTTTCGCCGAGCCATCATGGTGTTGTGATCTCTAAAATGATGGTTCATAACGATCTAAAGCTTTCAGAAGCCATGTTTCCCATCAGATTTCCAACCATCGAGGTTAATCAGCATAAAAAGGTCGGAAGGGGAATTCTCTGTGGAAAAACAGGGAATTTTCTCTGTGGAATCTCCGTTCTCTTCTTTCGCCGAGCCTTCAGGGTGTTGTGATCTCCAAAATGATGGCTCGTATTGAACTAAATTTTTTGGAAGTCATGTTTCCAAGCAGATTTCCAACTGTAAGGGTGTTTCAGCCAAAAAATGGCCAGAAATGAAATTTTCTATGGAATCATCCTTCTCTTGTGTCGCCAGGCCTTCGGGGTGCTGTGATCTCCAAAAAGCTGGGTTGTATGGGACTAAACCTTTTGGAAGACATGGTTCCTAGTAGATTTCCAACTGTCGGTGTGCTTCAGCTAGAAAATTGCCGGAAAGGGAATTTTCTATGGAAAAACAATAAATTTTCTTTGTGGAATATTCATTCTCTTGTTTCGCCAGGCCGTTATGGTGTTGTGATCTCCAAAGTAATGGGTCGTACTAAACTAAAGCTTTTGGAAGCTATGTTTCACTGCAGATTTCCAACTATCAGAGTTAATTAGCCAAAAAAATGGCCAAAAATGTAATTTTCCATGGAAAAATAGAGAATTTTCTCTATCGAATCTTCAATATCTTGTTTCGCTTGGACTTTAGGGTGCTGTGATCTCCAAAATGATGGCTCGTATTGAACTAAACCATTTGCAAGCCATGTTTCTCACCGGTGTTCCAACTGTCGGGGTGTTTCAGCCAAAAAATGGGCAGAAAGGGAATTTTCTATGGAAAAAAAACAGGGAATTTTCTCTGCGGAATCTTGCTTCTCTTCTTTCGGCAAACCATCATGGTGGTGTGATCTCCAAAACGATGGGTCGTAAGGAGCTAAACCTTTTGGAATCCCTGTTTCCCAGCAGATTCCAACAGTCAGGGTTTTTCAGACAAAAAATAGTTAGAAATGGAATTTTCCATGGAAAGACTGGGATTTTTCTCTATGGAATCTGCTTTCTCTTGTTTCACCGACCTTTCAGGGTGTTGTGATCTCCAAAATGATGGGTCGTACTAAACTAAACCTTTTGGAAACGATGTTTTCGAGTAGATTTCCAACTGCCAGGGTGTTTAAGACAAAAAATGGCCGCAAAGGAAATTTTCTATTGAAAAGTAGGGAATTTTCTTTGTGGAATCTTCATTCTCTTGTTTTGCCGGGCCTTCGGGGTGCTGTGATCTACAAAATGCTGGGTTGTATGGGACTAAATGTTTTGAAAGACATGGTTCGCCGTAGATTTCCAACTGTCGGTGTGTTTCAGCCAAAAAATGGATGGAAAGGGAATTTTCTATGCAAAAACAAGAAATTTTCTTTCTCGAATCTTCGTTCTCTTGTTTCGCCGTGCTGTCATGGTGTTGTGATCTTCAAAATAATGGGTCGTACTGAACTAAAGCTTTCAGAAGCCACATTTCGCAGAATATTTCCAACCATCCAGGTTAATCAGCAAAAAAATGGCCGGAAATGGAATTTTCCATGGAAAAATAGGGAATTTTCTCTGTGGAATCTTCGTTCTCTTGTTTCCCCGAACCTTCAGGGTGCTATGATCTCCAAAATGATGGCTCGTACTAAACTAAACCTTTTGGAAGCCATGTTTCCAAGCAGATTTCCAACTGTCGGGGTGTTTTAGCCAAAAAATGGCCGGAAAGGAAATTTTCTATGGAAAAACAGGGAATTTTCTCTGTGGAATCTTCCTTCTCTTATTTCGCCGGGACTTCAAGGTGGTATGATCTCCAAAATGTTGGGTTGTATCTCACTAAACCTTTTGGAAGACATGGTTCCCAGTAGATTTCCAACTGTCGGTGTGTTTAAGCCAAAAAATGGCCGGAAATGGAATTTTCGATGGAAAAACAAGAAATTTTCTTTGTGGAATCTTCATTCTCTTGTTTCGCCAGGCCATCATGGTGTTGTGATCTGCAAAATCATGGGTCGTACTAAACTAAAGCTTTTGGAAGCTATGTTTCACTGCAGATTTCCAACTGTCAGCGTTAATTAGCCAAAAAACGGGCCGAAAATGGAATTTTCTATGGAAAATAGGGAATTTTCTCTCTCGAATCTTCAATCTCTTTTTTCGCCGAGTCTTCAGGGTGCTGTGATCTCAAAATTGATGGCTCGTATTGAACTAAACCATTTGCAAGCCATGTTTCTCAGCGAGTTCCAACTGTCGAGGTGTTTCAGCCAAAAAATGGGCGGAAAGGGAATTTTCTGTGGAAAAATAGGGAATTTTCTTTGTGGAATCTTGGTTCTCTTATTTCGGCAAGCCTACATGGTGCTGTGATCCCCAAAAGGATGGGTCGTACAGAGCTAAACATTCAGGAATGCATGCTTCCCAGTAGATTTCCAACAGGGGTTTTTCAGCCAAAAAAGCCGGAAATGGAATTTTCCTCGGAAAACGGGGATTTTTCTCTATGGAATCTTCGTTCTCTTGTTTCGCCGACCTTTCAGGGTGTTGTGATCTCCAAAATGATGGCTCGTATTGATCTAAACCTTTTGAAAACGATGTTTCCAAGTAGATTTCCAACTGCCGAGGTGTTTAAGCCAAAAAATGGCCGCAAAGGAAATTTTCTATTGAAAAACAGGGAATTTTCTTGGTGGAATCTTCATTCTCTTGTTTTGCCGGGCCTTCGGGGTGCTGTGATCTACAAAATGCTGGGTTGTATGGGACTAAACGTTTTGGAAGACATGGTTCGCCGTAGATTTCCAACTGTCGGTGTGTTTCAGCCAAAAAATGGATGGAAGGGGAATTTTCTATGGAAAAACAAGAAATTTTCTTTCTGGAATCTTCGTTCTCTTGTTTCGCTGTGCTGTCATAGTGTTGTGATCTCCAAAATAATGGGTCATACCGAACTAAAGCTTTCAGAAGCCATGTTTCACAGCAGATTTCCAACCATCCAGGTCAATTAGCAAAAAAATGGCCGGAAATGGAATTTTCCATGGAAAAACAGGGAATTTTCTCTGTGGAATCTTCGTTCTCTTGTTTCGTCAGGCCTTCAGGGTGCTATGATCTCCAAAGTGATGGCTCGTACTGAACTAAAGCTTTTGGAAGCCATGTTTCCAAGCAGATTTCAAACTGTCGGGGTGTTTTCGCCAAATAATGGCCGGAAAGGAAATTTTCTATGGAAAAACAGGGAATTTTCTCTGTGGAATCTTGCTTCTCTTATTTCGCGGGGACTTTAAGGTGCGATGATCTCCAAAATGCTGGGTTGTATGGGACTAAACCTTTTAGAAGACGTGGTTCCCAGTAGATTTCCAACTGTCGGTGTGTTTTAGCCAAAAAATGGCCGGAAATGGAACTTTCTATGGAAAAACAAGAAATTTTCTTTGTGGAATCTTCATTCTCTTGTTTCGTCGGGCCATCATGGTGTTGTGATATCCAAAATTATGGGTCGTACTAAATTAAAGCTTTTGGAAGCTATGTGTCATTGCAGATTTCCAACTATCAGCGTTAATTAGGTAAAAAAAGGGCCGAAAATGGAATTTTCTGTGGAAAATAGGGAATTTTCTCTCTCGAATCTTCAATCTCTTGTTTCGCCGAGTCTTCAGGGTGCTGTGATCTCAAAATTGATGGCTCGTATTGAACTAAACCATTTGCAAGCCATGTTTCTCAGCAGAGTTCCAACTGTCGAGGTGTTTCAGCCAAAAAATGGGCGGAAAGGGAATTTTCTGTGGAAAAATAGGGAATTTTCTTTGTGGAATCTTGGTTCTCTTATTTCGGCAAGCCTACATGGTGCTGTGATCCCCAAAAGGATGGGTCGTACAGAGCTAAACATTCTGGAATGCATGTTTCCCAGTAGATTTCCAACAGTCGGGGTTTTTCAGCCAAAAAACAGCCAGAAATGGAATTTACCATGGAAAATGGGGAATTTTCTCTTTGGAATGTTTGTTCTCTTGTTTCACTGACCTTTCAGGGTGCTATGATCTACAAAATGATGGGTCTTACTGAACGAAAGCTTTCAAAAGCCATGTTTCGTAGCAGATTTCCAACCATCGAGGTTAATCAGCCAAAAAATTGCCGGAAATGGAATTTTCCTTTGAAAAACAGGGAACTTTCTCTGTGGAATCTTCGCTCTCTTGTTTCGTTGAGACTTCAGGGTACTGTGATCTCCAAAATGATGGCTCGTACTGAACGAAACCTTTTGGAAGCCATGTTTCCAAGCAGATTTCCAACTGCTAGGGTGTTTAAGTCAAAAAATGGCCGCAAAGGAAATTTTCTATTGAAAAGCAGGGAATTTTCTTTGTGAAATCTTCATTCTCTTGTGTTGCCGGGCCTTCGGGGTGCTGTGATCTCCAAAATGCTCGGTAGTATTGGACTAAACATTTTGGAAGACATGGTTCGCAGTAGATTTCCAACTGTCGGTGTGTTTCAGCCAAAAAATGGCCAAAAGTGGAATTTTCTATGGAAAAACAAGAAATTTTCTTTGTGGAATATTTGTTCTCTTGTTTCGCCGAGCCATCATGGTGTTGTGATCTCTAAAATGATGGGTCGTACCGATCTAAAGCTTTCAGAAGCCATGTTTCCCATCAGATTTCCAACCATCGAGGTTATTCAACAGAAAAAGGTCGGAAAGGGAATTTTGCATGGAAAAACAGGGATTTTTCTCTTTGGAATCTCCGTTCTCTTCTTTCGCCGGGCCTTCAGGGTGCTGTGATCTCCAAAATGATGGCTTGTACAAAACTAAACTTTTTGGAAGCCATGTTTCCAAGCAGATTTTCAACTGTAAGGCTGTTTCAGCTGAGAAATGGACAGAAATGAAATTTTCTATGGAAAAACATGGAATTTTCTCTATGGAATCTTCCTTCTCTTGTGTCGCCAGGCCTTCGGGGTGCTGTGATCGCCAAAATGCTGGGTTGTATGGGACTAAACCTTTTGGAAGACATGGTTCCCAGTAGATTTCCATTTGTCGGTGTGCTTCAGCTAGAAAATGACCGGAAATTGAATTTTCTATGGAAAAACAAGAAATTTTCTTTGTGGAATATTCGTTCTCTTGTTTCGCCGGGCCGTCATGGTGTTGTGATCTCCAAAATCATGGTCGTACTAAACTAAAGCTTTTGGAAGCTATGTTTCACTGCAGATTTCCAACTATCAGAGTAAATTAGCCAAAAAAATGGCCGAAAATGTAATTTTCCATGGAAAAATAGAGAATTTTCTCTATCGAATCTTCAATATCTTGTTTCGCCCGGACTTCAGGGTGCTGTGATCTCCAAAATGATGGCTTGTATTGAACTAAACCATTTGCAAGCCATGTTTCTCAGCAGAGTTCCAACTGTCGGGGTGTTTCAGCCAAAAAATAGGCGGAAAGTGAATTTTCTATGGAAAAACAGGGAATTTTCTCTACGAAATCTTGGTTCTCTTCTTTCGGCAAGCCATCATGGTGGTGTGATCTCCAAAAGGATGGGTCGTAAGGAGCTAAACCTTTTGGAATCCATGTTTCCCAGCAGATTTCCAACAGTCAGGGTTTTTCAGACAAAAAAAGCCGGAAATGGAATTTTCCTCGGAAAAACGGGGATTTTTCTCTATGGAATCTTCGTTCTCTTGTTTCGCCGACCTTTCAGGGTGTTGTGATCTCCAAAATGATGGCTCGTATTGATCTAAACCTTTTGAAAACGATGTTTCCAAGTAGATTTCCAACTGCTGCAGAGGTGTTTAAGCCAAAAAATGGCCGCAAAGGAAATTTTCTATTGAAAAACAGGGAATTTTCTTGGTGGAATCTTCATTCTCTTGTTTTGCCGGGCCTTCGGGTGCTGTGATCTACAAAATGCTGGGTTGTATGGGACTAAACGTTTTGGAAGACATGGTTCGCCGTAGATTTCCAACTGTCGGTGTTTTCAGCCAAAAATGGATGGAAGGGGAATTTTCTATGGAAAAACAAGAAATTTTCTTTTCGAATCTTCGTTCTCTTGTTTCGCTGTGCTGTCATAGTGTTGTGATCTCCAAAATAATGGGTCATACCGAACTAAAGCTTTCAGAAGCCATGTTTCACAGCAGATTTCCAACCATCCAGGTCAATTAGCAAAAAAATGGCCGGAAATGGAATTTTCCATGGAAAAACAGGGAATTTTCTCTGTGGAATCTTCGTTCTCTTGTTTCCCCGAACCTTCAGGGTGCTATGATCTCCAAAATGATGGCTCGTACCGAACTAAACCTTTTGGAAGCCATGTTTCCAAGCAGATTTCCAACTGTCGAGGTGTTTTAGCCAAAAAAATGGCGGGATAGGAAAATTTGAATGAAAAAACAGGGAATTTTCTCTGTGGAATCTTACTTCTCTTATTTCGCCGGGACTTCAAGGTGCTATGATCTCCAAAATGCTGGGTTGTATGGGACTAAAACTTTTAGAAGACATGGTTCCCAGTAGATTTCCAACTGTCGGTGTGTTTGAGCCAAAAAATGGCCGGAAATAGAATTTTCTATGGAAAAACAAGAAATTATCTTTGTGGAATCTTCATTCTCTTGTTTCACTAGGCCATCATGGTGTTGTTATCTCCAAAATCATGGGTCGTACTAAACTAAAGCTTTTGGAAGCTATGTCACTGCAGATTTCCGACTGTCAGTGTTATTTAGCCAAAAAAAGGGCCGAAAATGGAATTTTCCATGGAAAATAGGCAATTTTCTCCGTCGAATCTTGAATATCCTATTTTGCGGGGTCTTCAAGGTGTTGTGATCTCAAAAACGATGGCTCGTATTGAACTAAACCATTTGCAAGCCATGTTTCTCAGCAGAGTTCCAACTGTCAGGGTGTTTCAGCCAAAAAATTGGCGGAAAGGGAATTTTCTTTGGAAAAATAGGGAATTTTCTTTGTGGAATCTTGGTTCTCTTGTTTCGGCAAGCCTACATGGTGCTGTGATCCCCAAAAGGATGGGTCGTACAGAGCTAAACATTCAGGAATGCATGCTTCCCAGTAGATTTCCAACAGTCGGGGTTTTTCAGCCAAAAAAAGCCGGAAATGGAATTTTCCTCGGAAAAACGGGGATTTTTCTCTATGGAATCTTCGTTCTCTTGTTTCGCCGACCTTTCAGGGTGTTTTGATCTCCAAAATAATGGGTCGTATGAACTAAACCTTTTGAAAACGATGTTTCCAAGTAGATTTCCAACTGCCGAGGTGTTTAAGCCAAAAAATGGCCGCAAAGGAAATTTTCTATTGAAAAACAGGGAATTTTCTTGGTGGAATCTTCATTCTCTTGTTTTGCCGGGCCTTCGGGGTGCTGTGATCTACAAAATGCTGGGTTGTATGGGACTAAACGTTTTGGAAGACATGGTTCGCCGTAGATTTCCAACTGTCGGTGTGTTTCAGCCAAAAAATGGATGGAAGGGGAATTTTCTATGGAAAAACAAGAAATTTTCTTTTGAATCTTCGTTCTCTTGTTTCGCTGTGCTGTCTTCATAGTGTTGTGATCTCCAAAATAATGGGTCATACCGAACTAAAGCTTTTGAAGCCATGTTTCACAGCAGATTTCCAACCATCCAGTTTTAGCAAAAAAATGGCCGGAAATGGAATTTTCCATGGAAAAACAGGGGAATTTTCTCTGTGGAATCTTCGTTCTCTTGTTTCGCAGGCCTTCAGGGTGCTATGATCTCCAAAGTGATGGCTCGTACTGAACTAAAGCTTTTGGAAGCCATGTTTCCAAGCAGATTTCTAACTGTCGGGGTTTTTTCGCCAAAAATGGCCGGAAAGGAAATTTTCTATGGAAAAACAGGGAATTTTCTCTGTGGAATCTTGCTTCTCTTATTTCGTGGGACTTTAAGGTGCGATGATCTCCAAAATGCTGGGTTGTATGGGACTAAACCTTTTAGAAGACGTGTTTCCCAGAAGATTTCCAACTGTCGGTGTTTTTTAGCCAAAAATGGCCGGAAATGGAACTTTTCTATGGAAAAACAAGAAATTTTCTTTGTGGAATCTTCATTCTCTTGTTTCGTCGGGCCATCATGGTGTTGTGATATCCAAAATTATGGGTCGTACTAAATTAAAGCTTTTGGAAGCTATGTTTCATTGCAGATTTCCAACTATCGGCGTTTTAGGTAAAAAAGGGCTGAAAATGGAATTTTCTATGGAAAATAGGGAATTTTCTCCGTCGAATCTTGAATATCCTGTTTTGCCGGGTCTTTAGGGTGCTGTGATCTCAAAAATGATGGCTCGTATTGAACTAAACCATTTGGAAGCCATGTTTCTCAAAGATTCCAACTGTCGAGGTTTTCAGCCAAAAAATGGGCGGAAAGGGAATTTTCTATGGAAAAATAGGGAATTTTCTTTGTGGAATCTTGTTCTCTTATTTCGGCAAGCCTTCATGGTGCTGTGATCCCCAAAATGATGGGTCGTATGGAAGCTAAACATTTTGGAATGCATGTTTCCCAAGAGATTTCCAACAGTCGGGGTTTTTCAGCCAAAAAACAGCCAGAAATGGAATTTACCATGGAAAACGGGGAATTTTCTCTTTGGAATGTTTGTTCTCTTGTTTCACCGACCTTTCAGGGTGCTATGATCTCCAAAATGATGGGTCTTACTGAACTAAAGCTTTTGGAAAAGCCATGTTTCCCAACAGATTTCCAACCATCGAGGTTTTCAGCCAAAAATGGCCGGAAATGGAATTTTCCTTTGAAAAACAGGGAACTTTTCTCTGTGGAATCTTCGTTCTCTTGTTTCGTTGAGACTTTCGGGGTGCCGTGATCTCCAAAATGATGGCTCGTATGGAACTAAACCTTTTGGAAGCCATGTTTCCAAGCAGATTTCCAACTTGCTAGGGTTTTAAGTCAAAAAATGGCCGCAAAGGAAATTTTCTATTGAAAAACAGGGAATTTTCTTTGTGAAATCTTCATTCTCTTGTGTTGCCGGGCCTTCGGGGTGCTGTGATCTCCAAAATGATGGGTAGTATTGGACTAAACATTTTGGAAGACATGGTTCCCAGCAGATTTCCAACTGTCGGTGTGTTTTTGCAAAAATGGCCAAAAGGAATTTTCTATGGAAAAACAAGAAATTTTCTTTGTGGAATATTTGTTCTCTTGTTTCACGAGCCATCATGGTGTTGTGATCTCTAAAATGATGGGTCGTATGGAACTAAAGCTTTTGAAGCCATGTTTCCCATCGATTTCCAACCATCGAGGTTTTTTCAACCAAAAAATGGTCGGAAAGGGAATTTTCATGGAAAAACAGGGATTTTTCTCTTTGGAATCTCCGTTTTTGTTTCGCCGGGCCTTCAGGGTGCTGTGATCTCCAAAATGATGGCTTGTACAAAACTAAACTTTTGGAAGCCATGTTTCCAAGCAGATTTCAACCTGTCGGGGTTTTTCAGCCAAAAAATGGACGAAATGAAATTTTCTATGGAAAAACATGGAATTTTCTCTTGGAATCTTCCTTCTCTTGTTTCGCCGGGGCCTTCAGGGTGCTGTGATCTCCAAAATGATGGGTTGTATGGGACTAAACCTTTTGGAAGACATGTTTCCCAGAGATTTCCAACTTGTCGGTGTTTTTCAGCCAAAAAAATGGCCGGAAATTGAATTTTCTATGGAAAAACAAGAAATTTTCTTTGTGGAATCTTCGTTCTCTTGTTTTTCGCCGGGCCTTCATGGTGTTGTGATCTCCAAAATGATGGTCCTACTAAACTAAAGCTTTTGGAAGCTATGTTTCCTAGCAAATTTCCAACTGTCAGGGTTTTTCAGGCAAAAAATGGCCGAAAATGTAATTTTCCATGGAAAAATAGAGAATTTTCTCTATCGAATCTTCAATATCTTTGTTTCGCCCGGACTTCAGGGTGCTGTGATCTCCAAAATGATGGCTTGTATTGAACTAAACCATTTGGAAGCCATGTTTCTCCAAATAGATTTCCAACTGTCGGGGTTTTTCAGCCAAAAAATGGGCGGAAAGGAATTTTCTATGGAAAAACAGGGAATTTTCTCTACGTGGAATCTTGGTTCTCTTCTTTTTCAAGCCATCATGGTGGTGTGATCTCCAAAATGATGGGTCGTATGAGCTAAAGCTTTTGGAATCCATGTTTCCCAGCAGATTTCCAACTATCGGGGTTTTTCAACAAAAAAAATGGCCGGAAATGGAATTTTCCTATGGAAAAACGGGGAATTTTCTCTATGGAATCTTCGTTCTCTTGTTTCGCCGACCTTTCAGGGTGTTGTGATCTCCAAAATGATGGCTCGTATGATCTAAACCTTTTGAAAACCATGTTTCCAAGTAGATTTCCAACTGCCGAGGTTTTTTAGCCAAAAAATGGCCGGAAAGGAATTTTCTATTGAAAAACAGGGAATTTTCTTGGTGGAATCTTCATTCTCTTGTTTTGCCGGGCCTTCGGGTGCTGTGATCTCAAAATGATGGGTTGTATGGGACTAAACGTTTTGGAAGACATGTTTCCTAGCCGTAGATTTCCAACTGCGCTCGGGGTTTTTCAGCCAAAAATGGATGGAAGGGAATTTTCTATGGAAAAACAAGAAATTTTCTTTTGGAATCTTCGTTCTCTTGTTTCGCTGGGCTGTTCATAGTGTTGTGATCTCCAAAATGATGGGTCATACCGAACTAAAGCTTTTGGAAGCCATGTTTCCAACAGATTTCCAACCATCCAGGGTTTTTAGCAAAAAAATGGCCCGAAAGGGAATTTTCTATGGAAGAACAGGGAATTTTCTCTGTGGAATACTCCTTCTCTTGTTTCGTCAGGCCTTCAGGGTGCTGTGATCTCCAAAATGATGGGTCGTATGGAACTAAAGCTTGTAGAAGCCATTTTTCCAAGCAGATTTCCAACTGTTGGGGTTTTTCAGCCAAAAAATGGTCTGAAAGGGAATTTTCTATGGAAAAACAGGGAATTTTCTCTTGGAATCTTGCTTCTCTTATTTCGCGGGGACTTTAAGGTGCGTGATCTCCAAAATGATGGGTTGTATGGGACTAAACCTTTGGAAGACATGTTTCCCAATGAGATTTCCAACTGTTGGTGTTTTTAGCCAAAAAATGGCCGGAAATGGAATTTTCTATGGAAAAAAAGAATTTTCTTTGTGGAATCTTCATTCTCTTGTTTCGTCGGGCCATCATGGTGTTGTGATATCCAAAATGATGGGTCGTACTAAATTAAAGCTTTTGGAAGCCATGTTTCATTGCAGATTTCCAACTATCGGGGTTTTTTAGCAAAAAAAATGCCGAAATGGAATTTTCTATGGAAAATAGGGAATTTTCTCTTGTGGAATCTTCAATCTCTTTGTTTCGCTTTTGGTCTTCAGGGTGCTGTGATCTCAAAATGATGGGTCGTATGATCTAAACCTTTTGGAAGCCATGTTTCCAGCGATTTCCAACTGTCGGGGTTTTCAGCCAAAAAATGGCTGGAAAGGGAATTTTCTTTGGAAAAATAGGGAATTTTCTTTGTGGAATCTTCGTTCTCTTGTTTTTCGTCAAGCCTTCATGGTGCTATGATCTCCAAAATGATGGGTCATACGGAACTAAACTTTTGGAAGCCATGTTTCCCAAATTTCCAACAATCGGGGTTTTTCAACCAAAAAAGGTCGGAAATGGAATTTTCCATGGAAAAACGGGGAATTTTCTATGGAAAAACGGGAAATTTTCTCTATGGAATCCTCATTCTCTTGTTTCGCCAACCTTTTAGGGTGCTGTGATCTCCAAAATGATGGGTCATACTGAACTAAAGCTTTCAGAAGCCATGTTTCCCAAAGATTTTCCAACTTTTGTCGGGGTTTTTCAGCAAAAAATGGCCGGAAATGGAATTTTCTATGGAAAAATAGGGAATTTTCTCTTTGAATGTTTGTTCTCTTGTTTCACCGACCTTCAGGGTGCTATGATCTCATAAATGATGGGTCGTATGGAACTAAGGTTTTGGAAGCCATCTTTCCCAATAGCAGATTTCCAACTATCGAGGTTTTTCAGCCAAAAAATGGCCGGAAATGGAATTTTCCTGAAAAAAGGGAATTTTCTCTGTGGAATCTTCATTCTCTTGTTTCATTGAGACTTCAGGGTGCTTGTGATCTCCAAAATGATGGGTCTCACTGAACTAAACCTTTTGGAAGCCATGTTTCCAAGCAAATTTCCAACTACCGGTTTTTTTAAGCCAAAAAATGGCCGGAAAAAAGAATTTTCTATGGAAAAACAGAAATTTTCTTTGTGAATCTTCATTTCTTGTGTTTGCCGGGCCTTCAGGGTGCTTGATCTCCAAAATGATGGGTTGTATGGGACTAAACATTTTGGAAGACATGTTTCCAAAGAGATTTCCAACTGTTGGGGTTTTTTTCAGCCAACAAATGGCCGGAAATGGAATTTTATTTGGAAAAACAGCGAATTTTCTTTGTGGAATCTTTGTTCACTTGTTTCACCGGCCATCAGGGTGTTGTGATCTCCAAAATGATGGGTCGTATGGAACTAAAGCTTTTGGAAGCCATGTTTTCCATCGATTTCCAACCGCCGGGGTTTTCAACAAAAAATGGCGGAAAGGGAATTTTCCATGGAAAAACAGGGAATTTTCTCTGTGGAATCTTTTCTCTTCTCTTGTTTTGTCGGGCCTTCAGGGTGTTGTGATCTCCAAAATGATGGGTCGTATGAACTAAACTTTTTGGAAGCCATGTTTCCAAGCAGATTTCCAACTAGTCGGGGTTTTTCAGCCAAAAAATGGCCGAAATGGAATTTTTCTATGGAAAAAATGAAATTTTCTATGGAATCTTCCTTTCTCTTGTTTTGTCACGGGCCTTCGGGGGCATTGTGATCTCCAAAATGATGGGTTGTATGGGAACTAAAGCTTTTGGAAGACATGTTTCCCAATAGATTTCCAACTGTCGGGGTTTTTCAGCAAAAAATGGACGGAAAGGGAAGTTTCTATGCAAAAACAAGCAATTTTCTTTGTGAAATCTCCATTCTCTTGTTTCTCCGGGCCTTCAGGGTGCTATGTGATCTCCAAAATGATGGGTCGTATGGAACTAAAGTATTTGGAAGCCATGTTTCCCAGCACATTTCCAACTATCGAGGTTTTTCATGCAGAAAAAGGCTGGAAATGGAATTTTCTATGGAGAAAAAGAGAATTTTCTCTTGTGAATCTTCCTTCTCTTTTTCATTTCGCTGGGACTTTAAGGTGCTATGATCTCCAAAATGATGGGTTGTACGGAGCTAAAGCTTTTGAAAGCCATGTTTCCACCGTAGATTTCCAACTTGTCGGGGTTTTTTCACCCAAAAAATGGACGGAAATGGAATTTTTCTATGGAAAAAAAAGAATTTTCTTTGTGGAATCTTTGTTCTCTTGTTTCGCCTTGGGCTTGATGGTGTTATGATCTCCAAAATGATGGGTCGTACTAAAACTAAAGCTTTTGAAAGCCATGTTTCCCTGCAGATTTCCAACCATCAAGGTTTTTAGCAAAAAATGGCCGAAAATGGAATTTTCTATGTAAAAATAGGGAATTTTCTCTGTGGAATCTTCGTTCTCTTGTTTCGCTGGGCCTTCAGGGCGCTGTGATCTCCAAAATGATGGGACGTACGGAAATAAAGCTTTTGAAAGCCATGTTTCCCTGCAGATTTCCAACTGTTGGGGGTTTTTTAGCCAAAAAATGGCCAGAAAGGGAATTTTGTATGTAAAATTAGGAAATTTTCTCTGTGGAATCGTCGTTCTCTTGTTTTGTCGGGCCTTCAAGGTGCTATGATCTCCAAAATGATGGGTTGTATGGAACTAAAGCTTTTGGAAGCCATGTTTCCCAGCGCATTTTCCAACTGTCGGGGTTTTTCAGCAAAAAATGGCCGGAAATAGAATTTTCTATGGAAAAAAAGAATTTTCTTTGTGGAATCTTCATTCTCTTGTTTCGCTTTGGCCTTCATGGTGTTGTGATCTCCAAAATGATGGGTCGTACTAAACTAAAGCTTTTGGAAGCCATGTTTCCCAATTGCAGATTTCCAACTTTTGTCCATGGGTTTTTTTCGCCAAAAAATGGCTGAAAATGGAATTTTCTATGGAAAAAAGGGAATTTTCTCTGTGGAATCTTCGTTCTCTTGTTTTGCCGGGCCTTTAGGGTGCTGTGATCTCAAAATGATGGGCCGTATGGAACTAAAGCTTTTGGAAGCCATGTTTCCCACTAGATTTCCAACTGTCGGGGTTTTTCCACCAAAAAATGGCTAGAAAGGGAATTTTCTATGTAAAAACTGGAATTTTCTTTGTGGAATCGTCCTTCTCTTGTTTCGTCGGGCCTTTAGGGCGTTGTGATCTCCAAAATGATGGTCCGTACGGAACTAAAGCTTTTGGAAGCCATGTTTCCCAGCAGATTTCCAACTGTCGAGGTTTTTCAGCAAAAAATGGCCGGAAAGGGAATTTTCTATGGAAAAATAGGGAATTTTCTTTGTGGAATCTTTGTTCTCTTGTTTCGTCGGGCCTTCAGGGCGTTGTGATCTCCAAAATGATGGGCCGTACGGAACTAAAGCTTTTGGAAGCCATGTTTCCAAGCAAATCTCCAACTGTCGAGGTTTTTCAACCAAAAATGGCCGGAAATGGAATTTTCTATGGAAAAAAGGGAATTTTCTCTATGGAATCTTCGTTCTCTTGTTTCGCCGGGCCTTCAGGGTGCTGTGATCTCCAAAATGATGGGTAGTACGGAACTAAACCTTTTGGAAGACATGTTTCCCAGCAGATTTTGAACTGTCGTGGTTTTTCATTCAAAAAAGGCCGGAAAGGGAATTTTCTATGGAAATATAGGGAATTTTCTATGTGGAATCTTTGTTCTCTTGTTTCACCATGCTATCATGGTGTTGTGATCTCCAAAATGATGGGTCGTACAGAACAAAATCTTTTGGAAGCCATGTTTCTAGCGATTTCCAACCATCGGGGTTTTTCAGGCAAAAAATGGCCGGAAATGGAATTTTCTATGGAAAAAAGGGAATTTTTTCTATGGAATCTTCGTTCTCTTGTTTCGTCGGGCCTTCGGGTGCTTGTGATCTCCAAAATGATGGGCTGTACGGAACTAAAGCTTTTGGAAGCCATGTTTACAAGAAGATTTCAAACAGTCTGGGTTTTTTAGCAAAAAAATTGCCTAAATCAGAATTTTCTATGGAAAAAGGGAATTTTCTCTGTGGAATATTTGTTCTCTTGTTTTGTTGGGACTTTCAATGGTGTTGTGATCTCAAAATGATGGGCTGTACCGAACTAAAGCTTTTGGAAGCCATGTTTCCTAGCAGATTTCCAACTGTTGGGGTTTTTCAACCAAAAAATAGTCGGAAAGGGAATTTTCCATGGAAAAAAATAAATTTTCTTTGTGGAAATCTTCGTTCTCTTGTTTCGCCTTGGCTTAAGGGTGCTGTGATCTCCAAAATGATGGGTCGTATGGAACTAAAGCTTTTGGAAGCCATGTTTCCCAGCAGATTTCCAACTATCGGGGTTTTTCAGCCAAAAAATGGCCGGAAATGGAATTTTCTATGTAAAAAAAGGGAATTTTCTCTGTGGAATCTTCGTTCTCTTGTTTTGCCAGGCCTTCTGGGTGCTAGGATCTCTAAAATGATGGGTCATATGGAACTAAAGCTTTTGGATGCCGTGTTTCCCAGCAGATTTCCAACTGTCGGGGGTTTTTAGGCAAAAAATGGCCGGAAATGGAATTTTCTATGGAAAAAAGGGAATTTTCTCTTGGAATCTTCCTTCTCTTGTTTTGCTGGGACTTCAAGGTGCTTGTGATCTCCAAAATGATGGGTTGTATGGAACTAAAGCTTTTGGAAGCCATGTTTCCCAGCGATTTCCAACTGTCGGGGTTTTTCAGTCAAAAAATTGCCGGAAAGGGAATTTTCTATGGAAAAAAAGAAATTTTCTTTTTGGAATCTTCATTCTCTTGTTTCGCCTTGGGCCTTCAGGTTGCTGTGATCTCCAAAATGATGGGTAGTATGGAACTAAAGCTTTTGGAAGCCATGTTTCCCAACAGATTTCCAACAATGTCGGGTTTTCAGCAAAAAATGGCCGGAAATGGAATTTTCTATGGAAAAACAGGAAATTTTCTTGTGGAATCTTCGTTCTCTTGTTTCGCCGGGCCTTCAGGGTGCTATGATCTCCAAAATGATTGGCTGTATAGAACTAAAGCTTTTGAAAGCCATGTTTCCCACCAGATTTCCAACTATCAGGGTTTTTTAGCCAAAAAATGGCCGGAAAGGGAATTTTCTATGTAAAAATAGGAAATTTTCTCTGTGGAATCGTCGTTCTCTTGTTTTGTCGGGCCTTCAAGGCACTAGGATCCCTAAAATGATTGGCCGCAAGGAACTAAAGCTTTTGGAAACCATGTTTCCCAGCAGATTTCCAACTGTTGGGGTTTTTCTGCGAAAAGATGGTCGGAAAGGGAATTTTCTATGGAAAAACAGGGAATTTTCTTTGTGGAATCTTCGTTCTCTTGTTTCACTCGGGCCTTCAGGGCACTGATCTCCAAAATGATGGGTCGTATGGAAAAAAAGCTTTTGGAAGCCATGTTTCCCAACAGATTTCCAACTGTCGGGGTTTTTCAAAGCAAAAAATGGCCGGAAAATGGAATTTTCTATGGAAAAATAGAGGGAATTTTCTCTTTGGAATCTTGTTCTCTTGTTTTGCCTGGTCTTCAAGGTGTTGTGATCTCAAAATGATGGGCTCGTATGAACTAAAGCTTTTGGAAGCCATGTTTCCCACAAGATTTCCAATTGTCGGGGTTTTTCAGCCAAAAAATGGCCGGAAATGGAATTTTCTATGGAAAAACAGGGAATTTTCTATGTGGAATCTTCGTTCTCTTGTTTCGTCGGGCCTTCAGGGTGTTGTGATCTCGAAAATGATGGGCCGTATGGAACTAAAGCTTTTGGAAACCATGTTTCCGACCAGATTTCCAATTGTCGGGGTTTTTCCAGCAAAAAATGGCTAGAAAGGAATTTTCTATGTAAAAACTGGGAATTTTCTCTGTGGAATCGTCCTTCTCTTGTTTCGTCGGGCCTTTAGGGCGTTGTGATCTCCAAAATGATGGTCCGTACGGAACTAAAGCTTTTGGAAGCCATGTTTCCTAGCAGATTTCCAACGGTCGGGGTTTATCAACAAAAAAATGGTCGGAAATGGAATTTTCTATGTAAAAACAGGGAATTTTCTATGTGGAATCTTCGTTCTCTTGTTTCGCCGGGCCTTCAGGGCGTTGTGATCTCCAAAATGATGGGCCGTACGGAACTAAAGCTTTTGGAAGCCATGTTTCCCATCAGATTTCCAACTGTTGGGGTTTTTCTGCTAAAAAATGGCCAAAAAGGGAATTTTCTATGTAAAAAATGGGAATTTTCTCTGTGGAATCTTCCTTCTCTTGTTTTGCCGGGCTTCAAGGTGCTGTGATCTCCAAAATGATGGGTCGTATGGAACTAAAGCTTTTGGAAGCCATGTTTCCTAGCGAGATTTCCAACTTGTCGGGGTTTTTCACCAAAAAATGGCGGAAAAGGGAATTTTCTATGGAAAAAAAGGAATTTTCTTTTGGAATCTTCGTTCTTTTGTTTCGCCTTGGGCCATGGGGTGTTGTGATCTCCAAAATGATGGGTCGTACGGAAGTAAAGCTTTTGGAAGCCATGTTTCCCAGCAGATTTCCAACTATCGGTGTTTTTCAGCCAAAAAATGGCCGGAAATGGAATTTTCTATGGAAAAACAGGGAATTTTCTCTGTGGAATCTTCGTTCTCTTGTTTCGCTGGGCCTTCAGGGCGTTGTGATCTCCAAAATGATGGGCCGTATGGAACTAAAGCTTTTGGAAGCCATGTTTCCAAGCAGATTTCCAACTGTCGAGGTTTTTCCACCAAAAAATGGCTAGAAAGGGAATTTTCTATGTAAAAAATGGGAATTTTCTCTTTGTGGAATCGTCCTTCTCTTGTTTTGCGCTCGGGCTTCAAGGTGCTTGTGATCTCCAAAATGATGGGTTGTATGGAACTAAAGCTTTTGAAGCCATGTTTTCCAATAGATTTCCAATTGTCGGGGTTTTTCAGCCAAAAAATGGCTGGAAAGAGAATTTTCCATGGAAAAAAAACGAATTTTCTTTGTGGAATCTTCGTTCTCTTGTTTCCTGGGGCCTTCAGGGTGCTGTGATCTCCTAAATGATGGGACGTGCGGAAATAAAGCTTTTGAAAGCCATGTTTCCCCGCAGATTTCCAATTGTTGGGGGCTTTTTAGCCAAAAAATGGCCAGAAAGGGAATTTTGTCTGAAAAATTAGGAAATTTTCTCAGTGGAATCGTTGTTCTCTTGTTAAGTCTGGCGTTCAGGGCATTGTGAATTCCAAAATGATGGGGCGTACGAAACTAAAGCTTTTGGATGCCATGTTTCCTAGCAGATTTCCAACTGTCGGGGTTTATCAGTCAAAAAATGGCCGGAAAGGGAATTTTCTATGTAAAAATAGGGAATTTTCTCTGTGGAATCTTCGTTCTCTTGTTTCGCTGGGCCTTCAGGGCGCTGTGATCTCCAAAATGATGGGACGTATGGAAATAATGCTTTTGGAAGACATGTTTCCTTGCATATTTCCAACTGTTTTTTTTCCAGGGTTTTTCAAAAAATGGCCGGAAATGGAATTTTCAATGGAAAAATAGGGAATTTTCTCTAATCTTTGTTATGTTGTTTCGCTGGCCTTCAAGGCGCTGTGATGTCCAAAATGATGGGCCGTATGGAACTAAAGCTTTTGGAAGCCATGTTTCCCACCTAGATTTCAAGCTGTCGGGGTTTTTCATCCAAAAAATGGCCGGAAAGGGAATTTTCTATGGAAAAAAAGGAATTTTCTTTGTGGAATCTTCGTTCTCTTGTTTTGTCAGTCTTCATGGTGTTGTGATCTCCAAAATGATGGGTCGTATGGAACTAAAGCTTTTGGAAGCCATGTTTCCCAATAGATTTCCAACCATCGGGTTTTTCAAAAAAAAGGCCGGAAATGGAATTTTCTATGGAAAAAAGGGAATATTCTCTGTCGAATCTTCGTTGTCTTGTTTCGCTTGGCCTTCAGGATGTTGTGATCTCTAAAATGATGGGTTCGATGGAACTGAAGCTTTTGGGTGCCATGTTTCCCAACAGATTTCCAACTTGTCGGGTTTTTCAGCCAAAAAATGGCTAGGAAGGAATTTTCTATGTAAAAAAAAGGGAATTTTCTCTGTGGAATCGTCCCTCTCTTGTTTTGTCGGGCCTTTAGGGTGTTGTGATCTCCAAAATGATGGTCCGTACGGAACTAAAGCTTTTGGAAGCCATGTTTGCTAGCAGATTTCCAACTATCGGGGTTTATCAGCCAAAAAATGGCCGGAAATCGAATTTAATAAGGAAAAACAGCGAATTTCCTTTGTGGAATCTTTGTTCTCTTGTTTCGTCGGGCCTTCAGTGTGTTGTGATCTCGAAAATGATGGGCCGTATGGAACTAAAGCTTTTGGAAGCCATGTTTCCCAGCAGATTTCCAACTGTCGGGGTTTTTTCAGCCAAAAAATGGCCGGAAATGGAATTTTCTATGGAAAAAAAAGGAATTTTCTCTGTGGAATCTTTGTTCTCTTGTTTTGTCGGGCCTTCAAGGTGTTGATCTCCAAAATGATGGGTCGTATGGAACTAAAGCTTTTGGTAACCATGTTTCCGACCAGATTTCCAACTGTCGGGGTTTTTCCACGAAAAAATGGCTAGAAATGGAATTTTCTATGGAAAAAAAGGAATTTTCTCTTGGAATCTTCGTTCTCTTGTTTCACTGGGCCTTCAGGGCGCTGTGATCTTCAAAATGATGGGCCGTACGGAACTAAAGTTTTTGGAAGCCATGTTTCCCACAAGATTTGCAATTGTCGGGGTTTTTCGGCAAAAAAATGGCCAGAAAGGGAATTTTCTATGGAAAAAAAGGAATTTTCTCTGTGGAATCTTCGTTCTCTTGTTTTGCCTGGGCCTTCAAGGTGCTTGTGATCTCCAAAATGATGGGTCGTATGGAACTAAAGCTTTTGGAAACCATGTTTCCCAGCAGATTTCCAACGATTGTGGTTTTTCTGCGAAAAGATGGCCGGAAAGGGAATTTTCTATGGAAAAAAGGGAATTTTCTTTGTGGAATCTTTGTCTCTTTGTTTTGTCGGGCCTTCAAGGGGTGCTTGTGATCTCCAAAATGATGGGCCGTATGGAACTAAAGCTTTTGGAAGCCATGTTTCCCAACGAAGATTTCCAACTGTCGGGGTTTTTCAGCAAAAAATGGCCGGAAATGGAATTTTCTATGTAAAAAAGGGAATTTTCTTTGGAATCTTCGTTCTCTTGTTTCGCCTAGGCCTTCGGGTGCTTGTGATCTCCAAAATGATGGGTCTCGTATGGAACTAAAGCTTTTGGAAGCCATGTTTCCAAACGATTTCCAACTATCGGGGTTTTTTAAAATGCAAAAAATGGCGGAAATGGAATTTTCTATGGAAAAAAAAGGAATTTTCTCTGTGAATCTTCGTTCTCTTGTTTTGCCGGGCCTTCAGGGGTGCTGTGATCTCCAAAATGATGGGTCGTATGGAACTAAAGCTTTTGGAAGCCATGTTTCCCAGAATATTTCCAACCGTTGGGGGTTTTTCCATCCAAAAAATGGCTGGAAAAGGAATTTTCTATGTAAAAAAAGGGAATTTTCTCTGTGGAATCGTCCTTCTCTTGTTTCGTCGGGCCTTTAGGGGTGCTGTGATCTCCAAAATGATGGTCCGTACGGAACTAAAGCTTTTGGAAGCCATGTTTCCTAGCAAATTTCCAACTGTCGGGGTTTTTGGAGCAAAAAATGGATGGAAATGGAATTTTTTTATGAAAAAAAAGGGAATTTTCTTTGTTGAATCTTCATTCTCTTTTCTTGTTTTGCCTGGTTTCAGGGTGCTGGGATCTCCAAAATGATAGATCGTATGAAACTAAAGCTTTTGGAAGCCATGTTTCCCATAAGATTTCCAACTATCGGGGCTTTTTAATCAAAAAATGGCCGGAAAGGGAATTTTCTATGGAGAAAAATGGAATTTTTTCTATTGAATCTTCGTTCTCTTGTTTTGCCTAGCCTTCAAGGTGCTAGGATCTCCAAAATGATGGGTTGTATGGAACTAAAGCTTTTGGAAGCCATGTTTCCCAGCAAATTTCCAACCATCGGGGTTTTTCAGCAAAAAATGGCCGGAAATGGAATTTTCTATGGAAAAAAGGGAATTTTCTCTTGGAATCTTCATTCTCTTGTTTTGCCTAGGGCTTTCAGGGTGCTGAGAACTCCAAAATGATGTGTCATATGGAACTAAAGCATTTGGAAGCCATTTTTCCAAGCAGATTTCCAACTGTCAGGGCTTTTTAGGCAAAAAATGGCCGGAAATGGAATTTTCTATGTAAAAATAGGGAATTTTCTTTGTGAATCTTCGTTCTCTTGTTTTGCCGGGCCTTCAGGCACTGTGATCTCCAAAATGATGGGTCGTATGGAACTAAAGCTTTTGGAAGCCATGTTTCCTAGTAGATTTCCAACTTGTCGGGGTTTTTTCAGCAAAAATGGCCGGAAAGGGAATTTTCTATGGAAAAAAGGGAATTTTCTTTGTGGAATCTTCGTTCTCTTGTTTTGTTTGTTGCTTCGGGCTTTCAAGGCATTGTGATCTCTAAAATGATGGGCCATATGGAACTAAAGCTTTTGGAAGCCATGTTTCCCAGCAGATTTCCAATTGTTGGGGTTTTTCTGCAAAAAAATGGCCGGAAAGGGAATTTTTTATGGAACGACTGGGAATTTTCTCTTTGGAATCTTCGTTCTCTTGTTTTGCCGGGCCTTCAGGGTGCTTGTGATCTCCAAAATGATGGGTCGTATGGAACTAAAGCTTTTGGAAGCCATGTTTCCCAAGCGATTTCCAACTTGTCGGGGTTTTTCAGCAAAAAATGGCCGGAAAAGGGAATTTTCTATGGAAAAAAAGGGAATTTTCTTTATGGAATCTTCGTTCTCTTGTTTTTGTCGGGCCTTTAGGGCTTGTTGTGATCTCCAAAATGATGGGTCGTATGGAACTAAAGCTTTTGGAAGCCATGTTTCCTAGCAGATTTCCAACCATCGGGGTTTTTCAGCCAAAAAAATGGCTAGAAATGGAATTTTCTATGGAAAAAAAGGAATTTTCTCTGTGGAATCTTCGTTCTTTGTTTTGCCCGGTCTTCAGGGTGCTTGATTTCCAAAATAATGGGTCGTACAGAACTAAAGCTTTTGGAAGCCATGTTTCCTAGCAGATTTTCAACTATCGGTGTTTCTTAGCCAAAAAATAGCCGGAAAGGGAATATTCTATTGAAAAAAAAAAGGGAATTTTCTCTTCGGAATTTTTGTTCTCTTGTTTTGCCGGGCCTTTAGGGTGTGATCTCCAAAATGATGGGTCGTATGGAACTAAAGCTTTTGGAAGCCATGTTTCCCAGATTTCCAATTGTCGGGGGGTTTTAGCAAAAAATGGCCGGAAAGGGAATTTTCTATGGAAAAAAAGGGAATTTTCTCTTTGGAATCTTCGTTCTCTTGTTTTGCCAGGGCCTTCAGGGTGCTTGTGATCTCCAAAATGATGGGTCGTATGGAACTAAAGCTTTTGGAAGCCATGTTTCCCAGAATTTTCCAACTGTCGGGGTTTTTCAGCAAAAAATGGCCGGAAATGGAATTTTCTATGGAAAAAAAGGGAATTTTCTCTATGTGGAATCTTCGTTCTCTTGTTTTTGCCGGGCCTTCAAGGTGCTGTGATCTCCAAAATGATGGCTCGTATGGAACTAAAGCTTTTGGAAGCCATGTTTGCCAATAGATTTCCAACAGTCGGGCTTTTCCAGCTAAAAAATGGCCGGAAATGGAATTTTCTATGGAAAAATAGGGAATTTTCTATGTAGAATCTTCGTTCTCTTGTTTTGCCGGGCCTTCAGGGTGTTGTGATCTCCAAAATGATGGGCCGTACGGAACTAAAGCTTTTGGAAGCCATGTTTCTCAGCAGATCTCCAACTGTCGGGGTTTTTCCGCCAAAAAATGGACGGAAAGGGAATTTTCTATGTAAAAACATGGAATTTTCTCTCGAATCTTCGTTCTCTTGTTTTGTTTTGGGGTCTTTAGGGGCATTGTGATCTCCAAAATGATTGGCCGTATGGAACTAAATCTTTTGGAGGTCATGTTTGCCAGCGCATTTCCAATTATCGGGTTTTTCAGCCAAAAAGCGGCCGGAAAGGGAATTTTATATGGAAAAAAAAAAAATGAATTTTCTTGTGGAATCTTCGTTCTCTTGTTTTGCCTGGGCTTCAGGGTGTGTGATCTCCAAAATGATGGGTCGTATGAAACAAAAGCTTTTGGAAGCCATGTTTCCTAGTAGATTTCCAGCTGTCGGGGTTTTTAAGGCAAAAATGGCCGGAAATGGAATTTTCTATGGAAAAAAAGGGAATTTTCTCTGTGAATCTTCGTTCTTTGTTTTGCCTAGGGCCTTCAAGGCTGCTGTGATCTCCAAAATGATGGGTCGTATGGAACTAAAGCTTTTGGAAGCCATGTTTCCCAAAGATTTCCAACTGTCGGGGTTTTTCAGGCAAAAAATGGCCGGAAATGGAATTTTCTATTGAAAAAAAGGGAATTTTCTCTTCGAAACTTCGTTCTCTTGTTTCGCCTGGCCTTCAGGGTGCTGTGATCTCCAAAATGATGGGTCCGTATGGAACTAAAGCTTTTGGAAGCCATGTTTCCCAATAGAGATTTCCAACTGTCGGGGTTTTTCAGCAAAAAATGGCCGGAAATGGAATTTTCTATGGAAAAAAGGGAATTTTCTCTATGGAATCTTCCGTTCTCTTGTTTTGCCTTGGGCCTTTTAGGGTGCTGTGATCTCCAAAATGATGGGTCGTATGGAACTAAAGCTTTTGGAAGCCATGTTTCCTAGAAGATTTCCAACTTGTCGGGGTTTTTCAGCAAAAAATGGCCGGAAATGGAATTTTTTCTATGGAAAAAAAAGGAATTTTCTCTTTGGAATCTTCGTTCTTTGTTTTGCCGGTCTTCAGGGTGCTTGTGATCTCCAAAATGATGGGTCGTATGGAACTAAAGCTTTTGGAAGCCATGTTTCCCAAGATTTCCAACTTCGTCGGGGTTTTTCATTCAAAAAATGGCCGGAAATGGAATTTTCTATGGAAAAAAAGGGAATTTTCTCTGTGAATCTTCGTTCTCTTGTTTTGCCTAGTCTTCAGGATGTTGTGATCTCTAAAATAGTGGGTCGTATGGAACTAAAGCTTTTGGAAGCCATCTTTCCTAGCAGATTTCTAACTGTCGACGTTTTTCAGGCAAAAAATGGCCGGAAATGGAATTTTCTATGGAAAAAAAGGGAATTTTCTCTTTTGAATCTTCGTTCTTTTGTTTTGCCTGGTCTTCAGGGTGTTATGATCTTCAAAATGATAGGTCGTATGGAACTAAAGTGTTTGGAAGCCCTGTTTCCCAAATATTTCCAACTTGTCGGGTTTTTTCAGCAAAAAATGGCCGGAAATGGAATTTTCTATGGAAAAAAAAAGGAATTTTCTCTGTGAATCTTCGTTCTCTTGTTTTTTGTCGGGCCTTTAGGGTGCTTGTGATCTCCAAAATGATGGGTCGTATGGAACTAAAGCTTTTGGAAGCCATGTTTCCCAGCATTTCCAACCATCGGGGTTTTTCAGCCAAAAAAATGGCCGGAAATGGAATTTTCTATGGAAAAATAGGGAATTTTCTCTTGGAATCTTCGTTCTCTTTGTTTTGCCTGGCCTTCAGGGTGCTGTGATCTCCAAAATGATGGGTCGTATGGAACTAAAGCTTTTGGAAGCCATGTTTCCCAACAGATTTCCAACTATCGGGTTTTTCAGCAAAAAATGGCCGGAAAGGGATTTTTCTATGAAAAAAAAGGAATTTTCTTTGTGGAATCTTCGTTCTCTTGTTTGGCCGGGCCTTTAGGGTGCTGTGATCTCCAAAATGATGGGTCGTATGGAACTAAAGCTTTTGGAAGCCATGTTTCCTAACAGATTTCCAACTGTCGGGGTTTTTCGGGCAAAAAATGGCCGTAAATGGAATTTTCTATGGAAAAAAGGGAATTTTCTCTGTTCAACCTCTGTTCTCTTGTTTTGCCTGGTCTTTAGGGTGGTGTGATCTCCAAAATGATGGGTCGTACGGCACAAAATCTTTTGGAAGCCATGTTTGCTAGTAGATTTCCAACCATGTCGGGTTTTTCAGCAAAAAATGGCCGGAAATGGAATTTTCTATGGAAAAAAAGGAATTTTCTCTTTCGTGAATCTTCGTTCTCTTGTTTTGCCTAGGCTTTCAGGGTGCTTGTGATCTCCAAAATGATGGGTCGTATGGAACTAAAGCTTTTGGAAGCCATGTTTCCCAACGCAGATTTCCAACTGTCAGGGTTTTTCGGTCAAAAAATGGCCGGAGATGGTATTTTCTGTGGAAAAAAAGGGAATTTTCTCTTTTGAATCTTCGTTCTTTTGTTTTGCCTGGTCTTCAGGGTGCTGTGATCTCCAAAATGATGGGTCGTATGGAACTAAAGCTTTTGGAAGCCCTGTTTCTAGCAAAAGATTTCCAACTGTCGGGGTTTTCAGCAAAAAATGGCCGGAAATGGAATTTTCTATGGAAAAAAGGGAATTTTCTCTTTGAATCTTCGTTCTCTTGTTTTTGCCTGGGCCTTCAAGGGTGCTGCTGTGATCTCCAAAATGATGGGTCGTATGGAACTAAAGCTTTTGGAAGCTATGTTTCCTAGCAAATTTCCAAATGTTAGGGTTTTTCAAGCAAAGAATGGCCGGAAATGGAATTTTCTATGGAAAAAAATGGAATTCTCTCTTTTGAATCTCCGTTCTCTTGTTTTGCCTCGCCTTCAGGGTGCAATGATCTCGAAAATGTGGGTCGGATGGAACTAAAGCTTTTGGAAGCCATGTTTCCCAAAAGATTTCCAACTGTCAGGGTTTTTCAGACAAAAAATGGCCGGAAATGGAATTTTCTATGGAAAAAAAAAGGGAATTTTCTCTTTCGAATCCCCGTTCTCTTGTTTTGCCTGGTCTTCAGGGTGCTGTGCTCGCCAAAATAATGGGTCGTATGAAACTAAAGCTTTTCGAAGACATGTTTCCCAACGGATTTCCAACCGTCGGGGTTTTTCAGGCAAAGAATGGTCGGAAATGGAATTTTCTATGGAAAAAAAGGGAATTTTCTCTGTCGAATCTCCGTTCTCTTGTTTTGCCTAGTCTTTAGGGTGCTGTGAACTCCAAAATGATGGCTCGTATGGAACTAAAGATTTTGGGTGCCATGTTTTCCAACAGATTTCCAACTGTCGGTGTTTTTTAGGCAAAAAATGGCCGGAAATGGAATTTTCAATTGAAAAAAAGGGAATTTTCTCTTTCGAAACTTCGTTCTCTTGTTTCGCCTGGCCTTCAGGGTGCTGTGATCTCTACATTGAAGGGTTGTATGGAGCTAAAGCTTTTGGAAGCCATGTTTCTTAGAATATTTCCAACTGCCGGGGTTTTTCATGCAAAAGAAGGCCGGCAAGCGCATTTTCTATGGAAAAAATGAGAATTTTCTCTGTCGAATCTTCGTTCTCCTGTTTCGATTGGCCTTCAGGGTGCTGTGATCTCGAAAATGATGGCTCGTATGGCACTAAAGCTTTTGGAAGCTATGTTTCCCAACGAGATTTCCAACTATCGAGGGATTTTAGGCAAAAAATGGCCAGAAATTGAATTTTCTATGGAAAAAAAAAGGGAATTTTCTCTAGCGAATCTTCGTTCTGTTGTTTCGCCTGTCTTTAGGGTGCTGTGAACTCCAAAATGATGGGTCGTATGGAACTAAAGCTTTTGGTAGCCATGTTTCCCAGTAGATTTCTCACTGTCGGAGTTTTTCAGGCAAAAAAAGGCCGGAAGTGGAATTTTCTATGGAAAAAAAAAGGGACTTTTCTCTTTCGAATCTTCGTTCTCTTTTTTTGCCTGGTCTTCAGGGTGCTGTGATCTCAAAATGATGGGTCGTATGGAACTAAAGCTTTTGGAAGCCATGTTTCCCAAATTTCCAAATGTCGGGGTTTTTAAGGCAAAAAATGGCCGGAAATAAAATTTTCTATGGAAAAAAAATGGAATTTTCTCTTTCGAATCTTCGTTCTCTTGTTTTGCCTGGTCTTCAGGGTGCTGTGATCTCCAAAATGATGGGTCTTATGGAACTAAAGCTTTTGGTAGGCATGTTTCCCAGCAGATTTCCAACTTTCGGGGTTTTTCAGGCAAAAGAATGCCGAAAAGGGCATTTTCTGTGGAAAAAAAGGGAATTTTCTCTGTTGAATGTCCGTTCTGTTGTTTTACCTAGTCTTTAGGGTGCTGTGATCTCCAAAATGATGGGTCGTATGGAACTAAAGCATTTGGTAGCCATGTTTCCCAGCAAATTTCCAACTATCGGGGTTTTTCAGGCAAAAAATGGCTGGAAAGGGAATTTTCTATGGAAAAAAATGGAATTTTCTCTTTTGAATCTTCGTTCTTTTGTTTTGCCTGGTCTTCAGGGTGCTGTGATCTCCAAAATGATGGGTCGTATGGAACTAAAGCTTTTGGAAGCCCTGTTTCCCAACGGATTTCCAACTGTCGAGGTTTTTCAGGCAAAAAATTGCCGGAAATGGAATTTTCTATGGAAAAAAAGGGACTTCTCTCTATCGAATCTTCGTTCTCTTTTTTTGCCTGGTCTTCAGGGTGCTGTGATCTCCAAAATGATGGGTCGTATGGAACTAAAGCTTTTGGTAGCCATGTTTCCTAGCAGATTTCAAACTGTCGGGGTTTTTCAGTCAAAAAATGGCTAGAGATGGCATGTTCTGTGGAAAAAAAATGATATTTTCTCTTTCGAATCTTCGTTCTTTTGTTTTGCCTGGTCTTCAAGGTGTTGTGATCTCCAAAATGATGGGTCCTATGGAACTAAAGCTTTTGGAATCCCTGTTTCCCAACGGATTTCCAACTGTCGACGTTTTTCAGGCAAAAAATGGCCGGAAATGGAATTTTCTATGGAAAAAAAGGGAATTTTCTCTGTCGAATCTCCATTCTCTTGTTTTGCCTAGTCTTTCGGGTGCTGTGAACTCCAAAATGATGGCCCGTATGAAACTAAAGATTTTGGGTGCCATGTTTTCCTACAGATTTCCAACTGTCGGTGTTTTTTAGGCAAAAAATGGCCGGAAATGGAATTTTCAATTGAAAAAAAGGGAATTTTCTCTTTCGAAACTTCGTTCTCTTTTTTTCGCCTGGGCCTTCAAGGTGTTGGGATCTCCAAAAAGATAGGTCGTATGGAACTAAAGCTTTTGGAAGCCATGTTTCTTAGCAATTTTCCAATTGTAAGGGCTTTTCAAGCAAAAAATGGCCGTGAAAGGAATTTTTTATAGAGAAAAAGGGAATTTTCTCTTTGTGAATCTTCGTTCTCTTGTTTTGCCTGGGCCTTCAGGCTGCTATGATCTCCAAAATGATGGGTCGTACGGAACAAAAGCTTTTGGAAGCCATGTTTCCCAACATATTTCCAACTGTCGGGGTTTTTTAGGCAAAAAATGGCTGGAAATGGAATTTTCTATGGAAAAAAAAGGGAATTTTCTCTGTCGAATCTTCGTTCTCTTGTTTCGCTTGGCCTTCAGGGTGCTTGTGATCTCCAAAATGATGGGTCGTATGGAACTAAAGCTTTTGGTAGCCATGTTTCCCAGCAGATTTCGAACTGTCGGGGTTTTTCAGTCAAAAAATGGCCGGAGATGGCATTTTCTGTGGAAAAAAAGGGAATTTTCTCTTTCGAATCTTCGTTCTTTTGTTTTGCCTTGGCCTTCAAGGGTGCTTGTGATCTCTAAAATGATGGGTTGGATGGAACTGAAGGTTTTGGGTGCCATGTTTCCCAACAGATTTCCAACTGTCGCGGTTTTTTAGGCAAAAAATGGCCGGAAATGGAATTTTCCATGGAAAAAAAGGGAATTTTCTCTTTCGAATCTCCGTTCTCTTGTTTTGCCTAGTCTTTAGGGTGCTGTGAACTCCAAAATGATGGCTCGTATGGAACTAAAGATTTTGGGTTCCATGTTTTCCAACAGATTTCCAACTGTCGGGTTTTTTAGGCAAAAAATGGCCGGAAATGGAATTTTCAATTGAAAAAAAGGGAATTTTCTTTGTCGAATCTTCGTTCTCTTTTTTTTGCCTGGCCTTCAGGGTGCTGTGATCTCTAAAATAATGGGTCGTATGGAACTAAAGCTTTTGGAAGCCATGTTTCCCAACATATTTCCAACTGTCGGGGTTTTTCAGGCAAAAAATGGCCGGAAATGGAATTTTCTATGGAAAAAAAGGGAATTTTCTCTGTCGAATCTTCGTTCTCCTGTTTGGATTGGCCTTCAGGGTGCTGTGATCTCGAAAATGATGGCTCGTATGGCACTAAAGCTTTTGGAAGCTATGTTTCCTAGCAAATTTCCAACTGTCAGGGTTTTTCAGGCAAAGAATGGCCGGAAATGGAATTTTCTATGGAAAAAAATGGAATTTTCTCTGTTGAATCTCCGTTCTCTTTTTTTGCCTGGTCTTCAGGGTGCTTTGATCTCCAAAATGATGGGTCTTATGGAACTGAAGCTTTTGGAAACCATGTTTCCCACATATTTCCAACTGTGAGGGTTTTTCAGGCAAAAAATGGCTGAAAGTGAATTTTCTATGGAAAAAAAGGAATTTTCTCTGTCGAATCTTCGTTCTCTTTTATTGCTTGGCCTTCAAGATGCTGTAATCTCTAAAATGATGGGTCGTACAGAACTAAAGCTTTTGGAAGCCATGTTTCTCAACAGATTTCCAACTGTTGGGGTTTTTCAAGCCAAAAATGGCCGAAAAGGGAATTTTCTATGGAAAAAAACAGAATTTTCTCTTTTGAATCTCCGTTCTTTTGTTTTGCGTAGTCTTCAGGGTGCTGTGATCTCCAAAATGATGGGTCGTATGGAACTAAAGCTTTTGGAAGCCATGTTTCCAAAAGATTTTCCAACCAATGTCGGGTTTTTTTAGCAAAAAATGGCCGGAAATGGAATTTTCTATGGAAAAAAAGGGAATTTTCTCTGTGAATCTTCGTTCTCTTTGTTTTGCCTGGCCTTCAGGTGCTGTGATCTCCAAAATGATGGGTCGTATGGAACTAAAGCTTTTGGAAGCCATGTTTCCCAGAATTTTCCAACTATCGGGGTTTTTCAGCAAAAAATGGCCGGAAATGGAATTTTCTATGGAAAAAAAAATTTTCTCTAAGGAATTTTCGTTCTCTTGTTTTGCTTGGCCTTCAAGGTGCTGGGATCTCCAAAATGATGGGTCGTATGGAACTAAAGCTTTTGGAAGCCATGTTTCCCAGCAGATTTCCAACTATCGAGGTTTTTCAGGCAAAAAAATGGCCGGAAAGGGAATTTTCTATGGAAAAAAGGGAATTTTCTCTATGGAATCTTCGTTCTCTTGTTTCGCCTGGCTTCAGGGTGCTTGTGATCTCCAAAATGATGGGTCGTATGGAACTAAAGCTTTTGGAAGCCATGTTTCCTAGCAGATTTCCAACTGTCGGGGTTTTTCAGGCAAAAAAAATGGCTGGAAATGGAATTTTCTATGGAAAAAAAGGGAATTTTCTCTGTCGAATCTTCGTTCTCTTGTTTTGCCTGGTCTTCAGGATGCTGTGATCTCCAAAATGATGGGTCGTACAGAACAAAATCTTTTGGAAGCCATGTTTGCTAGTAGATTTCCAACTGTCGAGGTATTTTAGGCAAAAAGTGGCAGGAAATTGAATTTTCTATGGAAAAGAAAAGGGAATTTTCTCTAGCGAATCTTCGTTCTGTTGTTTTGCCTAGCCTTCAGGCTGCTATGATCTCCAAAATGATGGGTGTACGGAACAAAAGCTTTTGGAAGCCATGTTTCCCAACAGATTTCCAACTGTCGGAGTTTTTCAAGCAAAAAATGGCCGGAAATGGAATTTTCTATGGAAAAAAAACAGGGAATTTTCTCTTTTTGGAATCTTCGTTCTCTTGTTTTGCCTGGTCTTCAAGGTGCTGTGATCTCCAAAATGATGGGTCGTATGAAACAAAAGCTTTTGGAAGCCATGTTTCCTAGCAGATTTCCAACTGTCGGGGTTTTTCGAGAAAAAACGGCCGGAAATGGAATTTTTATGGAAAAAAAGGGAATTTTCTTTTGGAATCTTCGTTCTCTTGTTTTGCGCCGGGCTTCAAGGGGTGCTGTGATCTCCAAAATGATGGGTCGTATGGAACTAAATCTTTTGGAGGTCATGTTTGCTAGCGCATTTCCAATTGTCGGGGTTTTTCAGCCAAAAAATGGCCGGAAATGGAATTTTATAAGGAAAAAAGGGAATTTTCTCTGGAATCTTCGTTCTCTTGTTTTGCCTGGCCTTCAGGGTGCTTGTGATCTCTAAAATGATGGGTCATATGGAACTAAAGCTTTTGGAAACCATGTTTCCTAGCAGATTTCCCACTGTCGGGGTTTTTCCAGCAAAAAATGGCAGGAAATGAAATTTTCTATGAAAAAAAAAGGGAACTTTCTCTGTCGAATCTTCGTTCTCTTGTTTTGCCGGGCTTCAAGGGTGCTGTGATCTCCAAAATGATGGGACGTACGGAACTAAAGCTTTTGGAAACCATGTTTCCCAGCAGATTTCCAACTGTTGGGGTTTTTTTGCAAAAAGATGGTCGGAAAGGGAATTTTTTATGGAACGACTGGGAATTTTCTCTTTGGAATCTTCATCTTTTTTTTTGCCTGGCCTTCAGGGTGCTGTGATTTCCAAAATGATGGGTCGTACGGAACTAAAGCTTTTGCAAGCCATGTTTTCCAGAAGATTTCCAACTGTCGGGGTTTTTCAGGCAAAAAATGGCCGGAAATGGAATTTTCTATGGAAAAAAAGGGAATTTTCTCTGTCGAATCTTCGTTCTCTTGTTTTGCCTGGCCTTCAGGGTGCTGTGATCTCCAAAATGATGGGTCGTATGGAACTAAAGCTTTTGGAAGCCATGTTTCCCAACGGATTTCCAACCATCAAGGGGTTTTTCAGCCAAAAAATGGCCGAAATGGAATTTTTCTATGGAGAAAAAGGGAGTTGTCTCTATGGAATTTTCGTTCTCTTGTTTCGCCTAGCTTTCAGGGTGTTGCGAACTCCAAAATGATGGGTGGTATGGAACTAAAGCATTTGGAAGCCATGTTTCCCAACAGATTTCCAACTGTCGGGGTTTTTCAGCCAAAAAATGGCCGGAAAGGGAATTTTCTATGGAAAAAAAGGGAATTTTCTCTGTGGAATCTTCGTTCTCTTGTTTCGCCGGGCCTTCAGGGTGCTGTGATCTCCAAAATGATGGGCCGTATGGAACTAAAGCTTTTGGAAGCCATGTTTCTCAGTAGATTTCCAACCGTCGGGTTTTTCAGCAAGAAAATTGTTGGAAAAGGAATTTTCTATGTAAAAAAGGAAATTTTCTCTGGAATCTTCGTTCTCTTGTTTTGCGCTGGGCCTTCAGGGTGCTTGTGATCTCCAAAATGATGGGTCATACGGAACTAAAGCTTTTGGAAGCCATGTTTCCCAACAGATTTCCAACTGTCGAGGTTTTTAGGCAAAAAATGGCCGAAAAAGAGAATTTTCTATGGAAAAAAAGGGAATTTTCTCTGTCGAATCTTCATTCTCTTGTTTCGCCTTCAGGCCTTCAAGGCGCTGCGATCTCCAAAATGATGGGTCAAATGTAACTAAACCTTTTGGAAGCCATGTTTCCCAACAGATTTCCAGTTGTCAGGGTTTTTCAACCAAAAAATGGCCGGAAAGCAAATTTTCTATGTAAAAACTGGGAATTTTCACTATGGAATCGTCGTTCTCTTGTTTCGCCGACCTTCAGGTGCTGTGATCTCCAAAATGATGGGTCGTATGGAACTAAAGCTTTTGGAAGCCATGTTTCCCAGCAGATTTCCAACCATCGGGTTTTTCAGCAAAAAATGGCCGGAAAAGGAATTTTCTATGGAAAAAAAGGGAATTTTCTCTGTGGAATCTTCATTCTCTTGTTTCGCTGGGCCTTCAGGGTGCTGTGATCTCCAAAATGATGGGTCGTACTGAACTAAAGCTTTTGGAAGCCATGTTTCCCAACAGATTTCCAACTCTCGGAGTTTTTCAGCCAAAAAATGGTCGGAAAGGGAATTTTCTATGGAAAAACAGGGAATTTTCTCTATGGAATCTTCGTTCTCTTGTTTCACCGTGCCTTCAAGGGTGTGTGATCTCCAAAATGATGGGTCGTATGAACTAAACCTTTTGGAAGCCATGTTTCTCTGAATATTTCCAATTGTCGGAGTGTTTTTCAGCCAAAAAATGGCCGGAAAAGGAATTTTCTATGGAAAAAACAAGGAATTTTCTCTGTCGAATCTTCGTTCTCTTGTTTTGCCAGGCCTTCAGGTGCTTTGTGATCTCGAAAATGATGGGTCTTATGGAACTAAAGCTTTTGGAAGCCATGTTTCCCAAAAGATTTCCAACTGTTAGGGTTTTATCCAAAAAATGGCCGGAAAGGAATTTTCTATGGAAAAAAAAGGGAATTTTCTCTTTCGAATCTTCAATTCTCTTTTTTTGCCGGGCTTAAGGGTGCTTGTGATCTCCAAAATGATGGGTCATACTAAACTAAACCTTTTGGAAGCCATGTTTCCAAAGATTTCCAACTGTCGGGGTTTTCAGCAAAAAATGGCCGGAAAGGAATTTTCTATGGAAAAAAGGGAATTTTCTCTATGGAATCTTGGTTCTCTTGTTTTGCCTAGGCCTTCACGGTGCTGTGATCTCCAAAATGATGGGTCAATGGAACTAAACCTTTTGGAATCCATGTTTCCCAAAAGATTTCCAACTTGTCGGGGTTTTTCAACCAAAAAAATGGCCGGAAATGGAATTTTTATGGAAAAAAAGGGAATTTTCTCTGTGGAATCTTTGTTCTCTTGTTTCGTCGGGTCTTCAGGGTGCTATGATCTCCAAAATTATGGGTCGTACGGAACAAAAGCTTTTGAAAGCCATGTTTCGCAGCAGATTTCCAACCGTGTGTGATTTTCAGCCAAAAAATGGTCGGAAAGGGATTTTTCTATGAAAAAAAAGGAATTTTCTCTGTGGAATCTTCGTTCTGTTCTTTTCTCCGGACTTCAGGGTGCTGTGATCTACAAAATGATGGCTCGTAGTTGACTAAACCTTTTGGAAGCCATGTTTCCCAACAGATTTCCAATCATAGAGGTTAATCAGCCGAAAAAATGTAGGAAAGGGAATTTTCCATGGAAAAACAGGGAATTTTCTCTATGCAATTTTCGTTCTCATGTTTCACCGGGCCTTCAGGGTGCTATGATCTCAAAAATGATGGCTCGTATAGAACTAAACCTTTTGGATGCCATGTTTCTCTGAATATTTCCAATTGTCCGAGTGTTTTTTAGCCAAAAAATGGCGAAAAGGAATTTTCTATAAAAAAACAAGGAATTTTCTCTGTCGAATCTTCCTTCTCTTGTTTTGCCAGGCCTTCAGGGTGCTTGTGATCTCGAAAATGATGGGTCCTATGGAACTAAACCTTTTGAAGCCATGTTTCCCAAGATTTCCAACTGTCGGGTTTTTATCCAAAAATGGCCGGAAATGAATTTTCTATGGAAAAAAAGGAATTTTCTCTTCGAATCTTCAATCTTCTTTTTCGCCAAGGCTTAAGGGTGCTGTGATCTCCAAAATGATGGCTTGTACTAAGCTAAAGCTTTTGGAAGCCATGTTTCCCAACAATTTCCAACTGTCGGGGTTTTTCAGCCAAAAATGGCCGGAAAGAGAATTTTCTATGGAAAAAAGGGAATTTTCTCTGTGGAATCTTGGTTCTCTTGTTTCGGTAGGCCTTCATGGTGCTGTGATCTCCAAAATGATGGGTCGTACGGAACTAAACCTTTGGAATCCATGTTTCCCGTAAGATTTCCAACAATCGGGGTTTTTCAACAAAAAATGGCCGGAAATGGAATTTTCATGGGAAAACGGGGATTTTCTCTAAGGAATTTTCGTTCTCTTGTTTTGCTGACCTTCGGGTGCTGTGATCTCCAAAATGATGGGTCGTATTGAACTAAAGCTTTTGGAAGTCTTGTTTCCCAGCAGATTTCCAACCATCAAGGTTAATCAGCCAAAAAATGGCCGGAAATGGAATTTTCCATGGAAAAACAGGGAACTTTTCTCTGTGTGGAATCTTCGTTCTCTTGTTTCCCGGGGGACTTAAGGGTGCTGTGATCTCCAAAATGATGGCTCGTACTGGACTAAACCTTTTTGAAGCCATGTTTCCAAGCAGATTTCCAACTGTCGGTGTTTTTCAGACAAAAAATGGCCGGAAAGGAATTTTCTATGTAAAAACAGGGAATTTTCTCTGTCGAATCTTCGTTCTCTTTTTTCGCCGGGCCTTCATGGTACTGTGATCTCAAAATTGATGGGTCGTATGGAACGAAACCTTTTGGAAGCCATGTTCACCAGTAGATGTCCAACTGTTAGGGTTAATTAGCCAAAAAATGGCCGGAAAGGGAATTTTCCATGGAAAAACAGGGAATTTTCTCTGTCGAATATTCAATCCGTTTTTCTGCCTGGCCTTAAGGGTGCTATGATCTCCAAAATGATGGCTTGTATAACTAAAGGAAACCTTTGGAAGCCATGTTTCCCAACAATTTCCAACTGTCGGGGTGTTTCAGCAAAAAATGGCCGGAAATGGAATTTTCTATGGAAAAACAGGGAATTTTCTCTGGAATCTTGGTTCTCTTGTTTCGGTAGGCCTTCATGGTGCTGTGATCTCCAAAAGGATGGGTCGTACGTAAGTAAACCTTTTGGAATCCATGTTTCCCAAAAGATTTCCAACGGTCGGGGTTTTTCAACCAAAAAATGGCCGGAAATGGAATTTTCATGGAAAAAAGGGAATTTTCTTTATGGAATCTTCGTTCTCTTGTTTCGCCGACCTTCAGGTGCTATGATCTCCAAAATGATGGGGCGTATTGAACTAAAGCTTTTGGAAGCCATGTTTCCCAAGATTTCCAACCATCAAGGTTTTTCAATCAAATGCAAATGGAATTTTCTATGGAAAAACAAGGAATTTTCTCTGTGGAATCTTCAAGTTTCGCCGTTAATGATCTCCAAAATGATGGGTCGTACGACTAAATGGAAAGCCATGTTTCCATTTCCAACCATAGGAAAAAAAGGAAAGGGAATTTTCCATGGAAAAACAGGGAATTTTCTCTATGCAATTTTCATTCTCGTGTTTCACCGTGCCTTTAGGGGATGGTGATCTCCAAAATGATGGCTCGTACAGAACTAAACCTTTTGGTTGCCATGTTTCTCAGAATATTTCCAATTGTCGGAGTGATTTAGCCAAAAAATGGCCGGAAAGGGAATTTTCTATGGAAAAACAATGCATTTTCTCTGTCGAATCTTCGTTCTCTTGTTTTGCCAGGCCTTCACGGTACTGTGATCTCGAAAATGATGGTTCTTATGGAACTAAACCTTTTGGAAGCCATGTTTCCCAGCAGATTTCCAACTGTTAGGGTTAATTATCCAAAAAATGGCCGAAAAGGGAGTTTGCCGTGGAAAAACTGGGAATTTTCTCTGTCGAATCTTCAATCTGCTTATTCGCCGGGCCTTAAGGGTGCTATGATCTCCAAAATGATGGCTTGTACTGAAGCTAAACCTTTGGAAGCCATGTTTCCCAATAGAGTTCCAACTGATGGGGTGTTTCAGCCAAAAAATGGCCGGAAATAGAATTTTCTATGAAAAAACAGGGAATTTTCTCTATGGAATCTTGGTTCTCTTGTTTCGACAGGCCTTCACGGTGCTGTGATCTCCAAAAGGATGGGTCAAACGTAAGTAAACCTTTTGGAATCCATGTTTCCCAAAAGATTTGCAACAGTCGGGGTTTTTCAACCTTAAAAAGCCAGAAATGGAATTTTCAATGGAAAAACGGCGAATTTTCTTTATGGAATCTTCGTTCTCTTGTTTCGCCGACCTTTCAGGCTGCTATGATCTCCAAAATGATGGGGCGTACTGAACTAAAGCTTTCAGAAGCCTCGTTTCCCTGTAGATTTCCAACCATCAAGGTTAATCATTCAAAAACTGGCCAGAAATGGAATTTTCCATGGAAAAACAAGGAACTTTCTCTGTGGAATCTTCTTTCTGTTCTTTTCCCGGGTCTTCAGGGTGCTGTGATCTACAAAATGATGGCTCGTACTTGACTAAACCTTTTGGAAGCCATGTTTCCCAACAGATTTCCAACCATAGAGGTTAATCAGCCAAAAAAAGGTCGGAAAGGGAATTTTCCATGGAAAAACAGGGAATTTTCTCTATGCAATTTTCGTTCTCTTGTTTCACCGTGCCTTCAGGGTGCTGTGATCTCCAAAATGATGGCTCGTACAGAACTAAACCTTTTGGAAGCCATGTTTCTCTGAATATTTCCAATTGTCGGAGTGTTTTAGCCAAAAAATGGCCGGAAAAGGAATTTTGTATAAAAAAACAAGGAATTTTCTCTGTCGAATCTTCGTTCTCTTGTTTTGCCAGGCCTTCACGGTACTGTGATCTCGAAAATGATGGGTCTTATGGAACTAAACCTTTTGAAGCCATGTTTCCCAAAGATTTCCAACTGTTAGGGTTAATTATCCAAAAAATGGCCGAAAAGGGAGTTTGCCGTGGAAAAACTGCGAATTTTCTCTGTCGAATCTTCAATCTGCTTATTCGCCGAGGATTAAGGGTGCTGTGATCTCCAAAATAAGGTAAGCCTTTTGGAAGCGTTGTTTCCCAGCAGAGTTCCAACTGTCGGGGTGTTTCAGCCAAAAAATGGCCGGACAGAGAATTTTCTACGGAAAAACAAGGAATTTTCTCTGTGGAATCTTGGTTCGCTTGCTTCGGTAGGCCTTCATGGTGCTGTGATCTCCAAAAGGATGGGTCGTACGTAAGTAAACCATTTGGAATCCTCGTTTCCCAGAAGATTTCCAACAGTCGGGGTTTTTCAACAAAAAAACGGCCGGAAATGGAATTTTTCATGGGAAAACGGGGCATTTTCACTATGGAATCTTCGTTCTCTTGTTCGGCTGACCTTTCAGGGTGCTGTGATCTCCAAAATGATGGGTCGTACTGAACTAAAGCTTTCAGAAGTCTTGTTTCCCAGCAGATTTCCAACCATCAAGGTTAATCAGCCAAAAACTGGCCCGAAATGGAATTTTCCATGGAAAAACAGGGAACTTTCTCTGTGGAATCTTCGTTCTCTTGTTTCCCAGGGACTTAAGGGTGCTGTGATCTCCAAAATGATGGCTCGTACTGGACTAAACCTTTTTGAAGCCATGTTTCCAAGCAGATTTCCAACTGTCGGAGTGTTTCAGACAAAAAATGGCCGGAAAGGGAATTTTCTATGTAAAAACAGGGAATTTTCTCTGTCGAATCTTCGTTCTCTTTTTTCGCCGGGCCTTCACGGTACTGTGATCTCAAAATTGATGGGTCGTATGGAACGAAACCTTTTGGAAGCCATGTTTCCCAAAAAAACAGATTTCCAACTGTTAGGGTTAATTAGCCAAAAAATGGCCGGAAAGGGAATTTTCCATGGAAAAACAGGGAATTTTCTCTGTCGAATATTCAATCCGTTTTTCCGCCTGGGCTTAAGGGTGCTATGATCTCCAAAATGATGGCTCATACTGAAGGAAACCATTTGGAAGCCATGTTTCCCAACAGAGTTCCAACTGTCGGGGTGTTTCAGGCAAAAAATGGCCGGAAATGGAATTTTCTATGGAAAAACAGGGAATTTTCTCTGTGGAATCTTGGTTCTCTTGTTTCGGCAGGCCTTCACGGTGCTGTGATCTCCAAAAGGATGGGTCAAACGTAAGTAAACCTTTTGGAATCCATGTTTCCCAAAAGATTTCCAACAGTCGGGGTTTTTCAACCAAAAAAAGCCGGAAATGGAATTTTCCATGGAAAAACGGCGAATTTTCTTTATGGAATCTTCGTTCTCTTGTTTCGCCGACCTTTCAGGCTGCTATGATCTCCAAAATGATGGGGCGTACTGAACTAAAGCTTTCAGAAGCCTCGTTTCCCTGCAGATTTCCAACCATCAAGGGGTTTAATCATTCAAAAAATGGCTCGAAATGGAATTTTCCATGGAAAAACAAAATGGAATTTTCTATTTTCTCTATGCAATTTTCGTTCTCTTGTTTCATCGGGTCTTCAGGGTGCTGTGATCTCCAAAATGATGGCTCGTACAGAACTAAACCTTTTGGAAGCCATGTTTCTCTGAATATTTCCAATTGTCGGAGTGTTTTAGCCAAAAAATGGCCGGAAAAGGAATTTTGTATAAAAAAACAAGGAATTTTCTCTGTCGAATCTTCGTTCTCTTGTTTTGCCAGGCCTTCACGGTACTGTGATCTCGAAAATGATGGGTCTTATGGAACTAAACCTTTTGGAAGCCATGTTTCCCAGTAGATTTCCAACTGTTAGGGTTAATTATCCAAAAAATGGCCGAAAAGGGAGTTTGCCGTGGAAAAACTGGGAATTTTCTCTGTCGAATCTTCAATCTGCTTATTCGCCGAGGCTTAAGGGTGCTGTGATCTCCAAAATGATGGCTTGTACTAAGCTAAGCCTTTTGGAAGCGATGTTTCCAACAATTTCCAACTGTCGGGGTGTTTTTCAAAAAAAAATGGCCGGAAAGAATTTTCTATGGAAAAACAGGGAATTTTCTCTGTGGAATCTTGGTTCTCTTGTTTCGGCAGGCCTTCATGGTGCTGTGATCTCCAGAAGGATGGGTCATACGTAAGTAAACCTTTTGGAATCCATGTTTCCCAAAAAGATTTCCAACAGTCGGGGTTTTTCAACAAAAACGGCCGGAAATGGAATTTTCATGGAAAAACGGGGAATTTTCTCTATGGAATCTTCGTTCTCTTGTTTCAACTGACCTTTAGGGTGCTGAGATCTCCAAAATGATGGGTCGTACGGAACTAAAGCTTTTTGAAGCCATGTTTCCCAGCATATTTCCAACCATCAAGGTTAATCAGCCAAAAACTGGCCCGAAATGGAATTTTCCATGGAAAAACAGGGAACTTTCTCTGTGGAATCTTCGTTCTCTTGTTTCCCAGGGGACTTAAGGGTGCTGTGATCTCCAAAATGATGGCTCATATAGAACTAAACCTTTTGGAAGCCATGTTTCTCTGAATATTTCCAATTATCGGAGTGTTTTCGCCAAAAAAGGGCTGGAATGGGAATTTTCTATGGAAAACCAAGGAATTTTCTCTGTCGAATCTTCGTTCTCTTGTTTTGCCGGCCTTCAGGGTACTGTGATCTCGAAAATGATGGGTCTTATGGAACTAAAACTTTTGAAGCCATGTTTCCCAGTAGATTTCCAACTGTTAGGGTTACGTAGTCAAAAAATGGCCAGAAAGGGAATTTTCCATGGAAAAACTGGGAATTTTCTCTGTCGAACCTTCAATCTGCTTATTTGCCGAGGCTTAAGGGTGCTGTGATCTCCAAAATGATGGCTCGTACTAAACTAAACCTTTTGGAAGCGATGTTTCCCAGCAGAGTTCCAACTGTCCGGGTGTTTCAGCCAAAAAATGGCCGGAAATGAAATTTTTGTGGAAAAATAGGGAATTTTCTTTGTGGAGTCTTTGTTCTCTTGTTTCGGCAGGCCTTCATGGTGCTGTGATCTCCAAAAGGATGGGTCGTACGTAAGTAAAGCTTTTGGAATCCATGTTTCCAGAAGATTTCCAACAGTCGGGGTGTTTCAACAAAAAAAGGCCGGAAATGAAATTTTTCATGGGAAAACGGGGAATTTTCTCTATGGAATCTTCGTTCTCTTGTTCGGCTGACCCTTCAGGGTGCTGTGATCTCCAAAATGATGGATCGTACTGAACTAAAGCTTTTGGAAGTCTTGTTTTCAGCAGATTTGCAACCATCAAGGTTAATCAGCCAAAAAATGGCCCGAAATGGAATTTTCCATGGAAAAACAGGGGAACTTTTCTCTTGTGGAATCTTCGTTCTCTTGTTTCCCGGGGACTTAAGGGTGCTGTGATCTCCAAAATGATGGCTCATATAGAACTAAACCTTTTGGAAGCCATGTTTCTTAGAATATTTCAAATTGTCGGAGTGTTTTAGCCAAAAAATGGCCGGAAAGGGAATTTTCTATCAAAAAACAAGGAATTTTCTCTGTCAAATCTTCGTTCTCTTGTTTTGCCAGGCCTTCAGTGCTTGTGATCTCGAAAATGATGGGTCTTATGGAACTAAAACTTTTGAAGCCATGTTTCCCAAGAGATTTCCAACTATTAGGGTTAATTATCCAAAAAATGGTGGAAAAGGAGTTTTCCGTGGAAAAACTAGGAATTTTCTCTGTCGAATCTTCAATCTGCTTATTCACCGAGGCTTAAGGGTGCTTTGATCTCCAAAATAAGCTAAGCCTTTTGGAAGCCATGTTTCCCAACAAAGTTCCAACTGTTGGGGTGTTTCAAGCAAAAAATGGCCGGAAATGGAATTTTCTAAGGAAAAACAGGGAATTTTCTCTGTGGAATCTTGGTTCTCTTGTTTGGGCAGGCCTTCACGGTGCTGTGATCTCCAAAAGGATGGGTCAAACGTAAGTAAACCTTTTGGAATCCATGTTTCCCAAAAGATTTCCAACAGTCGGGTTTTTCAACAAAAAAAAGGCCGGAAATGGAATTTTCATGGGAAAACGGGAATTTTCTCTATGGAATCTTCGTTCTCTTGTTTCGGCTGACCTTTCAGGGGGCGCTATGATCTCCAAAATGATGGATCGTACTGAACTAAAGCTTTTGAAGCCTTGTTTTCAGCAGATTTCCAACCATCAAGATTAATCATTCAAAAACTGGACAGAAATGGAATTTTCCATGGAAAAACAGCGAATTTTCTCTATGCAATTTTCGTTCTCTTGTTTCATCGGGTCTTCAGGGTGCTGTGATCTCCAAAATGATGGATCGTACAGAACTAAACCTTTTGGAAGCCATGTTTCTCTGAATATTTCCAATTGTCGGAGTGTTTTAGCCAAAAAATGGCCGGAAAAGGAATTTTGTATAAAAAAACAAGGAATTTTCTCTGTCGAATCTTCGTTCTCTTGTTTTGCCAGGCCTTCACGGTACTGTGATCTCGAAAATGATGGGTCTTATGGAACTAAAACTTTTGAAGCCATGTTTCCCAAAAGAGATTTCCAACTGTTAGGGTTAATTATCCAAAAATGGCCGAAAGGGAGTTTTCCGTGGAAAAACTAGGAATTTTCTCTCGTCGAATCTTCAATCTGCTTATTTGCCGGGGCTTAAGGGTGCTGTGATCTCCAAAATGATGGCTTGTACTAAGCTAAGCCTTTTGGAAGCGATGTTTCCCAGAAGAGTTCCAACTGTCGGGGTGTTTCAGCCAAAAAATGGCCGGAAAGAGAATTTTCTACGGAAAAACAGGGAATTTTCTCTGTGGAATCTTGGTTCGCTTGTTTCGGTAGGCCTTCATGGTGCTGTGATCTCCAAAAGGATGGGTCGTACGTAAGTAAACCTTTTGGAATCCATGTTTCCCAAAAGATTTCCAACGTCGGGGTTTTTCAACAAAAAACGGCCAAAATGGAATTTTTCATGGGAAAACGGGGAATTTTCTCTATGGAATCTTCGTTCTCTTGTTCGGCTGACCCTTCAGGGTGCTGTGATCTGCAAAATGATGGATCGTACTGAACTAAAGCTTTCGAAGTCTTGTTTTCAGCAGATTTGCAACCATCAAGGTTAATCAGCCAAAAATGGCCCGAAATGGAATTTTCCATGGAAAGACAGGGAACTTTCTCTGTGGAATCTTCGTTCTCTTGTTTCCTGGGGACTTAAGGGTGCTGTGATCTCCAAAATGATGGCTCATATAGAACTAAACCTTTTGGAAGCCATGTTTCTCTGAATATTTCCAATTGTCGGAGTGTTTTAGCCAAAAAATGGCCGGAAAAGGAATTTTGTATAAAAAAACAAGGAATTTTCTCTGTCGAATCTTCGTTCTCTTGTTTTGCTAGGCCTTCAGGGTACTGTGATCTCGAAAATGATGGGTCTTATGGAACTAAAACTTTTTGAAGCCATGTTTCCCAGTAGATTTCCAACTGTTAGGGTTAATTATCCAAAAAATGGTCGGAAAGGGAGTTTTCCGTGGAAAAACTAGGAATTTTCTCTGTCGAATCTTCAATCTGCTAATTCGCCAAGGCTTAAGGGTGCCGTGATCTGCAAAATGATGGCTTGTACTAAGCTAAACCTTTTGGAAGCGATGTTTCCCAATGATGTTCCAACTGTCGGGGTGTTTCAGCCAAAAAATGGCCGGAAAGAGAATTTTCTACGGAAAAACAGGGAATTTTCTCTCGTGGAATCTTGGTTCGCTTGTTTCGGTAGGCCTTCATGGTGCTGTGATCTCCAAAAGGATGGGTCGTACGTAAGTAAACCTTTTGGAATCCATGTTTCCCAAAGATTTCCAACAGTCGGGGTTTTTCAACAAAAAACGGCCGAAATGGAATTTTCATGGGAAAACGGGAATTTTCTCTATGGAATCTTCGTTCTCTTGTTCGGCTGACCCTTCAGGGGTGCTATGATCTGCAAAATGATGGATCGTACTGAACTAAAGCTTTCAGAAGTCTTGTTTTCAGCAGATTTGCAACCATCAAGGTTAATCAGCCAAAAACTGGCGGCTTTTGGAAATGGAATTTTCCATGGAAAGACAGGGGAACTTTCTCTGTGGAATCTTCGTTCTCTTGTTTCCCCGGGACTTAAGGGTGCTGTGATCTCCAAAATGATGGCTCATATAGAACTAAACCTTTTGGAAGCCATGTTTCTCTGAATATTTCCAATTGTCGGAGTGTTTTAGCCAAAAATGGCCGGAAAAGGAATTTTGTATAAAAAAACAAGGAATTTTCTCTGTCGAATCTTCGTTCTCTTGTTTTGCTAGGCCTTCGGGTACCGTGATCTCGAAAATGATGGGTCTTATGGAACTAAAACTTTTGAAGCCATGTTTCCCAAGAGATTTCCAACTATTAGGGTTAATTATCCAAAAAATGGTCGGAAAAGGAGTTTTCCGTGGAAAAACTAGGAATTTTCTCTGCCGAATCTTCAATCTGCTAATTCGCCAAGGCTTAAGGGTGCCGTGATCTGCAAAATGATGGCTTGTACTAAGCTAAACCTTTTGAAGCGATGTTTCCCGGCAATGTTCCAACTGTCGGGGTGTTTCAGCCAAAAATGGCCGGAAAGAAAATTTTCTACGGAAAAACAGGGAATTTTCTCTATGGAATCTTGGTTCGCTTGTTTCGGTAGGCCTTCATGGTGCTGTGATCTCCAAAAGGATGGGTCGTACGTAAGTAAACCTTTTGGAATCCATGTTTCCCGAGAAGATTTCCAACGGTCGGGGTTTTTCAACAAAAAAAGGCCGAAATGGAATTTTTCATGGGAAAATGGGGAATTTTCTCTATGGAATCTTCGTTCTCTTGTTCGGCTGACCCTTCAGGGTGCTGTGATCTGCAAAATGATGGATCGTACTGAACTAAAGCTTTCAGAAGTCTTGTTTTCAGCAGATTTGCAACCATCAAGGTTAATCAGCCAAAAACGGCCCGAAATGGAATTTTCCATGGAAAGACAGGGAACTTTCTCTGTGGAATCTTCATTCTCTTGTTTCCCAGGGACTTAAGGGTGCTGTGATCTCCAAAATGATGGCTCATATAGAACTAAACCTTTTGGAAGCCATGTTTCTCTGAATATTTCCAATTGTCGGAGTGTTTTAGCCAAAAAATGGCCGGAAAAGGAATTTTGTATAAAAAAACAAGGAATTTTCTCTGTCGAATCTTCGTTCTCTTGTTTTGCTAGGCCTTCAGTGGTACCGTGATCTCGAAAATGATGGGTCTTATGGAACTAAAACTTTTTGAAGCCATGTTTCCCAAAGAGATTTCCAACTGTTAGGGTTAATTATCCAAAAAATGGTGGGAAAGGGAGTTTTCCGTGGAAAAACTAGGAATTTTCTCTGTCGAATCTTCAATCTGCTAATTCGCCAAGGCTTAAGGGTGCCGTGATCTGCAAAATGATGGCTTGTACTAAGCTAAACCTTTTGGAAGCGATGTTTCCCAGCAATGTTCCAACTGTCGGGGTGTTTCAGCCAAAAATGGCCGGAAAGAGAATTTTCTACGGAAAAACAGGGAATTTTCTCTGTGGAATCTTGGTTCGCTTGTTTCGGTAGGCCTTCATGGTGCTGTGATCTCCAAAAGGATGGGTCGTACGTAAGTAAACCTTTTGGAATCCATGTTTCCCAGAAGATTTCCAACAGTCGGGGTTTTTGAACAAAAAAATGGGAATTTTCTCTATGGAATCTTCGTTCTCTTGTTCGGCTGACCCTTCAGGGTGCTATGATCTGCAAAATGATGGATCGTACTGAACTAAAGCTTTCAGAAGTCTTGTTTTCAGCAGATTTGCAACCATCAAGGTTAATCAGCCAAAAACTCGGCCCGAAATGGAATTTTCCATGGAAAGACAGGGAACTTTCTCTGTGGAATCTTCGTTCTCTTGTTTCCCAGGGGACTTAAGGGTGCTGTGATCTCCAAAATGATGGCTCATATAGAACTAAACCTTTTGGAAGCCATGTTTCTCTGAATATTTCCAATTGTCGGAGTGTTTTAGCCAAAAATGGCCGGAAAAGGAATTTTGTATAAAAAAACAAGGAATTTTCTCTGTCGAATCTTCGTTCTCTTGTTTTGCTAGGCCTTCAGGGTACTTTTGTGATCTCGAAAATGATGGGTCTTATGGAACTAAAACTTTTGAAGCCATGTTTCCCAAGAGATTTCCAACTGTTAGGGTTAATTATCCAAAAATGGTCGGAAAGGGAGTTTTCCGTGGAAAAACTAGGAATTTTCTCTGTCGAATCTTCAATCTGCTAATTCGCCAAGGCTTAAGGGTGCCGTGATCTGCAAAATGATGGCTTGTACTAAGCTAAACCTTTTGGAAGCGATGTTTCCCAGCAATGTTCCAACTGTCGGGGTGTTTCAGCCAAAAATGGCCGGAAAGAAAATTTTCTACGGAAAAACAGGGAATTTTCTCTGGAATCTTGGTTCGCTTGTTTCGGTAGGCCTTCATGGTGCTGTGATCTCCAAAAGGATGGGTCGTACGTAAGTAAACCTTTTGGAATCCATGTTTCCCAGAAGATTTCCAACAGTCGGGGTTTTTCAACAAAAAAAGGCCGGAAATGGAATTTTTCATAGGAAAATGGGGAATTTTCTCTATGGAATCTTCGTTCTCTTGTTCGGCTGACCCTTCAGGGTGCTATGATCTGCAAAATGATGGATCGTACTGAACTAAAGCTTTCAGAAGTCTTGTTTTCAGCAGATTTGCAACCATCAAGGTTAATCAGCCAAAAACTGGCCTGAAATGGAATTTTCCATGGAAAGACAGGGAACTTTCTCTGTGGAATCTTCGTTCTCTTGTTTCCCAGGGACTTAAGGGTGCTGTGATCTCCAAAATGATGGCTCATATAGAACTAAACCTTTTGGAAGCCATGTTTCTCTGAATATTTCCAATTGTCGGAGTGTTTTAGCCAAAAAATGGCCGGAAAAGGAATTTTGTATAAAAAAACAAGGAATTTTCTCTGTCGAATCTTCGTTCTCTTGTTTTGCTAGGCCTTCAGGGTACTGTGATCTCGAAAATGATGGGTCTTATGGAACTAAAACTTTTTGAAGCCATGTTTCCCAAGAGATTTCCAACTGTTAGGGTTAATTATCCAAAAATGGTCGGAAAGGGAGTTTTCCGTGGAAAAACTAGGAATTTTCTCTGCCGAATCTTCAATCTGCTAATTCGCCAAGGCTTAAGGGTGCCGTGATCTGCAAAATGATGGCTTGTACTAAGCTAAACCTTTTGGAAGCGATGTTTCCCAGCAATGTTCCAACTGTCGGGTGTTTCAGCCAAAAAATGGCCGGAAAGAAAATTTTCTACGGAAAAACAGGGAATTTTCTCTATGGAATCTTGGTTCGCTTGTTTCGGTAGGCCTTCATGGTGCTGTGATCTCCAAAAGGATGGGTCGTACGTAAGTAAACCTTTTGGAATCCATGTTTCCCAGAAGATTTCCAACAAGGGGGTTTTTCAACAAAAAAACGGCCGAAATGGAATTTTTCATGGGAAAATGGGGAATTTTCTCTATGGAATCTTCGTTCTCTTGTTCGGCTGACCCTTCAGGGTGCTATGATCTGCAAAATGATGGATCGTACTGAACTAAAGCTTTCAGAAGTCTTGTTTTCAGCAGATTTGCAACCATCAAGGTTAATCAGCCAAAAACTGGCTCGAAATGGAATTTTCCATGGAAAGACAGGGAACTTTCTCTCGTGGAATCTTCGTTCTCTTGTTTCCCGGGGACTTAAGGGTGCTGTGATCTCCAAAATGATGGCTCATATAGAACTAAACCTTTTGGAAGCCATGTTTCTCTGAATATTTCCAATTGTCGGAGTGTTTTAGCCAAAAAATGGCCGGAAAAGGAATTTTGTATAAAAAAACAAGGAATTTTCTCTGTCGAATCTTCGTTCTCTTGTTTTGCTAGGCCATCGGGTACCGTGATCTCGAAAATGATGGGTCTTATGGAACTAAAACTTTTGAAGCCACGTTTCCCAGTAGATTTCCAACTGTTAGGGTTAATTATCCAAGAAATGGTCGGAAAGGGAGTTTTCCGTGGAAAAACTAGGAATTTTCTCTGTCGAATCTTCAATCTGCTAATTCGCCAAGGCTTAAGGGTGCCGTGATCTGCAAAATGATGGCTTGTACTAAGCTAAACCTTTTGGAAGCGATGTTTCCCAGCAATGTTCCAACTGTCGGGGTGTTTCAGCCAAAAAATGGCCGGAAAGAGAATTTTTACGGAAAAACAGGGAATTTTCTCTGTGGAATCTTGGTTCGCTTGTTTCGGTAGGCCTTCATGGTGCTGTGATCTCCAAAAGGATGGGTCGTACGTAAGTAAACCTTTTGGAATCCATGTTTCCCAGAAGATTTCCAACAGTCGGGGTTTTTCAACAAAAAAACGGCCGAAATGGAATTTTTCATGGGAAAACGGGGAATTTTCTCTATGGAATCTTCGTTCTCTTGTTCGGCTGACCCTTCAGGGTGCTATGATCTGCAAAATGATGGATCGTACTGAACTAAAGCTTTCAGAAGTCTTGTTTTCAGCAGATTTGCAACCATCAAGGTTAATCAGCCAAAAACGGCCCGAAATGGAATTTTCCATGGAAAGACAGGGAACTTTCTCTCGTGGAATCTTCGTTCTCTTGTTTCCCAGGGACTTAAGGGTGCTGTGATCTCCAAAATGATGGCTCATATAGAACTAAACCTTTTGGAAGCCATGTTTCTCTGAATATTTCCAATTGTCGGAGTGTTTTAGCCAAAAATGGCCGGAAAAGGAATTTTGTATAAAAAAACAAGGAATTTTCTCTGTCGAATCTTCGTTCTCTTGTTTTGCTAGGCCTTCAGTGGTACTTGTGATCTCGAAAATGATGGGTCTTATGGAACTAAAACTTTTTGAAGCCATGTTTCCCAGTAGATTTCCAACTGTTAGGGTTAATTATCCAAAAAATGGTCGGAAAAGGAGTTTTCCGTGGAAAAACTAGGAATTTTCTCTGCCGAATCTTCAATCTGCTAATTCGCCAAGGCTTAAGGGTGCCGTGATCTGCAAAATGATGGCTTGTACTAAGCTAAACCTTTTGGAAGCGATGTTTCCCGGCAATGTTCCAACTGTCGGGGTGTTTCAGCCAAAAAATGGCCGGAAAGAAAATTTTCTACGGAAAAACAGGGAATTTTCTCTATGGAATCTTGGTTCGCTTGTTTCGGTAGGCCTTCATGGTGCTGTGATCTCCAAAAGGATGGGTCGTACGTAAGTAAACCTTTTGGAATCCATGTTTCCCAGAAGATTTCCAACAGTCGGGGTTTTTCAACAAAAAAACGGCCAGAAATGGAATTTTTCATGGGAAAATGGGGAATTTTCTCTATGGAATCTTCGTTCTCTTGTTCGGCTGACCCTTCAGGGTGCTGTAATCTGCAAAATGATGGATCGTACTGAACTAAAGCTTTCAGAAGTCTTGTTTTCAGCAGATTTGCAACCATCAAGGTTAATCAGCCAAAAACTTGCCTGAAATGGAATTTTCCATGGAAAGACAGGGAACTTTCTCTGTGGAATCTTCGTTCTCTTGTTTCCCAGGGACTTAAGGGTGCTGTGATCTCCAAAATGATGGCTCATATAGAACTAAACCTTTTGGAAGCCATGTTTCTCTGAATATTTCCAATTGTCGGAGTGTTTTAGCCAAAAAATGGCCGGAAAAGGAATTTTGTATAAAAAAACAAGGAATTTTCTCTGTCGAATCTTCGTTCTCTTGTTTTGCTAGGCCTTCGTGGTACCGTGATCTCGAAAATGATGGGTCTTATGGAACTAAAACTTTTTGAAGCCATGTTTCCCAAGAGATTTCCAACTGTTAGGGTTAATTATCCAAAAATGGTCGGAAAAGGAGTTTTCCGTGGAAAAACTAGGAATTTTCTCTGTCGAATCTTCAATCTGCTAATTCGCCAAGGCTTAAGGGTGCCGTGATCTGCAAAATGATGGCTTGTACTAAGCTAAACCTTTTGGAAGCGATGTTTCCCAGCAATGTTCCAACTGTCGGGTGTTTCAGCCAAAAAATGGCCGGAAAGAGAATTTTCTACGGAAAAACAGGGAATTTTCTCTCGTGGAATCTTGGTTCGCTTGTTTCGGTAGGCCTTCATGGTGCTGTGATCTCCAAAAGGATGGGTCGTACGTAAGTAAACCTTTTGGAATCCATGTTTCCCAGAAGATTTCCAACAGTCGGGGTTTTTCAACAAAAAACGGCCGAGAAATGGAATTTTTCATGGGAAAACGGGGAATTTTCTCTATGGAATCTTCGTTCTCTTGTTCGGCTGACCCTTCGGGTGCTATGATCTGCAAAATGATGGATCGTACTGAACTAAAGCTTTCAGAAGTCTTGTTTTCAGCAGATTTGCAACCATCAAGGTTAATCAGCCAAAAACGGCCCGAAATGGAATTTTCCATGGAAAGACAGGGAACTTTCTCTGTGGAATCTTCGTTCTCTTGTTTCCCAGGGACTTAAGGGTGCTGTGATCTCCAAAATGATGGCTCATATAGAACTAAACCTTTTGGAAGCCATGTTTCTCTGAATATTTCCAATTGTCGGAGTGTTTTAGCCAAAAATGGCCGGAAAAGGAATTTTGTATAAAAAAACAAGGAATTTTCTCTGTCGAATCTTCGTTCTCTTGTTTTGCTAGGCCATCAGGGTACTGTGATCTCGAAAATGATGGGTCTTATGGAACTAAAACTTTTTGAAGCCACGTTTCCCAGTAGATTTCCAACTGTTAGGGTTAATTATCCAAGAAATGGTCGGAAAGGGAGTTTTCCGTGGAAAAACTAGGAATTTTCTCTGTCGAATCTTCAATCTGCTAATTCGCCAAGGCTTAAGGGTGCCGTGATCTGCAAAATGATGGCTTGTACTAAGCTAAACCTTTTGGAAGCGATGTTTCCCAGCAATGTTCCAACTGTCGGGGTGTTTCAGCCAAAAAATGGCCGGAAAGAGAATTTTTACGGAAAAACAGGGAATTTTCTCTGTGGAATCTTGGTTCGCTTGTTTCGGTAGGCCTTCATGGTGCTGTGATCTCCAAAAGGATGGGTCGTACGTAAGTAAACCTTTTGGAATCCATGTTTCCCGAAAGATTTCCAACAAATCGGGGTTTTTCAACAAAAAACGGCCGAAATGGAATTTTTCATGGGAAAACGGGGAATTTTCTCTATGGAATCTTCGTTCTCTTGTTCGGCTGACCCTTCAGGGTGCTATGATCTGCAAAATGATGGATCGTACTGAACTAAAGCTTTCAGAAGTCTTGTTTTCAGCAGATTTGCAACCATCAAGGTTAATCAGCCAAAAACTCGGCCCGAAATGGAATTTTCCATGGAAAGACAGGAACTTTCTCTGTGGAATCTTCGTTCTCTTGTTTCCCAGGGACTTAAGGGTGCTGTGATCTCCAAAATGATGGCTCGTAAAGAACTAAACCTTTTGGAAGCCATGTTTCTCTGAATATTTCCAATTGTCGGAGTGTTTCAGCCAAAAAATGGCCGGAAAATGAATTTTGTATAAAAAAAAGGAATTTTCTCTGTCGAATCTTCGTTCTCTTGTTTTGCTAGGCCTTCGGGTACCGTGATCTCGAAAATGATGGGTCTTATGGAACTAAAACTTTTTGAAGCCATGTTTCCCAAGAGATTTCCAACTGTTAGGGTTAATTATCCAAAAATGGTCGGAAAGGAGTTTTCCGTGGAAAAACTAGGAATTTTCTCTCGTCGAATCTTCAATCTGCTAATTCGCCAAGGCTTAAGGGTGCCGTGATCTGCAAAATGATGGCTTGTACTAAGCTAAACCTTTTGGAAGCGATGTTTCCCAGGCAATGTTCCAACTGTCGGGGTGTTTCAGCCAAAAATGGCCGGAAAGAAAATTTTCTACGGAAAAACAGGGAATTTTCTCTATGGAATCTTGGTTCGCTTGTTTCGGTAGGCCTTCATGGTGCTGTGATCTCCAAAAGGATGGGTCGTACGTAAGTAAACCTTTTGGAATCCATGTTTCCCGAAGATTTCCAACATGGTCGGGGTTTTTCAACAAAAAAACGGCCGAAAATGGAATTTTTCATGGGAAAATGGGGAATTTTCTCTATGGAATCTTCGTTCTCTTGTTCGGCTGACCCTTCAGGGTGCTAATCTGCAAAATGATGGATCGTACTGAACTAAAGCTTTCGAAGTCTTGTTTTCAGCAGATTTGCAACCATCAAGGTTAATCAGCCAAAAACTGGCCCGAAATGGAATTTTCCATGGAAAGACAGGGAACTTTCTCTATGGAATCTTCGTTCTCTTGTTTCCCGGGGACTTAAGGGTGCTGTGATCTCCAAAATGATGGCTCATATAGAACTAAACCTTTTGGAAGCCATGTTTCTCTGAATATTTCCAATTGTCGGAGTGTTTTAGCCAAAAAATGGCCGGAAAAGGAATTTTGTATAAAAAAACAAGGAATTTTCTCTCGTCGAATCTTCGTTCTCTTGTTTTGCTAGGCCTTCAACCGTGATCTCGAAAATGATGGGTCTTATGGAACTAAAACTTTTGAAGCCATGTTTCCCAAGTAGATTTCCAACTGTTAGGGTTAATTATCCAAAAAATGGTCGGAAAAGGAGTTTTCCGTGGAAAAACTAGGAATTTTCTCTGCCGAATCTTCAATCTGCTAATTCGCCAAGGCTTAAGGGTGCCGTGATCTGCAAAATGATGGCTTGTACTAAGCTAAACCTTTTGGAAGCGATGTTTCCCAGCAATGTTCCAACTGTCGGGTGTGTTTCAGCCAAAAAATGGCCGGAAAGAGAATTTTCTACGGAAAAACAGGGAATTTTCTCTGTGGAATCTTGGTTCGCTTGTTTCGGTAGGCCTTCATGGTGCTGTGATCTCCAAAAGGATGGGTCGTACGTAAGTAAACCTTTTGGAATCCATGTTTCCCAAGAAGATTTCCAACAATCGGGGTTTTTCAACAAAAAAACGGCCGAAATGGAATTTTTCATGGGAAAACGGGGAATTTTCTCTATGGAATCTTCGTTCTCTTGTTCGGCTGACCCTTCAGGGTGCTATGATCTGCAAAATGATGGATCGTACTGAACTAAAGCTTTCAGAAGTCTTGTTTTCAGCAGATTTGCAACCATCAAGGTTAATCAGCCAAAAACGGCCCGAAATGGAATTTTCCATGGAAAGACAGGGAACTTTCTCTGTGGAATCTTCGTTCTCTTGTTTCCCAGGGACTTAAGGGTGCTGTGATCTCCAAAATGATGGCTCATATAGAACTAAACCTTTTGGAAGCCATGTTTCTCTGAATATTTCCAATTGTCGGAGTGTTTTAGCCAAAAAATGGCCGGAAAAGGAATTTTGTATAAAAAAACAAGGAATTTTCTCTCGAATCTTCGTTCTCTTGTTTTGCTAGGCCATTGGGTACCGTGATCTCGAAAATGATGGGTCTTATGGAACTAAAACTTTTTGAAGCCATGTTTCCCAGTAGATTTCCAACCTTTAGGGTTAATTATCCAAAAATGGTCGGAAAGGGAGTTTTCCGTGGAAAAACTAGGAATTTTCTCTGTCGAATCTTCAATCTGCTAATTCGCCAAGGCTTAAGGGTGCCGTGATCTGCAAAATGATGGCTTGTACTAAGCTAAACCTTTTGGAAGCGATGTTTCCCAGCAATGTTCCAACTGTCGGGGTGTTTCAGCCAAAAAATGGCCGGAAAGAGAATTTTTTACGGAAAAACAGGGAATTTTCTCTGTGGAATCTTGGTTCGCTTGTTTCGGTAGGCCTTCATGGTGCTGTGATCTCCAAAAGGATGGGTCGTACGTAAGTAAACCTTTTGGAATCCATGTTTCCCAGAAGATTTCCAACAGTCGGGGTTTTTCAACAAAAAAACGGCCAGAAATGGAATTTTTCATGGGAAAACGGGGAATTTTCTCTATGGAATCTTCGTTCTCTTGTTCGGCTGACCCTTCAGGGTGCTATGATCTGCAAAATGATGGATCGTACTGAACTAAAGCTTTCGAAGTCTTGTTTTCAGCAGATTTGCAACCATCAAGGTTAATCAGCCAAAAACTGCGCTGAAATGGAATTTTCCATGGAAAAACAGGGAACTTTCTCTGTGGAATCTTCGTTCTCTTGTTTCCCGGGGACTTAAGGGTGCTGTGATCTCCAAAATGATGGCTCATATAGAACTAAACCTTTTGGAAGCCATGTTTCTCTGAATATTTCCAATTGTCGGAGTGTTTTAGCCAAAAAATGGCCGGAAAAGGAATTTTGTATAAAAAAAGGAATTTTCTCTGTCGAATCTTCGTTCTCTTGTTTTGCTAGGCCTTCAGGTACTGTGATCTCGAAAATGATGGGTCTTATGGAACTAAAACTTTTTGAAGCCATGTTTCCCAAGTAGATTTCCAACTGTTAGGGTTAATTATCCAAAAATGGTCGGAAAAGGAGTTTTCCGTGGAAAAACTAGGAATTTTCTCTCGTCGAATCTTCAATCTGCTAATTCGCCAAGGCTTAAGGGTGCCGTGATCTGCAAAATGATGGCTTGTACTAAGCTAAACCTTTTGGAAGCGATGTTTCCCAAGCAATGTTCCAACTGTCGGGGTGTTTCAGCCAAAAAATGGCCGGAAAGAGAATTTTCTACGGAAAAACAGGGAATTTTCTCTGTGGAATCTTGGTTCGCTTGTTTCGGTAGGCCTTCATGGTGCTGTGATCTCCAAAAGGATGGGTCGTACGTAAGTAAACCTTTTGGAATCCATGTTTCCCAAGATTTCCAACAGTCGGGGTTTTTCAACAAAAAACGGCCGAAATGGAATTTTTCATGGGAAAACGGGGAATTTTCTCTATGGAATCTTCGTTCTCTTGTTCGGCTGACCCTTCAGGGTGCTGTGATCTGCAAAATGATGGATCGTACTGAACTAAAGCTTTCGAAGTCTTGTTTTCAGCAGATTTGCAACCATCAAGGTTAATCAGCCAAAAACAGATTTCCGGCATCGAAATGGAATTTTCCATGGAAAGACAGGGGAACTTTCTCTCGTGGAATCTTCGTTCTCTTGTTTCCCGGGGACTTAAGGGTGCTGTGATCTCCAAAATGATGGCTCATATAGAACTAAACCTTTTGGAAGCCATGTTTCTCTGAATATTTCCAATTGTCGGAGTGTTTTAGCCAAAAATGGCCGGAAAAGGAATTTTGTATAAAAAAACAAGGAATTTTCTCTGTCGAATCTTCGTTCTCTTGTTTTGCTAGGCCATCAGGGTACTGTGATCTCGAAAATGATGGGTCTTATGGAACTAAAACTTTTTGAAGCCACGTTTCCCAGTAGATTTCCAACTGTTAGGGTTAATTATCCAAGAAATGGTCGGAAAGGGAGTTTTCCGGGAAAACTAGGAATTTTCTCTGTCGAATCTTCAATCTGCTAATTCGCCAAGGCTTAAGGGTGCCGTGATCTGCAAAATGATGGCTTGTACTAAGCTAAACCTTTTGGAAGCGATGTTTCCCAGCAATGTTCCAACTGTCGGGGTGTTTCAGCCAAAAAATGGCCGGAAAGAGAATTTTCTACGGAAAAACAGGGAATTTTCTCTGTGGAATCTTGGTTCGCTTGTTTCGGTAGGCCTTCATGGTGCTGTGATCTCCAAAAGGATGGGTCGTACGTAAGTAAACCTTTTGGAATCCATGTTTCCCAAAAGATTTCCAACAATCGGGGTTTTTCAACAAAAAAAGTGGCCGAAATGGAATTTTTCATGGGAAAACGGGAATTTTCTCTATGGAATCTTCGTTCTCTTGTTCGGCTGACCTTTCAGGGTGCTATGATCTGCAAAATGATGGATCGTACTGAACTAAAGCTTTCAGAAGTCTTGTTTTCAGCAGATTTGCAACCATCAAGGTTAATCAGCCAAAAAATGCCCTCACACTTGAAATGGAATTTTCCATGGAAAACAGGGGAACTTTCTCTGTGGAATCTTCGTTCTCTTGTTTCCCGTGGACTTAAGGGTGCTGTGATCTACAAAATGATGGCTCATATAGAACTAAACCTTTTGGAAGCCATGTTTCTCTGAATATTTCCAATTGTCGGAGTGTTTTAGCCAAAAAAATGGCCGGAAAAGGAATTTTGTATAAAAAAAAAGGAATTTTCTCTGTCGAATCTTCATTCTCTTGTTTTGCCAGGCGTTCAGGGTACTGTGATCTCGAAAATGATGGGTCTTATGGAACTAAAACTTTTGAAGCCATGTTTCCCAGTAGATTTCCAACTGTAGGGTTAATTATCCAAAAATGGTCGGAAAAGGGAGTTTTCCATGGAAAAACTAGGAATTTTCTTCGAATCTTCAATCTGCTAATTCGCCAAGGCTTAAGGGTGCCGTGATCTGCAAAATGATGGCTTGTACTAAGCTAAACCTTTTGGAAGCGATGTTTCCCAAGCAATGTTCCAACTGTCGGGGTGTTTCAGCCAAAAAATGGCCTGGAAAGAGAATTTTCTACGGAAAAACAGGGAATTTTCTCTGTGGAATCTTGGTTCGCTTGTTTCAGTAGGCCTTCATGGTGCTGTGATCTCCAAAAGGATGGGTCGTACGTAAGTAAACCTTTTGGAATCCATGTTTCCAAGAAGATTTCCAACAGTCGGGGTTTTTCAACAAAAACGGCCGGAAATGGAATTTTTCATGGGAAAACGGGAATTTTCTCTATGGAATCTTCGTTCTCTTGTTCGGCTGACCTTTCGGGTGCTGTGATCTCCAAAATGATGGGTCGTATGAACTAAAGCTTTCAAGTCTTGTTTTCAGCAGATTTGCAACCATCAAGGTTAATCACCAAAAACTTGGCCCGAAATGGAATTTTCCATGGA